>CM076582.1:1468536283-1469031033 GCA_034641835.2 Pinus albicaulis
CATGTCTTTGTGAGTGGCCAAGTTTGTATAACATATTTGATGAGAGGAATCTATATAAAGTGAACGGTGAGATAGCAGTGACAACAATGTAAGGAATGTCAGTGTTCTAATTTCAGTAGTATGACAGTGTTCTATGTTCCAGCAAGACGGTGCCCTTGATTGTCAAAAGAACTGTGATCTTTGTGATGACAATGAGACATGACCTAGCTTGTAATACATATTACAATGATTAATAAGGAAGCAAGAAAGTAATCTATGATTCTATGTCACTGTCATTATGATAGTGACATAGATAGTCATACCTATGTTTATGAAATTCATATTAGCAGTAAGCTTGTGACAATGACCTTAACTCAGGGATGTGATCTTTATGTACTTCAATGACTTGGAACAACAGTAAATCTGATGACTACTATGATACATGATGACAATAGCTATACCCTTATGTTGGCAGTGTCCTTCAGTATGATAATTGATGACAGTGACCTTGTCTATGACACATGATGGCAGTCAACGTGTGAATAGTCTACATTGAAGCATTGTATCAGTTTCAGGGTTCGGATTTGCTGCAGCAGTCACCTATAGTAGCTCGGATTATTGGCTAGGATCTGAAGTTTAGTGTGTGAAAGCTCGAAAGCTTGTATTTGCAAGTTTGTGAAGGGCTTGAACCTAAGACAATTAACAAATTGAAGTTCAGTTAGTTACTATTTGTTAGGCTTTGTTACAGACTTTTTGAAGACTCGAACCTGTGGACAACTACTCAGACAGACTTGTAAAGAGGTCAGATTTGTTTAAGGGTCAGACTCACTTCTGGAAAACTCTAAACTAAAGGGCAGTGAGCTTGTACTGACGAAAAGTTAAGTTACATCAGACTTATGTACACTCCTATAGCTTACATTTGTAAAGTCTCGGTGCTCAAGCTTGAAGGAGGACTCGGTACATAGGACAATCACCTTAGAACAGTGAATCCCAGACTTGTAGCTCGGTTTATTGAACTATTGTAGCTCGAAGTGCAAGCTTGGTCAGTCTCACATTGGAGCTCGAACTGTGGACTATTACCATTTCGCATAGTGTGTGAACAACAGACCTGTAGGAGCTCGGAACCTTTGACATATCCCGTGGACACTCGATTATAGGCCTCAGACTTGCTGCAGTCTACAAACCTGATCTGAGATTTGTGGATAGGGCGCGATGCTTGGATTTTTGGGTGAACTGTGATAAGTCACATCTCGGACAATGGACAAAAAATTGGCTGGGTTCCGTGGTCGTAACTTCGGACCTACTGTCCTGTAGCTTACCTTTGCTGTGGTAAATGAATAAATTCGAAGACCTCGGATCTGTGGGCAAGTTACACTTTTACAAACCTCGGTTCTACAAGCTTGGAAGAGACTACAAGAAGACTTGATTTCCTGATTCCTGAAGTTGAGCTTCCAAAACCGAGTACTAAGAAGCAAAGGTGACCAGTTTGTCATTGTTGACGCTGGTTGGGTCTTTTATTATCCTGGAGATTGTGTTGCTAATGTTATCCTCGGAATTACATTGTTGGAGTTAACTATCCATGGTGTATCATAAATTCTTCCCCAACAAGAGAGGCTAAATTCTAGATTGCAACAGTCATATAGCAGTGCAACAGCTATAGGAAACCAAAGGAAAGTATAAAACAATTGTCATTGCAGGAGAAAGCATCTGTCATAAAGGCATATATTAGAACTGTGCCACAGGAAAGCATAAAAAGGGGGACTTTTTTTCCTCTCAAGTATCACAAAGACATTTGATGTCTGGCTGTTGAT
The DNA here is from genome assembly GCA_034641835.2 of Pinus albicaulis. Lineage (NCBI taxonomy): Eukaryota > Viridiplantae > Streptophyta > Pinopsida > Pinales > Pinaceae > Pinus > Pinus albicaulis. The sequence goes on from CM076582.1 coordinate 1,468,538,074, forward strand.
ACATTCTGATCTATCTGATATGCTGCCCGAAGAAGAAGATCAAGATTCTAAGGACTAATAATGGCACCTCTGCAGAGGAGTTGGCATTAAGAGGGAGACCACAACCGTGTATGCTCCTGAGAAAATGACGTTGCTAGAGAAGACCCTCATGGGTCAGGGGTACTCTCGAAGATGCCGAGAGACATATGGCTCCAAAGGGGGACATTCCGGGAAAGTAAGAAGCCATATAGATACCAAGGGTATCTAGTGGCCATGAGTACAATATGAGCCTGGATCATTTGAAGAAGTCGTAAAGCATCAAGTCTTGAAGGATGCTATACACAAAGAGTACGAGTCCATTATGAAGGATGATGTCTAGGATATGGTCCTGAGACCGGAGGACAAAGCTGTTATCACCTCGATATGGCTCTATAAGATCAAGCATGGATCTGATGAGAGTGATGAAAAGTACAAGGCAAGATGTGTTGCCTGAGTCTTCTCTCTAGGAAGGCATTGATTATGATTGCACTTGTGATCTATTATTACCCTTGCTGCTATGCAAGGATGGAATCTTCATCAGATGGATGTGAAGACCGCCTTTCCGCATGGTGCGATAAAGGAAGAGGTGTATATAGAGCAACCTCTGGGGTTCGAAGTCCAGGATCAAGACACCCATGTTTGCAGGTTGAAGAAAGCCCTCTATGGGTTGAAGCTAGCCCCCAGAGCTTGGTATGAGAGGATAGATAGCTACTTGATGAAGCTGGGCTTCACTCGTAGTAATACTGATCCGAACCTTTAGTTCAAGGTTGATAGAGAAAAGCCTCTCATTCTGGTTCTATATGTGGACGATCTCTTCCTAACAGTTTTTGACCCTCTCATTCATCAGTGGAAGAGGGAGCTCACTTCCGATGAAGGACCCAGGACTGTTACATTACTTCCTAGGCCTGAAGGTCTGGCAGAGACCTGGCGAGATTTTCCTCTCTCAAGGAAAATGTATTGTGAAGTTGCTGAAAAATTTGGAATGATGGATTGTAAGTCTATGTCGACACCGACGGAGCTCAACTTTAAGAAGTTGAGTGAAAGCATTGCTGGGCCTGTGCTAGCAAATCCTACTGAGTATGGTCAACTCGTAGGGGCCCTGATGTTCTTAGGGAACATCCGTCCGGACGTATGTTGTGCAGTGAACACTTTGAGTCAACACATGGTTGATCCTCATAACATTCACTGGGTTGGTGCCAATAAACTCTTGAGATATCTCTGGGGCACAATAGACCATGGGCGGAGATACACTGCCGGGAGTTTGAGACTCCATGGATATACTGATGCCGATTGGGCTGGCAGTGTGGTGGATCGCAAGAGCACATCTGGATGCTGCTTCACACTTGGGTCTGCTTCGAGCAAGAAGCAGAAGTCGGTAGCTTTGAGCACCGCTGAGGCCAAATACATTGCAGCATATATGGTTTGTTGTGAAGCCACTTGGGTGCGAAAGCTCTTCAATGAGATGTTCGAGCATGTGCTAGATGCCACCGTTATCCTTTTTGATAACCAGAGGGGGATTCGTTTGTCAGAGAATCTCGTGTTCCACGATCAATCCAAGCATGTTGATGTTTGGTACCATTTTATTTGGGATATGGTACAGTGAGGCGCCGTAAGGCTCGATCATATAGGAACTGATGAGTAGGTCGCAGATATTCTCACAAAGCCCTTGGGGAAGGTCATGTTCCCAACCTTCCGTGAGAATCTTGGAACCGTGGAACGTCCCTATTCTGAGGGTCTTGTTGGACGATGAGCTCTGGGAGCTCCAGGGGGGCTTTGGGGATAGCTTCTTGGAGCTATGAGCAACCACAGGGCTAGGCTTGCCAAACTTTGTTGGTGTGCTTCCGCCCCACCGTGATGATATTGATTTGGTTTACCTCTCTTTGATCTGTGCCCCGTATGCATCCTACTGATGGAGTTTCAGACTCATGGGAAGTACCTCTCATTTGGCCAATGAGGTGGGAAATGTGAATAGAGACCATAGCAAGACCGATGGACGCATCGGAGTTTGCCGTACTCTCTATGTCTAGGATGGCATGTGTCCAACCACTTGATCTGGGATCAAGTCTAGTGAGGTTTTGGACTTCCAACTGACTTCGGGTCAGTGAAACTAACTTCGGGTTAGTATATGACTCTCTCGAGTCCAAGTGAGGTTTCGGACCTCCAACTGATTTCGGATTAGCTTAACTAACTTCGGGTTGGTGTGTGACTCCTTTGAGTCCTATAGAGGTTTCAGACCTTTGAGCTGACTTCGGGTTAGCTGTAAGTGATGTCTTTGTGACTCACCTTTTGTTTTGAAATAAAGAAGCGAACGAAGCAAGCTATGACGGGATGACGCACAATGTTTGGATGGCACTAGTGGATGGAGTTCTCCCTAGTTGAGAGGGAGTGTTAATTTTGGGCAACTAGGTCCAAACTCCATGTTGTGATGCTCAGATGACGATGCCAATATTTTTATTAGATTTCTCTTTCAGAGAGGTGCAAGATCGATCTAAAGATCATCTTGATCGGATGAGTAGAACATGTATTTTGAATTTATTCCACATGTGCAAGGTCGGCTTGTTTTATCCCACATGCATAAGAGATGTGTGACACACCCCCACAGATGCCTATTTATTGGAGAGACTTGGAGTTCATTTGATACACACACATTGTGGAGACATTTTCTTCTCTCTTGGATGGTGATGGAGCAGCGTTCTTGGTTCTGCGTTTAGGGCTTCTTGGTGCAGCGTCTTGATGAAGTATTCTTGATGAAACGTCTTGGGTTTGTGTGACACATGTGGGTGGCTGACCTTATGAAGACTTTGCTGGTTGAAGCATCCTACTGATCACCGTAACGCCACCATTCTTTATCTATGTTTTTGGCTTGTCTTCCATTGATCTATTGGTATGTTCTATCTGCATATTACTTGTATATTTGCATCTAAGCATAGAACATCTTCAAAATTTAACAAATCCAGTAGACAATAAGTAGCTTCTCACGAAAGCAAACATCACGGTCAAATTCAACAGGCAATAAGTGGCTTCTCATAGAAGAAAATATTAGCAGTTTGTCGATCAACAACGAACTTCATAATCAACTACATTGGCAGCTTTAATCGTGCTACATGCAGTAGGACCATCCATGTCATACAACACCTAGAATACATCCTGTTCAAATAGAGTCAGCAATTTCATGCATCAGGTGATTCAACGAGCCAATTAGAGGGATTCGTTAAATCACTAGCAAAGTCTCACAACTTTTTCAAATTTTCCTCAAGCAAGTATCCAAGGACCCATTGTCCATTATGCCACAACCTTGACAAGGAGTTCACCAGACTCGTGTCATACTTTTAATCTTACAATTTTCCAATCAACTCCCTTTTACATTGGACGAAGAGGACCTTGGTTGTTGTAAAAAAGATATCATCAACAAATAGAAGAAAAGTCACAGGCTCTTTTTCAGTAGATTTGGATCAACATTAATCTTCAAGACATCTTATCATGGATCAAAACATGCTTCAATTAGGCTGATCTTGTTTGCTCCCTCTGAGTCCAAAGCTTATCCAATCTCGAGTCTTTGTTGAAATTTGGGGCAACTATGGGATGAATTTCCCCAAGAGAAATCCAATTACCCCAAAAGAAGCCCACCTACCCCAAAGAGAATCGATCTTGGTCCAAAAGAGAATTCAAACAGGGATAAAAGAAATATTATTATTAACGTGTTTAAATTGGCTTGGCACTCCTCTCATTATTATTTGACATGTCAAATTTATTTGGGCAAGCAATTTGGTAAATATATTTAAAAGAACTCATATTAATATGTAACTAGGTTCGGTCTTCATAATGATGATTTTATGTATTTAATGAAAAGGGAAAAATAAATTTATTATTGTGAGTCTTGAGGCATGGGTTTCATGCTCAAGAGAATTTATTTTTTAGGTCAAGCACCCAATAAGTGCTTTTGTGTTTGTCATAAAGTCATTGAGTCATTGTCATGTATTAAAGACCCATTTGGGCATGTTACATATTGTAAAAGAAAATTTATTGAGTCAAAATACCCTCCAAGCCCTCATCATGGCACAAAGATCAAGTCGGCCTGCATGAAGAGACAAGTCGGCCTAAAGGAGCAATTCAACCCATTGAGAAGCCTATATAAAGAAGACTTCGACCTCATTTGGAGACACTCCACTCTTATAAAAAAGTTCGATCATAAGGACAAGAAGTGCGAAGAAAAGGAAGACTGTGAAAATTCGGAGACCCGATTCCTATTGCAGCAACTGATATCATTTCTCCTAATTGTTAATTAAAAATAACAATTTATCTGCAATTTTCTACGACAAATACTGAAATAAATACACTGCAGCCTACACAAATAAATTGCGGAAGAAATAAATGCTGGAAGAAAATACTAGCACACACACATAAAATGACAGTTATTTTTGGACAAAGTCCCCGGAAAAACCCAACTTGGGAAAATCAGTGCAATAACTGAGGGTTTTAATATTATGTAGCAGTGAAATCTGAGTACATCTCTGGATGCCCAATTGGCACTCCAAACAAGAAGAAAAACTGAGTAAAATACTAAAGGGAATTACCCTTCTCCCACAGGCAATCACTGGCTGGACTTTCCCTATCAGAAACTCGGTCTCCTGGTGCACTGTGTCAGCCTCTACACTGCTTTGCGTAGTTGGCTGGATGACTTGCCTGAAAGTGGCCCCTGATGAAGTCGTTTTGCCTCTAAAAGCTGAGAAATCGTCTCTTCGGCCTTTTAGGACGCCTTCCCGGTCTGGAACTGAGAACGAATTTTATCCTCTCCAAATCGATCTTCCTGACTGAAGCACTGCATAGCCCCCCTTTGCGTTGCCTCTCTGGGATAATGCTATTCTCTTACTGCTGCCTCCCCGGATCTGGAAAATCTTTCCTTCGGCTCATTGTCTCTGCCCCTCTCTCACTGCTTTGATCTCACTGAATCTCTCTCTGGCAACAAACAACTGCTACTTGGGAAATCGATTTCCCAATAAAATTGAATTGCTCAAGTGTATGATCTCCAAGTCGCATCGACTTCTCTTATAATCCTCTGTTGAGACTTCAATGACCAAGATTAGTTCTTAATCAATGGCTAGGATTAACTTGAAATCGATCCATGTGAGTCTCTAGAACATTCACACCATGACTTAATTAATTCTGATTAATTAATCATATTCCCAAAGTTTAGACTTAGGAAATATTTAAAAACTGACTAATAATCTAATAAAATCATCTCTAGGCAGAATTTCCAGAAACGATTTCTGGGTTTTGGAGATCTCATGTATTCTAGCCTCTCCACAAAATTTCAAGTGTAGAACACATGCAATGCTACAAAAACTAATAGACAAGGGAAGGAGGAAAAGTCGAGCTATTTTGGATTTGTTTTGGGCTACTTCTCTCCACACGTTCGAAGGAATTAGGGCACATATTGTTGTAGTGAAACCGAGTTGCAAATGTGATAGAAGCCAAGGAGAGAGAATCTACCAAAGCGAAGAAGAGAAGTTGCAGTTTCTGGGCAAGTCGAAGTTGCGGTTTTTGGGTAGGTCAAAGTTGCAGTATCTGGGCAAGTCGAAGTTGCAGTTTCTGAGCAAGTTGAAGTTGCAGTTGCTGAGTAGGACGAAGTTGCTGGAAAGAGAAGCTATTCAAAGAAGAAGCATTGACTTGGAATTGGAGGGGTTCTTGGTCAAGGGTCTAGGTCTTGGAATTCATCAATTGAAGATTCTATAAGAAGAAGAATTTTTGGTGGGTTTTTCCTCTCAAGTTGGAGAGGTTTTGGCCCTGGCTGATTGCCTACATCTTGTGTCCTATTGTCTAATTGTTCTTTATGTTTTTGGTAACTGTTTGATGATAGAGAACACTAATAATAATAAAGGAAAGAAGAAGTTAATCAAGTAAAGTAAAAAGACATCACAAGCAGTTATCAAAGTAAGAGAAATCACCTAATCTAGCTGCCCTAGATTTCTCAACATGGTATCAGAGCTAAGGTGACAAGTCAAGGAAGGGCAACTCAATAAAGGACTCTTAAGAATAGAAGTTTGAGAAAAGTATCAAGGACATTCTCTCATCTCCAAGGCATTTCGATGACAAGGATCACGTCATCATCTTGAAGGAAGTCAAAACCCTAGTTCGTTCAAAGAAGGCATCTACACTTGAAACTTTCTTGGGATCCTTGCTCTATGAATCATCAAAGGGAAGACATTAAAACAAAGAACTTTAAAGCATATTGAAGTTTTCACATTCAAGGCAAGAAGAAGGAAGGCGATGCCATCATCATCAAGAAGTCATCATCAATCATCATCAACAAAGGCATCATGTTGAACAGTTCATCTTCACTTGTCAAGTAAGTATTTTTATTTCTATGATTAAATCTAGTAAAATGACTTCATTTTGCAAGGAGATCAACAAGTTGGTTGGGTCATCGAACTTCCTTGCATGGAAAAGGAGGATAGACTTACTCGTCAAAGAAAATGAAGTTATTGTTCATGTTAATGGAAAAGTCTCCAAACCATCTGAAGGGAAAGCACTATCTAAATATATGAAAAAGGATCTAAGGGCTCGAAGAATTCTTATAGAATACATCAACGATTCCCTCATTCCCTATGTAGGAGAGTTGGAGACATTAAAAGAGATATATGATAAGCTAGTGAAACTATTCTCTAAAAGCACGATAGAAAGAGTCATATCACTAAGATATGAACTATACAAGTTGAAAGCATCAAAGGATGAAGGGATATCTACATGTCTTACTAAAACATCTCAAATAAGGAATCAACTTCAAGATCTAGGAGAAATGATATCCGATAAAGAAATGGTTACCATAGTTCTAAATGCACTAACTGATGAACAAAGTAACCTTATGTCAAAGGCCCATGAAGAGAAGAAAGCTATCCCATTCAATCATTTGGGTCACTATGCAAAGAAAATAGGTTGAAGGCAAAAAGCGATGTAGGATCAAATAAGTAGGTTCAAACATTTGCTGACATGTCAAGAAGAAAAGAGAGATTTGGCAAGTTTGGTCCTCAGAAAAAGAAGAAGATCAATATGTCGCAGATCCAATGCTATAGATGTCGAGAATATTGACACTACAAGAGAGATTGTCCTAAGTTGGAGAAGGACAACAACAAACGAAGAAGGGAAGAAGCCCATATCACTGAAGAAATGGAAGAAGCTGAAAAGAAGAAATCCAAGAAGGAGGAAGTAAAATATCTCTACTATTATTGAGATAAGTCTTCTCCACCTAGTTCTTTTCATTATTTTGTGAAATATAGCCATCATGATAGGAAGCATTAGAAGCATGATAGGATGCATCATTTTAGGGGATGGCATCATAGTAGCATACAATTGAAAACAAGAGCTCATGACATCATTATGAAGCTTGAAAGATAGTTGAAGTCTATGACAATCATTATTAAGGAAGTAGCTCTTGGTAACCTCATTAGAAGCATAAGTAGTACTTATGGGTAGAAGTGAGTCATCTAGTATGGAGCTCATAATACATCATTGGGAAGGAGCATCTGCAAGATGAGGATAATCAGGATCCTATGTTGAACTCTTCATTAAAAGATTCATCTCTTGAAAGATGTCTTGCTGAGAATTTCACTTTGGATGGGATTCATTGTTCGAAAAGTGATGGTATGATGACAAAGGAGTGCAACATGTCAAAGATGATTAAATCACTCCCAATCAAGGACAAGAAGCTGCTGAAGGAAGTTTAGATGACCAAAGAAGAAAAGAGGTATGTATGCATATGTCTAATGACTTAAGTCATGTCATTATATAGTTGCAAGATAGTAAGGATGCATGCTCTACTTCATGAGTATGATCAAAGGAAAGGGATGTCTCTCGCTACTAGATGAAATCAACATGATATGTCCTCATATGGAATATGAGGTGATTGACAAAGATGAACTATGATTGGAAGTTCCTGGAAAACGATGTGTGAATAAAGAAAGGAAGAGATCGTGAAAGATGCAACGACGAAGAAGGAAATCAACATCCAATGACTAAAATTTTGACTATGATCTGTGGGAGAGATATGAAGACGCTGATGAAGTCTGGAAAAGGAGACCCTTGACATTGTATATCTTGGAGATGTATCAGATATATGTGCGGGATGTTAATATTGCAACTAAACAAATGTCATGATGAAGGGCCATCACAAAAGGTAATTTGATTTGATGTTCATTTTTGGTTTTTGAATAACATGTGGATGGCCTAATGTAGGGCTACGGAAAAAAGGGTTGTGGATGCCATCTACAATTAGCACTCATGTGGTAGGATGAAAGATCCTAAAGGAAACATGATGTAGAAGAGGTAGCTGTATGAAGGAAAGCCAGATGTGGACTAGAAAATCACTTTCAGATAAAGGGAAGGATGACATGACTGACTTGAGGAAAGTGATGGATGGCCGATGCCCTACTAAGATGAAGGCTCCATAATATTAAAGATAAAATTCATGACATCGAATGGAGGAGCGCTACAAGCAACTGAATGTCCCATGATCTCCACCAATGAATAAAAAGCCATTGCTGGGAACAACTCCCTAGTTAAGAGGGAGCCTGTAAACAAGTTTATAACTTGGTAGAAACTTAGAAGCAAGTCCCTAGGAGCCTGGACAAGTCCTTGGCTAAGAGGGAGCTTGGAAGCAAGTCCCTGGGAGCCTGGACAAGTCCTTGGATAAGAGGGAGCTTGAGAAAATTCCTTTATAGCAATGGGTATATCCTCCCTAGTTGAGAGGGAGAGATAGACACATCATTCTTGTCTTCACTTGGGAAGAAAGAATGGAGGATTGGGTAAGCATCTGGCATCCGATACTCTTTTAAGGATGTGGTAGGGAATCCAAGATAAGAGGAGTCGTGAAGGACCGATATTCTTTGAGGACTGGGAATCCAAGATAAGACTAGTCCTGGAAGGACATATCCTGTGAACACTTGGGTAGGGTATGATCCTAGAAAGACAATGATGAAGGTGTCTATAAATCATTGGTCTCGCCATCATTGTGCTCTGATCTTGTGGAGAGATAGAGCTGTTAGTCAAGGCCTTGCTACGTGACAATGCTAGATAATATGATGCTATATAGATGGGTTACCAATCTGACTCTTCTTGTGAGAATTCTTCAGATTGAGAATCTCCAAGTACATTGTATGGATTATGAATTCCTCCCTAGTTAAGAGGGAGTGTTGAAATATGTAACTAGGTTTGGTCTTCATAATGATGATTTTATGTATTTAATGAAAATAGAAAAATAAATTTATTATTATGAATCTTGAGGCATGGGTTTCATTCTCAAGAGAATTTATTTTTTAGGTCAAGCACCCATTGAGTACTTCTAGGTTTGTCATAAAGTCACTGAGTCATTTTCATGTATTAAACACCCATTTGGGCATCTTACATTTGTAAAAGAAAATTTATTGTCAAAAGACCTTCCAAGACCTCATCATTGCACAAAGATCAAGTCGGCCTACATGAAGAGACAAGCCGGCCTAAAGCAGCGATTCGACCCATTGAGAAGCCTATATAAAGAATACTTCGGCCTCATTTGGAGACACTTCACTCTTACAAAAAAGTTCGATCATAAGGATTAGAAGAAGTGCGAAGAACCAGCTTCTCCTCAAGCCGTTTGGTCTGCTGCTGTCTGGGAAAATGTCTCTCCTGGCCTCACGGAACCACTGTCCAACTTCTGGCACTGAAACTCGTCTTTCCCCTACAAAATCGAAACTGCCTCTAGAGGCTACTGCGTTGCCTCTGCGTCAGCCTCTCTGTGGCTCTTCTGTCTCTTTGCAAATGCACTCATCGGGTCTGGAATCCTTCCTCCGACTTCACTGTCTCTGCCCCTCTTCCTCACTGCATCGATTTCACTAGCTCTCTCTCCGACAAGTGGTTGTTGCTACTCTGGAAATTGATCGACTCATGAAATCGAACCTCTCAAGTGATTTCTCCAAGTGCCCATTGACTTCTTCTTATAATCCTTTGTTGTGACTCCAACGACCAAGATTAAATCTTAATCAATGGCTAGGATTAACTTGAAGTCAATCCGTGTGAGTTTCTAGATCATTCACACCTTGACTTAATTAATTCTGATTAATTAACCATATTCCCTAAGTTTAGACTTAGGAAATATTTAAAAACTGGTTAATAATCTAATTAAGTCATTTCTAAGCAAAATCTCCAGAAACGATTTCTGGGTTTTGGAGATTTCATGTATTCTAGCCTCTCCACCAAATTCCGTGGCTAGAACACATCCAATGCTACAAAAACTAACAAAATAGCCCCGACATATTGACCAACAACACACCCCTCGCACACTCCTTGCTACTCCACCCTATCTTTTGGAAGACTAGTGACAATCTTTGTCAGTGTGGGCAATGCTCTATGATGTAAGTGATCCATCCTCCTGTGCCAAAGCTCACACAAGTTGTCACTATCATGAACCAAGGGTTGTGTTGGTTGAGTCTTCAGCTTGTATGCATTACCCTCTCTACCTCCGTCCTCAGTCAACCCTAGATCCACTTGGTCAAATGAGAACTTGCCTATCATGGAAAGTGATGGCATATCCCTTATTCTCCATGGCTGAGATTGAAAGTAAGTTCCTATAACAAATAACACATTCTTCACCTCTAGAGAATCTCCTGAGTCCAACTAGAATAAGACAGTCCCAACTCCCTCTACACCATACTTGCCATTATTGCCAAGATCCACATGCAGATACAAGCCTCTGAGAAACTGATGAACAACTCCTGTGCTTCCATCATATGACAAGGAGCTCCACTATCCATGAACCAAGCACCAGAAAGACGAGGGATTAATGAGAACTCTCTCTAGAATTTTGCAGCAAACTCCTTAACTTGAGTATTTGTAGGTGTTGCTACTTGCTGCGATTTTCCTTCCCCTTCTTTCATTTAGGACACTATGAAGCATAGTGCCCACCTTGTGGCACATAAAACATTTGATCTTACTCAGATCCTTCTTCACAGACTTTGAAGTCATTTCTCCACTTGAATTTTTCTTGGGAAAACCCTTTCCTTTTCTCTTTTGTGCCTAAGTTGCAAGAGCCATGTTCTTATCATCACCCTTCTGCAGGCCAACTAAAGATTGATCTTGAATCTCCTCTTGGATGAAATCACCCCATATCCTATCCAACTTGGGACCTAGATGAATGGGGCCCATGGCTTGGTGAAACCATTCAGGGCTGTCCTCACTTTCTCTTTGTCTGACATGATCTTCTCTACTGCTGCTAATTGATCACATATCTGAGTGATCTGGGTGAGATAGCAGGTCACTGTATCTGATTTGGTCATCTTGATGGTTATGAGTTTGTCCCTCAACACCATCTTCTTGTTTGTATTGTTTCTCTTGAAAATATTTGTCAGAGCCACAAACATTTCCCTTGCTGGTGTGTTCTCATATAGGTGAGGAATCAAGTCCTTCATGGCAAATATAAGATGACTCCTCATGGACTTCATGTGCTTTTTGTTGAAGATTGTAACTAGGTTCGATCTTCATAAATTGTATTTGATTCAATATTTAATGTACTTGTCAAAAGAATAAAGAAAATAATTCTATATTATTATTAAATGACTTATTAAAGCATGGGTTTCATGTTTGGGTCATATTATTTTAGCTCAAAGTCCCCATTGTGGACTTCTAGAATTTATTTTGAGTTTATAAAACTCATTAGATATTTAAGTTGACCCATACTGGGCTTTTGAATCATGTAATTAGGTCAAGTATTGAGTCAAATATGATTTATGGAGCCTCCGCATCAAGTCGACCTTCAAGTGAGCAAGTCGGCCTCAAGGCCAGGAATTCGAGCTCATTAGAAGCCTATAAATACAGGGAGTTCGAATTCATTTGGAGACATATCTCTCACACACAGAAATTCAATATCTGCTGTTGCAAGGGAAAAAAGAAGTGCAAAGTCAAGGAAGGGGTCAAAAGGAGTGCGAGTTTGGACAAGCTAAAGGATTGAAGAAAAATCAAAGCTTTGGTGTTTCTCTCTCTCTCACACATGCCCTGGATTGGAAGATCGAAGTCCCTCATTATTTTATTGCTGTCAGTTGCTGCCGCCAAGTGAAGAATAGGTCGAAGTTGATTTTGCTGAGTGCTGGTGCCTTGAGAAGTTGTATTGGGTCAAGATCGAACTCCTAGAAGCAAGATCGAAGTTCCAGAAGCAAGGTCGAAGGAAGTGCTGCATAGTGCTGTTGCTGCTGCCGGATTGAGGAAGCATCAAAGGAAGTCTGACTTGGTGTGGAGGAGGTCTGAGTCAAGGTCTAGAGTCTCAAGAATACTATTGAAGGAAGAATTACTGACTGAGTTTTTCCCTAAAGAGGGGTTTTTCCTTGGCTGTTGGCCTACATCTGGTGTCCTTGATCTATGTGATTTTGCTTTGATATTTGCTTAATGAAATAAGAAGAAAGAAGACGAGAAGAATATAATAAGAATTAAAGAACATCACAAGTAAATAATCAAGAACAAGAGAATCTTTCCGCCTTTCTGATTCTCTAACACTTTTGATGATGGATGGCCAACCCTGTTGGATCAATCGGTGGGGTTGCTGTGGTATTTGGAAAATCCCACAACCCATTCTCCTTCAAGAGTAATGTAACCTTGCCTTCTAAGGGATGAAGTTAGAGGCACCCTCCAACCTGAAATTGGTTGGTGCCATCTTCAAATCATAAATTTACTAAAGAAAATTCATTGCTGGCTGTTATTTAAAAACTAATTATTTATGTAATTATTAGTTAAATTAGGTAAAGGGCATGATCAAAGATCATGCCCATTCACCAAGAGGCACCCAAGTTAGTATTTAAGCCAGGGGCCTCCCATAATTGTATCCATCATCCAATTTATTAATAAAATATATATCATTTTTGTTTAATGTTGAGTTTTCTACTTCATTTGGTATCAGAGCGAGTTCGATTGGTGGCTTGTTGCTGCATATGACCTTTGATTTTCCTCAGTCGGTCCAGTGCACCATTCCGCTTGTCGACATCCTTGACTGCCTCCGTTATCCCTCATTATTCCGTTGCTCAGCACAGACACTACCCTTATTTCCGCCGCCTTTCTCACAGTCACCAGTCCACCATTCCGACAATTCCGCTACACTCCAGTTACCTACCGTCACCGTTCGTACTCGTTTCGTTGTCGACGTCTCTCACCGCTGACCATCTCCGCTAACCAACCCCCCTACCGTGCCACCACCTCCTGTAGCATGTTCGCTGTTCTATTCGACCCCTCGTCCGCTGTTCTGCCGATTTGTCGTTGTCCACATCGACCCGACGTCCATCCACAGGCTCACACACACAACCGCGTACGCACTCCAACACCGCCGTATTTTTTTCCCCTTGTCATTTGTTGACCATGTCTAGTCGATTTTGTAGAGCCCGAATAGTTACAAGTGCTTTTTCGTTCCCCCACAGTTTCCCATTAATACATTATATAGTGTTAATTAAATTATATTTTTAATTAACCCTATAATTAAATTATTTAATTGTTAATTATATAATTATATAAAAAAAAGGAGAGAAAATAAAAATTAGGGTCAAATTTAGAAAAGTTAAAGCTGGATAAATATACACTACCGCAGACCCGTTCAATGTCATTGTCTATGACAGTGACTGATTTTAGTAAAAAATTGATATATCTTAAGACTAAGGTGATCAAATATGGCCAAAAAATCGAGGCTCTCTAGGATACCAGAAACAGAATAGAGAGTCAGCTCGAGCAGAACCAGAATGAATTTAAAAAGTATCAAGCAGTCCTTTCAAGTAAGGTGGATCAAAATCACAATCAAGCAATGGTATTGTTGACTTGTATTTGTGACAAGTTGAAGGTTACACCCGATCAAATTCTCCAAAATAATGAAGCTACTTAGCATTCAGACTCTGTTGATACATCAAACGCATCAGACGCACATCTTAACCCTGGGTCTCCAAAGGCATCTTCCATGCCTAATCAAGAAAATAGTAACACGAATTTTCAAAATAGGCAACTCTGGAATAAATACTCAAATATGTCGTTCGCAAATCAATACCCCTTCTTCGCTTTGACGATAGCTACATATCAACGAAGACCAAAACTTGAGCTCTCCAAATTTGACGGTAACGAGAAATGCAGCGTTGCATGGTTCAATAAAGCAGAAGAATATTTCGAGATTTACAGTATTAGCAATGACGCTGAAAAGATCAGGCATGCATCCATGCAAATGGAAGGCGAAGCATTTAACTGGTATATGTGGTGGAAGAAGACGACACTTGCCATTAGTTGGAAGAAATTAAAAAATGCATTCTTTAAGAGGTTCCAAGGTATCAAGGAGGAAGAGTTCTTCTCAACACTCAACAGACTACAACAAAAAGGCGATGTGGATGAATACACTCGGGAATGGGAAACTTTAACTACATGAGTACCTGGAATATCTGAAACTTGTCTCATTTGATCATAAATCACAGGACTTAAACCCCATCCACAGGAAAACTTGAGCTTCATGACATTACTTCGATAGAAGAAGAAAGACAAAAAGCAAAAGCTGTTGAAAAGAAACATGAAAAGATGTAGTGGCCAAAGGTTGAAAGAGTATATTCGAGACAAAGATTTCCCTAGGCTATGAACACGAAGAATACAAAATATGTTCTACCACATCTTTGTGTAGGAGACAAAACTAATTTGGAAATGCAAAGAATGAAAGAAGCTAAGTGCTTAAGTTGTGGCGAAAAATGGGACCAGAGACACTGATGTGCTAAAGGAAAGGAAACCGAGAACCTGTATACATGTGAAGCAACCAATGATTCAGACAATAAAGAATCTGAGGTAAAAGAAATTGAAGATTCTCCACAATTTTCTCCAGAAACAGATGATGGGAGTATTCCGCAAGTGTCATTATCGACCATCACAGGTATATCACAACCCCAGACATTAAAATTAAAAGGACATATCAAGAAGAACAATGTAATGGTTCTGATCGATACCGGTAGCACCCACAATTTTTTGGACTCAACCATGGCGAAAAGACTCAACATTTTCATATTTCCCATGCCCAACATGAAGGTTATGGTAGCTGATGGTAAGAAAATTGAAAAAGTAGGGAAATGCCATAAAGTAAAATTGCAGATTCAAGACTATAATTTAGAATCTCTGTTGTACACTGTATCATTAGGAGGAGTGGATGTGGTTTTAGGTATCCAATGGCTACAAACCCTTGGAACTTACTCTGCCAACCATCAAAAGCAATTTATAAAATTTAAATGGGAAGGGAAAAAGTACAAGTTATATGGATTCCAGTCTCTTGAGAATCAAATTGTTTCATCCTCCCTGATGATGAAAATGATTCGGAAGGTTATTTAGTACTGTGTCATCAACTAGAAATGTTAACTTCAAATTTGGTAAATGAAGAAGCACTGGAAGTCCAAGAGATAATTAAAAAGCACGAAAAAGGATTCCAAGATCTTCTAATGAAGATGCCTCCTAAAAGAGAAATCGAGCATACAATAGAAGTCAAAGCTGGATCAAATCCCATCAACATCAAACCATATCGATATCCACATCATCAAAAACCCGAAATTGAGAGATTAGTCCAAGATCTTTTAAATTGTGGCATCATCACAAAAAGTAAAAGTCTGTATGCTGCTCTAGTTGTATTAGTACGGAAGAAATATGGATCGTTCAGATTATGTGTCAATTATTGAGGACTAAACAAAATAACAATTAAAAACAAGTTTCCAATTCCTTTTATCGATGAAATGTTGGATGAACTACATGGAGCTGAATACTTCTCAAAATTGGACTTAAGGTCATGGTATTACCAAATTAGAATAAGGTTGGAAGACATAGCAAAAGCTGCGTTCCGAACACATGAAGGTCATTACGAGTTTAAAGTAATGCCTTTTTGGTTAACCAATGCACCAACAACATTCCAAGCCACTATGAACAAGTTGTTTTGTCCATATCTAAGGAAGTTTGTGTTAGTGTTCTTTGATGACATTTAATTTATAGTAAAACATGGAAGGAGCACCTACAACATTTGGAGCAAGTTCTTACGATATTAGAAGAGCATTAGTTCTATGCCAATAAGTCCAAATGCACTTTTGGGAAAGAAGAAGTAGAGTATCTCGGACATATAATATCCAAGGAAGGAGTAAAAGTAGATCCTAATAAGATCAAGGCTATAAAGGAATGTCCCAAACCAGTTAACATCTCCAAGCTAAGGGGATTCTTAGGATTGACCGGGTATTATTGAAGATTTATTAAAAACTATGCCCATATAATCGCACCCCTAACGAACCTTCTAAAGAAGAACTCATTTCAACGGTATGATGAAGCAAAAAAGTGTTTTGAAGACTTGAAGGAATTTATGTCTAATGCCCCTGTATTGGCAACTCCATATTTCTCAAAACCATTTGTAATTGAGTGTGATGCTTCAGGGTTTGGTATAGGAGCAGTATTAATGCAAGATGATCATCCAATAGCTTTCGAAAGCAAGAAACTCAATAAGCAAGAACGTCTTAAATCTACATGCAACAAAGAAATGTTCGCTATTATGCACGCACTAGCCAAGTGGAGGCAATATCTTTTGGGAAGTAAGTTCTCCATACAAACAAACCATAACAGTCTTCAATATCTCCTCCAACAAAAAACGCTCTCTGAAAAACAACAAAATTGGATTGAAAAAGTTGTTGCTTTTGATATGGAGATATTACATAAAAGGGGAAAGGACAATGTAGTGGTAGATGCTCTTTCCAGGATAGATGAAGAACCATCATTACTTGCAGTTTCGGTCGTTGTTCTTGAATGGCTTAATGAGATTCGAAGTGAATGTGCAAAAGATCCAGAAACAAGTGCTATAATCAATAACCTTCCTCAGAATTCAAAATTTGAATGGAAGAACGATATGCTACGGTACAAGGGAAGAATTTATCTAAATTCAAATTCTAAACTTAAAGCCAAGATTCTCAAGGAGTCACATGATTCATTGTAAGTCGAACATGTAGGGTTCTTTAAAACTTATTACAATGCACGCCAGTCATTCTTTTGGAAGGGAATGAGTAATGATATTCAAAAATATGTAGCAGAATGCGATAAATATCAGAGGAATAAAAATGAAAATATTATGACAGCTGGACTACTTCATCCTTTAAATATTCCGAATCAGAAATGGGAAGAAATATCAATGGACTTCATCGAAGGTTTCCCTGTATCTGATGGTAAGGATAAAATTCTTGTAGTAGTCGACACACTCACCAAGTATGCTCACTTTATTGGAATGAGGAAATAAGACTCATCAAACAAATTGCTGAAATATTTTGTGTTATCACTCATTAATTTCTCCAGGTTCAAGAGAGAACTCACCGAGGTAACCACAAACCTACTTCAAACTCTAGGATCTAGCCTTCCTAGGGTTCAGAGAGGGCTCTCTCTTTAAAGTTTAACTTTGTTTTGATTTATAATATTAGGCTAGCTATGAAAGTACAATTTGGTTTTGGTTTAAAGGGTTTGGTGGGAAAAAATCACTTGGAGGTAAGATAGAGAGAAATCTACTTGTCCATTGGGCTATGGAGTCTAAATCAAGCTAGCAGCACTAGAAATCAAGGCCAAAAAGGTACAAATATATTCAGGGCAAGATAGATAACCCTCAGATATTTGGGAAAGTGGTTTTTTGTGAGATGTTATGATCGGGATAAAGGGCACTTAAGGATCCTTTGATCCGGAAAATGGAAGTATAAGGTAGAGGTAAAATGGGAGAAGGAGCAATTAAGGGTTCCTTGCACCGGATATAAGAAGAAAACATTAAAATGGCAACTAGTTAAAGATAGGGAGCACTTGACTAATCCTGTAGTAATACTCCTAGTTACACATTCAGACAGAACAAACATAAAATGAATGCATGAAACTTAGAAAAGGAAATAGTGACAAGTAGGAAGTACTTCACTCATCAGCTTATCACAGGGATCCTGAATTATGATGCCAGTCAGCTTGTCCAGTCTGTTACTTCGAATTCAAACACACAATAGCCTCCAATGTTCAACAAAAATGTCTATAGTAAGTCCAGCAATTTTATTCCACACAAAATCCTTCAAAGAGTGAAGTATTTTTTTCTTTTTTCTTTCTAAATTGAGCTAATTCTATTTATGTATAAGTAATAGTACAAAACTGCCGCAGTTCAAATTAAAAGTTAGCCTCGAAACCGGCCCGAAAGTCAAGCATAGTTCTGAAGAAGCTGCTCATAGGGAAACCAAACAGAAAGTACGCCTTAACGTCTTGTGAAGGGAAACCGGCGGAATAGTTATGATTGTACGTACACGAAGAATGTGTTGGGGCACTAGAGTCACACTAAACCGTTGAGTCGCTTATGTGATGAAGAAAACTAGCATCGTTACAAAAATAAGCAGGATCTAAGACCATACTTCTCCAAGTCATTGCTGAGTCAGCTGGAGGTAACAGGAGAAGGTTGTTCCTCCAGAATTGGACAACTGAAGTAGTCCTCAGGATCATCCGCATCAGCATCCATAGCGCCCTTATCCATAGCTCCTTGCACCTCCGAAGTTTCCACCTGCAAGGGAGAGAGACCACGGGGGAAATTGGTTGTAGCAACGGGCTTGGCCAGGTCTTCAAGGGGAGTAGCAGCCGAAGTGGAGCGAGGCACGACAGAGGTAAGGTGGGGGTCGGGAGAGGCGGGAGTGGAGACATTCCAGGAAGGAGAACTGATAGTGGCATCCTCTCGTAATGTAATGGTGATATAGGCAGTAATTGAAGGGCGGTTGAAGGTGCTATCAAACCTCAGCTCCGCTCGTTGAGTGGTCTGGCGGATAAGAGGCCTGCTAGCAGGCTGAGGAACATGAGAGGCAGTGAGGTGGGGGTCTTCATGCTGAAGGGAGGCAGGCGGTCGACCATAAACAAAATCAAAAGGAATTTCAGAGGCAATTTTGCTGGAAGAGGGGCGCTCCCCAGCTGGGCCACTGCAAGTGCCACCTCGATGGGCTGTCATACGCTGCCTGAGTCGAGGCATGGCAGGCTCGGCGTCGGGAGGCGTTTGAGAACGGAAAGCAGCGGGAGAGGAGCTGGGAGTGAACAGAGGCTGACCACCGAAATTCAGAGTGACAGACGAGTTAGAAATAGGCTGAGGGGCAGCGGTCGCACCAGAACAAAACTTGTTGTTAGAGAAGTAAACACCAGGTGAGAACTCAATACAACTATATAATGAGCAGCGTCGGCCTGTAACTGTGCGAGCGCTTGGCTCAACACAGTGGACAGGGCACGCACCGGCCAAAGGCACCATACAGACGCAGATGGAGGCGAAGAGCTCGTCGAACAGAGAGTCGAGCAAAGAGACGGTGTCCATAATGCTCATACCAGGCGAAACAAAACTATAGAGGCGCCAACTCGATGGAGCATTGAATGATGTTGCAGGCGCAATGAAGGCGTAATTAAATTTTCCATGGAGAGCCATGTGGTCACCACGCTCGATGGGCGTTGGGAAATGGCCACCACGCGTACCAGTTGTCCCCGTGGGACAAACAAGCAACCGCATCCGGGAAGTTTTGATCATTTTGCACCAGATTGATGCAATTCTGAAGAGTGTCCCTGTCATGGATAATGTTAAGAGGGCCATGATTGAGAGAGTCTGCGCTTTCAACTCCTAGATTGGCAAGGATATCCGCGACCTTATTACCTTCTATTTTGGTGTGAGCAAAGGAGATGGCTTGATTGTTATTCAACCATCTACTGAGAGTGTCGAGCCGAGAGGCCAATCTCCAACTAGTGGCAACTTTAGTGGTTCTGGTGCCTTGAAGAAGTTGATTGGCGATAGTGATAAGAATCTGAGAATCTCCTTCCACTATTATAGGTGAAAGATTATAAAGATGTGAAAGGATTAGTCCTTGCCAGAGACCTTCCAGCTCCGCAGAGTTTTTAGTGTCCCATCCTATCGAGCCATAGTAGATGGCAAGAGCGTCCCCTTGAGAGTTTCTGAGGATGCCCCCAAAACCTGCTGGGCCTGGATTGCCTTTGGAGGCTCCATTGAAGTTCAGCTTGTAAATGCCTGGAGGTGGAGGAGTCCAGGGGATTGGGGAATCTGAAGATTTTTGCTTGGAGCGGTTAGGCGAGATCGCTATCCTTAGTTGCCAGTTTTGCCATATAGCTGCTTCCTGCGGATGTTTGGGGAGATCCTCTTCTTGCCATGTATGCAGGGCAATGGTTTCTTGAAGATTGTTGTATAAGTTGTTCCATATAATATCCAAAGGAGTAGTTTGATGTTTGAAGATTCTTCTGTTTCGTTCCTTCCAGAGAGACCAAAAGAGGAAACCAGGGATCAGCTGCCATAGATAATTGAGGATGGGACTGTTATAAGGTCGCTGGGGCTAGAGGCGCATGATGTGGACTATGTCCCCTTTTGGTTTGCTGCACTGACTTCTGAAACATATTTTTTCCCAAAGTTGATGAGCAAGTTGACAAGTCAACATGAGGTGTTGAGTTGTTTCCATTTCTTGCTTGCAGTTTGGGCATTGAGAGGGGCCGCTGAAGCCACGCTTGAGCAGGTTGTCCCATGTGAGGGTTTGTTTGTGACTAAGAACCCAAAGAAAGGTGGAGACCTTAGGCTAAGTACCTGGAGCCCAGACAAATTGCCAAAGCGTGTCAGTCGGATGCTGGATAGGGTGCATAATAGAGTAGGCTTCCTTCGTGGTGAACATTCCTTTAGTTGTGTAACCCCACCGAAGAATGTCGGGTTCTTCTGAGCATCTTATTTTCCTTCGGTGCAGCTCCTTTTGGAGAGCTTCCTGAGTGTTGCTATGAGCATTGGGCAAGAGGGAGGTGGGAGGATTCCATTGCCTGAAATTATTGGTGACTATAGGCGTCCAGCATTGATTAACTTTAATTTCTTCCAGAGGGCTAGGGCGGCCATTGTTGGTAAGATTGAGAAATTCCGTGAGTTGAGGCTGTTGTTGCCAGGAGTCTGTCCAGAATCTGGCTGTGTGCCCATTTCTTATCTCCCAGAAGTTGTGCTGTTGTATGAGAGCAAAGTGCGGCTTGGCAGCATTCCATATGAGTGATCCAGTGCCTCCAGGGTGTAGCCTAATCAGCTCGTTCGGCGGTCTGTTATTGGCATATTTGGCTGTCCATATTTTGGCCCAAGGTTTACAGGGGATTGCAATCCAGTTCCACCAAAGTCGTGCCCCCATAACTTCATTGTTGTGGATGGGGTTCCTGAGGCCCAGACCACCAGCCGCTTTAGGGGAGCAAACCATAGCCCAGTTGACCAAAGCCCATTTGCGTTTTTGGTCTGAGGATCCCGAGAGGAATCTTCGTTGCAAATTTCTGATCTGATTGAGAACCCATTTAGGAGCTGCAAGCACAGAAAACAGATAGAGAGGCATGGATTGTAAAACAGCTTTGATGAGGACAAGTCTACTGGATATGTTGAGCGCCCTGTATGTCCATGAGGAAAGCCGAGCTTCCAATTTTTCCAGTAGGTGATTCCAATTGGAGTGCTTGATGGCAGTGGCAATAAGAGGGGCTCCTAAGTATTTGGAAGGGAGGTGAGTGGGAGAGAAGCTAAGAATTCGAATTATGCTGGTTTGAATTAGTGGAGGGGTATTAAAGAAGAAAATCTGTGACTTGGAGACATTGACAGTCATACCGGAGGCAGTGGCGAAGAGGTTGAGGATATTTTGGAAAGATTTAGCTTCCTGGACGGAAGGGAGCCCGAACAACATGTTGTCGTCAACAAACTGTTGGTGAGTGGTGAGAGAGCCATGTAGGGAAATGCCTTTCAGCTGGTTCGAGAGGACAGCATGGTGGATGAGCTTGCTGAGACCTTCGGACATGAGAACAAAAAGAAAGGGAGATAAGGGGTCTCCCTGTCTAATTCCTCTGGAGGGCTTGAATGGCTTAGAAGGGATACCATTGACCAGAATGGAGTAAAGGGGAGAGGAGATGAGGGATAGAATCCATCTTATCCACATTCTGTCAAAGCCAAAATATGATAGGATAATTTGAATATACTGCCAGTTTAGTTTATCGAATGCTTTTGATAAATCAATTTTGTGGAGCATACCTGGCCTTTTGGAAATTTTGAGGGAGTGTATGACTTCATGCGTGAGGATAATACCGTCCATGATTTGCCTTCCTTCTACATATCCAGTTTGTTCAGGCGATATGAGGAGCGGGAGCAGAGGCTTCAATCTGTTGGCTACGACCTTGGAGATGATTTTGTAAATCACGTTGCGCAGGGCAATAGGTTCCGACTTATCCCAGTGCTTCGCTCCTCTTCGCACCCGCGCGTGTTGCTGTATTTAAGGAGGAGGAGCCAAAGGCAGCATCCTCTAGACTCTTCCATCTCACCGCCGAGACTTCTTCTTTGATCCCCCCGCCGCAAGTTGTGGAAAAAAATTGAGGTGAAGCCATCGGGCCCGGGCGCCTTGCCGTCCTTCATTTGGGTCAATGCAAGTTCGACTTCTTGAAGAGTGACAGGGCGGAGTAACATCTTGTTGTGCTCATCCGTGACTAATTTGGGAATGATTTGTGATATTTGGTCAATAGCCGGCTGTCTGTCTACTGTATGGTCCTCCTGCTGTATGCTTTGAAAGTGGTCCAGTAGAACTTGTTCGATCTCCTCTTGTTGTTCCACCTTTGCTCCTTGTTGATTGGTAATGTGCGGAATGCGATTTTGCATTCTTCTTTGTATTGTTGATCTATGGAAGAATTTAGTGTTCTTTTCCCCTTCCTTTAACCAGGCTATTCTGGATTTTTGCCGCCATAGGACTTCTTCTTGCTTACGTCTCTCTTCCATTTGCTGATGTATATGTTGTTCCTGAGCGGCTAGCTCTTCCGTTCTGCCTTCGTTTATGATTTTTTGCTGAATTTCTTCCATTTTGCTTTCAAGGATTTTGATTTCTTGGAAGATGTTTCCAAAGACGGAGGCGTTCCAGTTTTTGATAACAGCTTTGAGATGCTTGATCTTTTGTTGAAATTGGTACATTTTTGAGCCTGAAGGAGGTGTGTAACTTTGCCAGGCCTGAGTAACAACTTCTCTGAAAGAGGGGTGGGAGAGCCAAAAAGCTTCAAATTTGAAAGGTTTTTTGTATTGAAGACCAACATTTTTCCAATGGAGCATAATGGGCCAATGATCCGAACCTGTCTGCGGAAGGATTGAAGCCGATAGGTCCCCTCCTATATGGATGGCGTTGTCAGAAATGAGGAAACGATCTAGCTTTGAAGCTATATGTTGAGTTCCGGTTCTCTTATTGTTCCAAGTGAACGTGCCATTTGAGAAGGGCATGTCTATAAGCCAGCTGTTGGCTATGAATTCTCTGAAGTGAGCGCTGTCCGGGTCTGCTCTGGGTCTTCCCCCTGCTCTTTCTCCCATCTTAGTAATCATGTTGAAGTCCCCTGCAGCAATCCAAAGGGGGTATGTTCTGTTGGAATTTAACTTCGCTAGGGTATTTAGAAGAGCTATTTTCCCTGCCTGGTCCTGTGGGAAGTAAACGTTGGAGAGATGCCCGTGAATGTTAGTTCCAATGGGGTGGAAGGTAGCTTGTATAAGGTAGTGCCCCGCATGAAAATTGGAAAGATCTATGGACAGAGTGTCCCAGACAATAGCAAGGCCTCCTGAGGAACCGGAGGCATCCACTGCTACTGAGCTACAGCTAGGCCAAGCCTTAGACAAGATTGTTCCTAGAATTTCACTGTTGCATTTTGTTTCTTGAAGAAAGAGAATATTAGGTCTTTCTTTCTGTATCATAGTTTTCAGAATTTTGTGCTTTCCAGGGCTATTGAGCCCTCTTATGTTCCATGAGATCAGCTTCATGAGGAACTGTTTGACAGAGGTTTGAAGAACCTTGTAAGCTTAGGATATCGGCCTGAGTCAACCAATATTTTCCCTATGGTGATGGTACGCTGCCAGTCTGGCTTTCGCCCTCTTTTCCTTGATTCTCTTGTGATTTTGAGACTGTCCCAATGGTTGCCAGGTTGAATGCCAAGTTTTTTCCCCTGATGGACACTTGAGAAGACCTTTTCTAATTTATCAATATGATGAGGGTTGATGGTGTCAAAATTTTGGTTTATGCAAGCCTCCTCGAGCTCTGTTATGTCGATTTCTCCTAGGTCAGGGCCTTCGGAGTCCTCTTCCATGAAATTCTCTTGGCTTCCGCTGATCAGAGCTTCATTGGGAGTAACAGGTTGGGTATTGGGGTTGTCAACTTCCATTGTGGCGAGATGCCAGGGTAGGAGTTTGATTCCAGCAGAGTGGCTATCTAGGTTTGGTTCAATAGAAAGCTTTTGGTTTGGAATTTGCATGGGGTTGGGTTTGACTGAAGATTTAGGAATATCTGAAGGTTGTGAGGGGGTTTTAATCTGGTTAGTCAGTCTCAGAGATAAGGTCAGGGTTGGAGAGAGCAGCAAAGCTATTACTGGTGGAAGGAATATTGGAAGAGGGAGAGGGTTTCTTACCAGTTGTGGAAGGTTTCTTGCCATGCCTTCTTTGCGGGGGAACTTTGGTGAAACCATTAGCTTCCGAAGCTGCCTCCGCCTCTTTTGCCTGTGCCTGCGTGGTGAGGGGGCAGTCTTTGAAGAGGTGCCCTAGTGCATGGCATCTTCGACATCTGAAGGGGACATGCTCATAGTCTAAAGGCTGAATCCATTCAAAATCATCGTGGTAAATACTTACAACATCGGGTAGAGGCTTTTCTAGATGCATGTGAACACAGATGCGAGCATATGAAGTATATCGATGAAGCTTTGTTTCTTCTGCAATCTTGATGAATTCCCCGAGACCTTTTCCTATTGCTTGGAGTGATTCTTCGTCCCAATATTCTAAGGGTAGCGAGTACAGGCGTATCCAGACAGGTGCCCAGTTGAAGTTTTCTTTGTCTGGATTGAATCTTTCTACCCAGTTTCGGAGATACAGTCCAGCTGAGTTGAAAAAGTAAGGCCCTCCATCCATTACTCTGTTTCTGTGTTCCAGGCAATTGAAGATCGCTATGAAGAAGCCTTTTGGTTCCAGTTGTAATGTAACTTGCCCTTTGGGTTTCCATTTGGAGGCAACCCAGCCATAAAGGGCTTTCTCAGTTGGCCAGAAACCAATAAAATTTCCAATGAGGGCGTGATCCCTCATATACTGGATGCGGGCGTTTATTCGATGGCTCGGCAGTTCGATTTTTGGTCTTTCCGTAGCAATGGGTTTGCAGGTGGAGGATTTGGGCACCTCCGGCTCCTGCTGAACTTGCGAAGACGGCGCGTTAGGGAGCGGCGTTTCCTGACTTCTGTTGGCTGTTTCATTGCTTTGCACCGAGCTAGCGTGGGTGCCATTGTTATTGACAGGGGGGGATTGACCTTCCCCCCCAGAAATTTGAAACCATTGTCGGCGATCGGGCGCGAGGCGGTGAGCAGTCGATATGTCAGAATGGTGTCGCAGGCAGGCTAGGGTTTTACGCAGAGAGGTCCGTGACCTAAACATCGCAACATCTGTATTTTTCCCAAAGAGTGAAGTATTTATACATATTCTAAATTAGAATATCTTGAAAAAATATCAAGATTGGTTTACAAATATCTCCAATTGTTTTACATAAATAGAACTTAAGTAAAGGAAAATCAAAACTAATTCATCGATTTGCCACTATTTTTTATGGTTAGGTGATGACAAAGAGGAAAATTTGAATTTTATCTCAACTCTTAGTTGATGATGAAGCATCCAAGTCACTAACTGTCTCCTTTCTTTGTGCATTCTTCTCCAGCAATTCTGCAAACTTGGGGTCCAATTATACATTTGTATTTCTCAATCCGAAATAGATCTGTAAAATGTGAAAGCGGTTATTATAGCTAAATATTTTTTTGAGATAAACCTCTCTCAGTTCCCTAAAATTATGTTTCAGTTGTTCACAATAGGCTCTGCAAAAAGATGTGTAAAACAGAGTTTTACAGAGTCTGAACAATAGGCTACAAAGATGTGCATGTATCTCTCATTCTGTAATACATGTGCACAAAGTGAGATAGGTTTTTGTAGATGGGTCTCTTAGGAACAAAAATTTCCTTCAGTTTTGTAAGATGTATTTTTTATTGTCCACAATGTTCTCTGCAAAATGATGACTTAACAGGAATTCTCTGCAAAATGTGCTTTCCAATATTGTTTAATATTTCCCAGCCCATAATGGTTGTTAAAAAAGTGAGAGAGGTTTCTGTAGTTGGACATCTTAAGAACATAAAACTCCTTCAATTTTGAAAAATTCATCTTGGATTAGTCACAATAGTTTCTGCAAAACAATGAATTAAATAGGAAATTTCTGCAAAAATGTTCCTTCTTGCTTTGCTTCATCTTTTAACCTTTTTGTTCTTTTAAGTGTTTTTACTTTCACTTTGGATAAATTTCATTGTTGGTGAAAGTATTTTCATCTCTATTTAATCATTACTTCCTCTGTTTTTACTTTTACTATTTTACCTTGACTTCTTTGTAACTTTGTTTAACTTTCACTCTAACTTTTACTTGATAAACTTTAACTCTAATGATCTTTGACTGTTATGTTTTCACTGTCATTGTGAATTATGATTTCACTTTTACCATTCACTGTGCACATTTTTTCATTCTGATCTTTCTCTGACTTGATTTCATTCTTTCTTTGTAAACAAACTGTTTGTTGAATGAAGCTTTTGAATTAAAATATGAGAATTTGGAGCAAACAATTTTGTCAACTAGTATTGAAATTGACCACGAGTTACAGTACCAATTCTACAACTTCCGCTGCTACAGTGGTATCGGAGCCATATCAGAGTCGGAGCCATATTAAGGACAAATTGAAGCAATGGCACATAACATTGTTTTACAAGCCTACGAATATAGTTTACAAGCCCGAGCACATTGTTTACCATATAATGTGCCATTACGTGAAAAACCCAAAATAATTGAAAAGATTATAGAAGTTCAAGAAAAGCTTCAGCACTTAGATAAGTTATCTGCAGAATTTTCTGCAGGTCTTAAAACAATTTCTGCAGATTTTAAAAAAAATTATCGTAATAGAAAAGAAAATCATGAGAAACAAAAAGATGAAAATGCGGTAATAATGAGGAAGCAGTTAGTTATGTAAAGGGGAAATCAAGTAAAACATCCATGGAAAAGTCAACCAAATATATTCCCCCACCAATGCGTAAAAAAGGAAAACAACCAACTAGTATTGAAAGTAAAAAGGAAGTGAATTGTTGGAAGTGTGGAGACATATACTTCACAGGACATAAATGTGCACTTTATACGAGAAATATCATTACCAGCAATAATAAAAAAACACAAAAAGATGAAGCTGATGTGGATGAGGATTATGAAGAGCATGCTGATGCAGATAAAAATAAATTGGATGAAGGCTATGTTGAGAATCAAGGAGAAAGTAAAACTTCTGTTCCCGCAGTTAATGTACCCAAGACTCTAGATGTAAAACCCAGAACTTCAGAAGCTCCCAGAGCTCCCCAAACTCCAGGGATTGATGCAGAAGAGTTTTTTGTTGGTGCAGAAGAACCTAATGGAGAAATTAAAGTTTCTGCTACCCAAAAATATGTACTCAGGTGTCCAATATCTGACAAATATTTTGTTACCCCAGATTATGCAGCCAAGCCTCAAGTATTTCCCAAAAGTCCTATAATGCCCAAACCTCCAGTGAAATGTAGACCCGAGGTTCCAAAAAAAATTCAACCCAAACCATTTTCACCACGCAAACAATTTATTTTTAACAATCCCTTTTTAGATCTGAAAGATGCCTTCAAAAGAACCACCAAAGCTTTTCCAGGTCCTCGCCAGCCATACATTAAGAATTGTGCTAGCTGGGTGAAACCAGATTTTGCTACGTTCCGTAATCCAATTGGAAGAGGATTTTATAGCAACGGCTTCAAAGTTTTGCACGCTCTAGATGGCTGCTATTATGCACTAAAAGTTTCGATAAAAGAACATGACCTCCTCCTTCAAAATTCGCAAATGGAAAAACGGAAGAGCGAGGCGGTTATCCCAGGGGGCGAGGAAGATTAGCCTCAAAGGTCGAGTATGCAGGGCGTAGCAACAGTAGAACCACTGAGCATCCAAGGGACCATGACAGTTATCATGGCCATTCAAAAAACTATGGTCGAAGTCGAAGTCGCAGCCCAGATCCATCGAGGTACGAACATAACCGCTACCCCTCCAGCAGTGGTAACAGATTGACTTCCCCTTCCCGTTCACGTGTTTCTTATGGAAAAGCCCTAAGTCCGAGCCCTAGGGCTTCTGATCGGGGTAACAGTTCAAACGAGATTCATGATGAAAACCCCAGGAGAGGGGGAGACACTCTTCGGTATGAAAGAAGGCGCAGCAGGAGCCCTGATTTAAAATATGAAACAAGGCCCAATTTAAACGGCAACCATAGACAGAGGTTCGAGGGTCGAAGCCCTGACCATCCGAGAAATAATTATGGGTCCTATGACAGACGCCGGAGTCCAAACCTTAATGACGGACGCCATACTCTAAACCCTAATTTTGACAATGAGCCGCGGCATCGGGATCGCAGGGCGAGTCCCAGTTATCATCCTTACGATCCTTCCGCGGGGAAATCTGCTGGGAATCGGCCCTTGGGATTTCTAGACAGAGGTGATGGTCGGCGTGAGCGTGGGAATGAACAGCCCGAGAGCGATGAGGACGATGAGGATTTGAAGGCGGTAGATTTTGCGGAATATCGGAGGTTGAAACGGCAGAAGCTTCGAAAGAAATTGAAGAATTGCATATGGAGAATCACTCCTAGTCCGCCTCGGGAAGAAATTGAACGATTGATAGAATATAAATGAGGATGATATTGATAGTGTATCGAAGGATGATTCGACCTGCGTGCTCCGTGAAAACGGTGAAGAAGAAAACGAATCGACGAAGGAAGGAGCAGGACAAGAAAACCAAATAAACCAAAGAAATCGGCGAACGGGTAATACGGATCTAAAAAGGCTGAACGAGTTCAAAGTTACGAAGAAAGAGAAATCTGAAACCCATTAAAGGAGTCACGTTTCATCGGATGATTCTTTAGAACTTGAATCGCAGCAAGCATGAAGAGAGTGCAGGTGACGTCGAACCTGTTGAAATAGACAATGAAGCTCTCAGGTTCAAAGAGATGATTGAATCTTAGAAAAAAATATCGGCGGGGCTTGAGAATGAACCACTTGTGGGGCCACTTCCACTCCCAAAAGCAGAGGGACATATAAGCTATGGAGGAGCACTTCGGCCAGGAGAAGGTGATGCAATTGCACAATACGTCCAACAAGGATAGCGTATCAAGGTTCGAGCAGACGTGTCAAATCAGCGTGACTTTTCCAAGCTCATTCGATTATTAATAATTACATGTGTATATATATAATATTACGGTTGTATATATATATATATATATATGTGACATAATATTATTAATATAATTATATAATAAATTTAATATAATTATATAATAATATTAATTTTTTTTAAAAATTATTAATTTAATTAATTAAAAGTACTATTTAACTAATTAAATTAATGAAAAAAAAAGAGAAGATAAATTATATATATAAAGAAGTTAAATACTAAATATATATATATTCAAGTTCCATCTTAAGGAAGGAAAAAAGTTATTATTAGAAAGAAAAAAAAATGAGAACATGGATTTAGGACGATGTGAAAAGCACAAGGAAGATACCAGTGATTTAAGACATGCTTAGCAGATAAATTCAAGTAAAGGGAAGTGTCGAAAAGTTAAGCTTTGAGGACAAAGCTTTTCGAAGAAGGAGGCAATGTTATGAATCTAATTCATAACTAAAGTAATAAATATAGTTATTAATAGAATAAAAGAGAATAAATGTAATTACTAACTAATCAATTAGGATTATGTTAAATAGTCATTAGGTTAATGAAAAGGCATGTCCAAAAGACATGCCCATTTGTGAAAAGGTACCTGCATGGGTATAAAAGCGGGACCTCATTGTAATCATTCAATCATGTCATATCTTATCAATAAAATACTTATTATTATAAATACCTCTTGTGTATTTTTATAATTAAAGCTATTTCGCTATTAAGCCTACAATTATACAAGTCTTACTGTTACAGTACCAATTCTACAACTTCCGCTGCTACATTAACCTTCAGGTCTTAGGAACTCTGTTTTTAGGTTTTTTGTACACTTCTGTAAGTTTAGACTGTTTATAGAAGCATTTTTGGCTTAGACAGGGGTTCTTGGATAAAAATAGGTATAATATAGTTCTATCATTGAATTCATCCTTCAATTCCAATTTTCAAAATGATTTAAAAATGGCTCTGAGGCATTTGATAGGTTCTGCAGTATCTTTTCTGGTGCAAGACGCAACTCCTCCATCAGTCTTCACGGGTGTCCTTTGGTAAATTTCGGAGGTTTCGGGCATAAAAATGACAATCAGGGGTTTTAACAGAGTTTATATAGTGGGGAGAGGTAATGCAGAAGGCATAGGTTTTAAACGAAAGAAGGTAGAAGAATGAAAAATGCATATACAAAGGTTTAATAAACATTTTAGTTGTATTAGCCCTTGGCAATGAATGCAGGTCGCATCAGGGGGGAGGGTAGTTTCGGAATTCAAATGGAAAAACAGGGCAGTGGTTATTGCGCGGGGTTATGGTGGTAAGTGGATTTGAGCAAAACCCATGTGATCTAATAAATGGAGGCCACGTGGAGGGGAGGAGTTTTCGCGAAACCATCTATTTTGCGTGCATTTTGGAGCTCGGGTGGTCGGGCATGTTTTCAACGCGAGATCACGTTTCAACCGTCGGATGAGAAGGATAAAAACGAAGCGCTGAGATTGCTCTGGGAGTTGCACTGAATGGGAAGGTGTGGGACCAGGGCTTTCATATATGCGCGCGTATAGGTAAAACATAGGTTTAAACCTTTATGAAATATATGCGGGTAAAAGTTTGATTATATAAAGAGGCGGGGTTTTATTCATACGGGGCGAGGGTTTAGTCTTTATGAAAACATTGGTTTATTTCAAAGACTTGGGTTATAAAGTAGGCAGGGGGGTGTTTTATGTATAAGGGACTAAAGCTTTTGAACTTTATAAATGTTTTATTCGATTCAAAACTTTGGAATAATGGTTATAAGCGGGGGTTAATATGTTTTATTCAAAACATTTGTAAGATGTCTTAATAAAAACATAATGGGCGTGATTTATTTTATTATATAGTATTTAAACCTTTTTTGAATAGTTTAAAGACCATAGGGGCGGGATATTTATTTAAAGATAGTTTAGACCAAAGGGTGTATAATTTGGGTTTTTAATTGAGCACATGGATAATAAACTTTAGTCAAATCATTGTAATAGTGGGTTTTTTGGGGTATTTTAAATATAGGGAATTAATAAATAGGATAGGGTATTTCTTAGGGATTTAATAAAATATGTTAAAAGTTAATATGAAAGGGTAATGTAATGTAAAACAAAATACATAAAATCTCTAAGTAAAGTGTAAAAAGCAAAGCATTGCTCATCTTTATATTATTTCACCAATACTTAGGATAAATGTAATTTTGAGGGTTTTATGAATGCTTCTGAAGGGATGAAGTTAATTATATGGGGTATTAATCTTCGCTAAGTAAGAATGTGTCTTTACTTAGGAAAAGGGGTTTCAATGTATGAATGAAGGATGAATGATGATAAATATGGATTAACATAAGACTCAATATTTTTAACTAACCAGTCATTGAGCCTTGGGTCTGGTTCCAACAAAAGTCAGAGAAATACTCTGAGCCTGTTTGACTGATAGCCTAGAATACTGAATACCTATAGGGGAGGGGAAATTAGTGATTTTGCACGGTGAAACTTTAACATGCTTTCTACACTGCTTCCTACCTACCCAGCCTTATTCTAACATTTTTTTCTTCATTTTGCAGGTGCATTTAGGCTTGCAACCTTAAAACATTTATTCTTTTAAAGCATAAACTATCTAAATCTACCTTATTTCATCTGAGGGCTCAGATTAAATAGTTGAGCTCCTCATTATTCTCTACCTATCTACTGATTTGTCAAGTTTAAACAGATTGACAAATCTTTATTCACTATCTAAAACATGAAATTGAAAACATGAAAAGTTAAGATTAAACAGTTTAACCAATCATGGATTATGGCATTTATTGACTCTCTGCCATAATCATTTATTTTGCAGAAAAGTAAAAAGTAGTGGCATTTGGACTTGCTCACTCTCAGGTCTTATTCTCATCTTTTTCTTTTGGGATCTATATTTTTTAAGTCCTTTGATCTTTCTTTTAGGACTTTTTACCCTCTTTTTGATTTATTTATTTTTAATTATTTTTTTCAAAATATGGGAAAACAACTTGCAAAAAGCAAGGTATGTACATATTTTACAATACTATCAAAAGTCAATTCAAAATTATGAATCCCATATTTATAGGACTAACATTTTGCAAAAATGTTTATAAATTACGTGGATTTCCCAAGGTCATTGTGAGCGATAGAGATGCCAAATTTAAAGGTAATTTTTGAAAGAATTTTTTTAATCATATAGGAACCTACCTCAACATGAGTTCAATGTACCATCCTCAAACAGATGGCCAAACAGAGGTTGTCAATAAATGTTTAGAACCCTACCTACCGTGTTATTCCACATACAAACAAAATAAGTGGGTTCAGTGGTAACATCTCGTTGAATGGCGGCACGATTCTACTTACCACACGTCAGCGAAAATGATTCCATCTCAAGCTTTGTACGGTTACTAACCTCTGAAATGGAAGGAATTTGCTATCATTGAGACGAAACTTCCAGCTGTTAAAAACCAATTAGAAGAAACCCAAAAATCGTCCAAACTCTTCGGGAAAATCTAAATAATGCAAGAAATCCTATGAAGCAGCAAGCTGACCGAAATAGAACAGAGAGAATTTGAAGTTGGAGAATGGGTATTTGTTAAACTTCAGCCTTACAAGAAGTTGTCCTTAAAACAAAAGGGAAAAAACAAATTGGCACCAAGGTTTTATGGACCATACCAGATTGACAAAAAGATCAGCCAAGTAGCATACAATTTTAGCCTTCCTGATAAAAGTCGTGTTCACAATGTTTTCCATGTATCCTGCCTTATAAAGGCACTCGGTGAACATCAATCAACACAAACAACATTTCCGACTTTAGATGATGAAGGAAGGGTCATTCTAGAACTAGTAGGTATCCTCTCCATCTGGGAAAAGAAGCTGCGATCTTGAGTAATCAAAGAATACCTGATCAAGTGGAAGGACTTACCAGAAGAAGAAGCTTCTTGGGAGACGGAAGTGTTTCGTCAGCAACACCTGTCGTTATGTATGCTTTGTGGACAAAGCATCTTTTCAAGAGGAAGGCAA
The DNA here is from genome assembly GCA_034641835.2 of Pinus albicaulis. Classification (NCBI taxonomy): domain Eukaryota; kingdom Viridiplantae; phylum Streptophyta; class Pinopsida; order Pinales; family Pinaceae; genus Pinus; species Pinus albicaulis. The sequence continues at coordinate 1,468,571,413 of CM076582.1, forward strand.
TGTTATGTAAAAATTAATTATTTCTGTAATTATTAGTTAAATTAGGCGAAGGGCATGATCAAAAATCATGCCCATTCCCCAAGAGGCACCCGAGGCAGTATTTAAGCCAGGGGCCCCCACAATTATATCCATCATCCAATTTATTAATAAAATATATATCATTTCTGTTTAATGCTGAGTTTTCTACTCCACTGGCATTCTGGATTTGCTTGAAAAATTGTGAGAATTCTGATTTCCTCTTCAGAGTTTAAAGCTCTGATACCATGTTAAACTTTTAATTCCTGATTTGATTTAATATTCATATTAAATTATTAACCCAAAAATTTAAATCTAAATCTACTGAATAAGAAGTACATTGGAATTTCAACTCGAAAATTTTCAGTGGAAGCAAGCACAAGAAATAAATCTCACACTGAAATTTAGGCTCCAATTGAACTTCACTTTATTAGTTAGAACAGTGAGGGCTCCCTAACTGGGGAAATGGCGCTGAAGAAATTTTACAAGCTACAACAATTTTTAGGTTTTCTATAGGGCACCTGTACAGCTGGTATGAGCCTCAGAATTTCCCTGAATCAACCCCTCAAGTTGTTTCTTGCTGCACGCCCATTTTACAGCCTGTATGACACTCTCTTTCAAATACGACTGAGTTGAACTGATGTACAAACTTTGACCAGCATTTACTGGCTGGTATTTGACCAGGTTTGACTGGTATTTTGGACTTGGTTTTTGGCACAGATTTCTAGACAATTTATGTATAATTGTAAACCTTGCTGAAGAACAATTTCTCCTAGAAGAAAAGTTGCTGGGTTTTCTCCCAAGGTTTCCCAGGGAAAATTTGTTGTCTCTATTGTGCATAGCTGTCTCTTTATGATCTTACTGTTTTCACTGTATTACTATTGATATTTTCTGTGTATAATTTCTCACTGATATGAGTGGTTTGGAAGATAAAATTATTAAAGCTCATTAGGAAGTAATCATCAGATCGGAAAATTAGTCTCTACTGTTCATCTTGTAGAAAATTCGGCAAATTACAATTCAAGATTGATAACAATGGACTCATTTTGTATTGCATGCACTTATACAGTTCTTATACTATTGTAGTGACTCAGTGAGAGGTGAGAGAAGAAGATTTCTTCCAATATTCCCTAAATAAATGATTCTACTCCGTCTGACTTGTTTTAGATTCTATTCATAGTCACCTTGGCTATGTTGTAGTCATCCACAAAATAATAAAAGGCTCTTACACTACATATAAATATTGCTGATCAGAATTTTTATTGTTTCTATACTCTTACCTTGGTCTTCTATTCAATGAATATCTTGCAAATAGATTTATGTCACTGACGGTGATATCCATCAGGTTAAGCAAGAGCATATTGTTGGTGATATTCAATCCGAAGGCAAGTTTTATTGGAAATGTGTTTATGCTGCCCTCCTTAGATTGTAGTAGATAGTATAAAATGGATATTGGCTGTCAAACAATCTAACGCATGTTATTTGATATACTGAGTTTGTAGTGGATGGAATGAAATGGAGATTTTGGCTGTCGAAGTAATATATTTTATTTGAGTTACTCAATTTGTAGTAGACAGAAGGAAATGGGCTTTTTGGTAGTTGAACAATATCAAAGATTTGTTTCATTTTGCAGATGATATCAATGCCAACATTTCGGAATCCCCAAGTGATTCTGCTGAAAGTTGTAGCCAACATCTAACAAGAGCACAGAGGAAGAGAATCAGGAAAAAGAAGCTCAAAGAAGCTGCTTCAAATTCAAAAAGAATTATAGGACCTTTGCTTCCAGCTAAACCTATAGTGGAAGATTTTAGCACAGAAGCTCCTAAATGCCATGATGCAGAACCTTCTGGTCTCCAATCCCAGCAAAGATCTGCCATTTCTGATATTGGTAAAAGAAAAGCTGATTCTTTGAAAGAAATAGGTAGTAAAAATTTAAGCATAGTCTGCTTTTAGGGTTTTATGTATTATACATATCTGAATTTGGTTAAACCTGAATTTCTACTTTCCAGAAAAGTAAGTTAAAAGATGTCATCTAAAATTATTGAGACGTTTTAACTGTTGAAATGGAGATTCAGGTTCATCCACAGCTCAAAGAAAATCAAAGCAAAGAAGACATGCCAAAAGAATAAATCAAGGGACTGAAGGGTCAATTCAAAGGTTAGCCCTTTCTTTCCATTATGGATAACATATTGTTATCGTTTATCTGAATAGGCTTGTCAACTGCTTCTATTTTGGATAGTACGTTTCTAACGTCAACATGCATGTTCTTATTATCTCGTTTATGTTTGGCCTAGTAAATGGGCTCTTTTAGTTTTTCTTACCGTTGTAAGAGTTCAATGCCATGACTAAATTCTCACAGCTTTATACAGAGAACAGCATGGCAAAGTTTTTATGGCAGAGACCTGCGGAGATGGAGTTGTTCTAAAACACGCGTGACTTTCACAGTGCTTGTCTTCATGGAAAAACCTGTGGGTGTGAATGCATCATGCTCGATGGTCTTCATTCCTGTTTAAGTCCAGTCAGTTCTTATCCAAAGATCAATAATATACTGATATTTTGAGTAACATAATATAAATGCAAAAACGTGAAAAGGCATGCTGTTGAGGGAATTGTTGCATTAAGCACGGTTGCCCAGGCTTCTTGATCAGGCAGAGTGAGAGTGCCTTTGGTTAATCATTTCAGTTGATGATCCTACAGAAGCTGTCTTTGACATTGATCTCTACCTTGTTGCTCTGTTAGTTGAATGCACTTAGGGACTACAATTTTCAATTTGATGATGGGTTTTGTTTAGGTTCCGATGCTTACCTAACAGTCAAAGTGCTGGCCTAGTTGGTAACCTATGGCATTGCCTGCAACAAAAGGCTCACTAGCTCATTGGACAATGTAGTTAGATGAGCCCAGATAAGTTTGTTTCCATCTATGGGGCTACCTGGCTTGTGTTACTACCCATGGGAGCGGTTGAATGGCTTGTGGTTAATGCCATTTTTTTTACCAAGTACTGAAGGACATGTTAACTGGACATGCAGAGAGAGATCACACCCTGACACATGCTCCTAGTTTGTACATTGCACATTATCCCAGAACCCTAGACCATTCTTATCACAATCCAATTCTTTCATTGGATGATAATAAGTATTACAAGGATTGTCTCATTACTTAAGAACCACCTTTTAATGAATTTGGCTCGATCTATTATTACATGCAATCCCTCTCCAATGTCTCTTTCTCAGTAAGACTCTCCATTATAATTTTTCATTATAATAATACCCTTCATATTGATTTGCACATTAGTTACGGATGACTTAAGGCTTGAACATAATTCAGGCCTTTGGCCATCCATAGGTGTATTTAATTAGACCTGTTTTACTCATCCCATATTTGTGTGTCTTGGTTTATGCTCTTTGTGTCATCCTCATAAGCGCCTTCAGTTTAAATCCTCCATATTTAATTATCTTTGTTCATGCTTGAGTGCATTTTAATAAGTTTTGAATGTCCTATAAACTCTTCTAGGTTACAATTAATCTTATTGTCTAGTTAATCTTTTGAATATTTCAGTCTGTCTGTGTGTGCAGATATTGATTTATCCATGCACTTTCTTTCTAAATCTTCTTACATAGGTGCTTCGATTGAAATGCTTATCTAAGCCCATGATGCCAGCTCATTCCACATATTGATACTAGGCTAGTCTACTTTACTATTATTTCAATTTACAATTTGTATTGTTTTAATCGAAGGCTCTATGCTTGGATTAGTCCCTGCTTCATGGCTGGACATTTTGGTTGACATGATTTAGCACGGGACACCATGGGTGCTATTTCAAGGAACAATTGCAAAATTTAAGGTACTTTATTTGAATGCAAGTATATGTTTTGTTTGAAGCATGCTATGAATCCAATATAGCATGATAAATTAGCATTCATGCAATATACATAAGTGTGGACCACATTTTCCAAAGTGATATAATGTAGTTTACACAATAACCCATTATACGTTAGGAGAACAACTCCCATACACTCAAGTATCTCCATATCTCCAAATCATAAGTTCAGGTATATATCCATTGGGTTGTGGATAAGTGGTTGGGATGGGGCACCACCATGCAAACAGCTCAGGGTCAAAACCTGGGTGAGCCCATATCTTTTGTGTGTGTATAAGAGGTGTTAGGCTTTCTGAAGTTTGTTTCCCTTCGTCAACAAGTGGACTTAACATGTATCCTAGAAGCGATATTGGTTGTGTTAATATGTTTTCCTTGGTTTATGTTATCTTGATGCCACTAATGATTATTCATCCATCCATTTTCAGTTCTTTTTTGTGCTGGTCTTTGATAACATCCTTTCTTTTGATTCCATGTATTGCACCTTCTTTAATTTTTTGCATTGATTGGTTTTTGATAATATCCTATTGAACACTAGTCCTAAATTTCACACTCTGTGAATTTTTTTGATTTCACTATCTTCTTCCTTGATAGTGTTGATGTCGATCTTCCTACCATTTCATGCCAACTTCCTAGTAATAAGGGTGTCAATAAGGTTCACCTTTGACAATTTTCTTTCAATTATCGCTCTTATCATCATTTTTTTATGCAACAATAACATGCTCTAACTGTTGTTGTCAGGCCAGGAGGTAACTCCACCAAAAAACTCATACGAATTGATTAAGGATGCCTATGAATATATACATGGAGGTGAGACTCTTGGGATTCATTTCCCAACGCCTCTTAAACTTCCTTATTTCCTATTTTACATTAATATACAATTTCGCCCAATCCCTTAGGATTAGGTGTCAACATTCCCCCCCTTAATTTGAAGGGATGTTGGTGAGTCCAAGCATTGTTATGAATTTTTCAAACTTTTCTCTTCCAAGCGCTTTGGTGAAGATGTCTGCAATCTGCTCATTTGTGGAACAATGACGTAGATGGATTGTTTTGGCCTCAACATGATGTTGAATTAGATGGTATTTTGTATTGATGTGCTTTGTTCAATCATGGAACTTTGGGTTCTTGGCCAACTTTATTGCAAAAGTGTTAACTATCATGAGTGGAGTTGAATGCATTTGTTTCATCTGCAAATCTTTCAGGATTTTCATGAGCCACACAATTTCCTTTGTCACTTCAACTACTGCCACATATTCTGCCTCAGTTGTGGAATCTGCTGAAACTAACTGTTTGTGTGATCTCCATGAGACAACTCCTGAACCAAGACTCATAGTATAACCTGAAGTAGATACCCCGGTTTCTTTGTCTCTATCAAAGTCTGAATTAGAGTATCCAATCAAGCTGAAGTCGCCCACTTGTGTATGTTTGAGTCCAAAGTCCCGAGTCCCTTTCAAGTACTTTAGAACTCTTTTTGCAACAGACCAATGTCCTTCACAAGGTTTTTGCATAAACTTGGAGAGGATTCCAACAACAAATGAGATGTCTGGTCTGGTAGTAGTTAGGTAGATGAGACTTCCTACAAGCTGTCTATACTTCGTTGCATCCTCAAATTCTTTTCCTTCAATGGATGTGAGCTTCAAGTTTTGTTCCATTGGAGTGTGTCAAAGGATTGCATTCAGCCATGCCAAACTTGTTCAATAGATCTCCAATGTACTTCTTCTGAGAAATGAATATAAATTTAGGATGTTGCGTCACTTCAATACCAAGATAGTAGTGAACATAGCCCAAATTAGTTATTTCAAAACCTTTTTTTCAATTCCTTCTTTATGGATGCAATATAACTCTCATTGTTCCCTGTCATCAAAAGATCATCTACATACACCATAAGATATACAATTGTTTTTCCAACTTTCTTGACAAACGAAGTTACATCATCAAGATCATAATGTTTGAAGTTAAGTTTCAGAGGATGCTTAGTTAACTTCTCATACCAGGCTCACGATGCTTTCTTGAGGCCATACAAGGATTTTATAAGCTTTCATACTTTGTGTTCTTGGCCCTTCACAACAAATCCTTCTGGTTGGGACATAAAAACCTTCTCCTTTAGATCTCCATTCAGAAAAGAAGTTTTTACATCCATCTGATGGACTTTCCAACCATTTTGAGCTATGGATGGTAGCCCATTCTGTTGTGTGGGCAAAAGTTTCCTCATAATCGACCCCTTATGCAAAACCTTTTGTCACAAGCCTGGCTTTGTGCTTGTCAAGTGAGCCATCAGCGTTGTACTTGTTCTTGTAGACCCACTTGCAACCAATTGGTTTGGTTTTCAATGGAGGATCAACCAGCTTCCAAGTGCCATTCTTTATCTAGGCATCATACTCCTATGCATCGCTTCATTCCATTCATCATGAGAAGCAACTTCTTTGAAGGAAGTTGGTTCAAGATCTGTAGAAAAATTCCATTCAAAATTATAAGAAACATCCATATCAACAGGGGAATCAGAATCATCTACATCACCTCCATTTTTCCTAGTGGAACTTTTTGTTCCCGTCTTTCCAACCTCACTGGGACGAACATTTTCCAGTGTCTTTGTCAGCCATTTTGAAGGACTTTTCTGAGATGTCCCAAACTGCTCATTTGACTGAGTTGGGATTGAATCAAAATCCAATCTCCTAATTCTGTCAATCACATCATTCAAGGTGTCATCCGTGGTTGGTTCTTCATGTGGGGGAGAGAGTGCTTCAGAAGACGATTCCATAGATTGATTCAGTATAGGAATCCCCCCTTCAAGATGTGGAATTTGATTATCAGATTCTTGAAATGACTTTGCATGTGAATATATCCAAGCAATCAAGCTGCCATTGAACAACATCGTTAGTCTTGGAAGATTCAAGGAATATGACATCTCTAGATACTACAAACTTCTTATTGACTTCATCATAGAGATGATATCCTTTGGAGGTATTGGAATACCCCAAGAAGATACATTTTCGACTTCTAACACCAAGTTTATTTGAAAATACATGTTCGACTTCTAGCACCAAGTTTATTTCTTTGTTCCTTAGGTATCAAAGCATAACAGGTGGAACCAAAGACCCTGAAATGCTTTACCGAAGGAATGTGGTCATGCCACATTTCATAAGGAGTTTTATTTCTAATTGCATTATAAGGACACCTAATCTTTATTTACACAACACATAGAACTGCATCAACCCAAAACATCAATTTTACATTCTTGAAAAACATCATGGAGCATACCATATTTAAAATTGTCATGTTCATTCTCTCAGCAACACCGTTTTTTGGGGATTATAGGGCACATTTGTTTGATGTTTGATTCCATGTTGGTGAAAATAGTTTTCATTTGAAGCGTATTCTTTTCCATTATCAGTGCACAAAGAGCCAATATGAGTTTGTGCATCATTTTCAATCCATGCATGAAAATTCTTGAATGTTTGAAAAGCATCAGATTTGTTCTTCAACAAGTAAACCCAACACATTTTGGTGTAGTTATCAATAAATGTCATCATATATTTATTTCCATTGCAGAAGGACATGCATGGGCCACATAAATCTGAATGAATAAGCTCAAGTTTTCTATGTGCTCTAGAATGTGAATCATGAAACAACTGTTTGCTATGCTTTCTTAGAATACAAGCATCACATTGCTTAAGTTTCTTAGGAATTGTGGGTAATCCAGTAACACCATTTTTCTTCAACAATCGAAGGCTATCATAGTTTAAGTGTCCAAATCTAGCATGCCATAAAAGACTTGATGGGAATGTACCTTCATCATAGTGAGAACTAAATGCAAAGTTTTGTGCATGAGTAGAGGTACCTTGCAACTTTAGGAGTCTTCCTTCTTCTATTCCTCCCATGACAAGTGAGCGATTTGATGCTTTTCTGACCTCAACCTTGCCATCAAACATGTGAATGGAGTGTCCTTACTGGCGGATGTGGACCAAAGACATCAAGTTTCTCCTCAACTCAGGGAGGTATAGAACCTCATGTAGAAGAAGGTCTAAAAGACTGGGCAACTTAAGCCTGATTGTGCCAAGCCCTGATGGCTTGAGTTTAGATTTGTCTGCAAAGTATACCGCTCCATCAACCTTGTTAGTAAATTCTTCAAAAAAAATATTTTCTAAAAGTCACGTGACATGTTGCTCCTGAATCTAACAACCAATCATTTCTCCAAGAAGTAAGTGAAGCATTAAACAAGTCTTCAGTTACTCCAATATTACAATGTGCTACAACATATTGAGCGGATTCAAGTGCTTTACCTTTGTCTCTGTCATGAGTTTTACCTTTTGCTTGATTTCTTTCTTGCTCAATTCTGTCCCAAGGCAACTTACATGTAGATGCATCATGCCAATCTTTATTGCAGCGCATGCAATGAAGATCATATTTTTCACTTTGAGTTCGTCTGCCCCGCCCTTCCTCTGGAATTTCTTCTTCCTCGTCCTCTTCGGCCACCTGTCCCTCTGGAAGAATCTTGAGCATGATTCTTCTCTCTATGTGAAAAACATGTAGTTTCTTCAGAAGACTAAGGGGTTGTCTTCTTTCCAAAAGCCTTTTCTCTTTCTGTAAATTTTTTCTCAAGGGAGTCAAAGGTGATCTTCTTGAGGTTTCCACTTGTTTGCAATGACTCAAGATAGTGTGAGTAAGTGGGATACAATGCCTTGACATAAGCTATGAGAGGTATGTCAATTTCTACACTTGTGTTTTTAATGTCATGCATGATAGATCTTACTTATGATGCTAAAGCAAGAGGGACATCATTTTTCAATTCAAGGCCAAATTACTTAATCATTAATTGAACAACTTCAAATTCTGAATATGATTCATAGAATTCTTTTAATTTTGTCAAGGTTTCATAGGCATTTGAAAATGGTGTAATCAAGACATAGGCCTTGCAATTCTTGTTTTCCCAAATGGCGATGTCCTTGTCTGAGGTGGGCTTTGTAGGTGCATTATCTCCTTCTCCTTCACAAATTCCTCTCCACAACTCATTAAAAATGAGTGTGTTTTATCTTCCAGGACCACTCAAGAGAACTTTCCAGAGAGAACTACTCCAACAATTGATGTCATTGAATGCATTACAATATGTGTACTGAAAAAGAATTTGTACTTTTGGTGGAAAAAATATCCAGTTTTGGTAGCAGAGAAAAAAATTTGTATTTCTTGCGTAAAAGGGAACGTTGTAATTTTATTATTATTATATTAGAGATAATATCTGGGGAAGTTGACAACTGGGGGAGGTTTTATCTGGGGTGGGGTTGGATTGGGGGAGGGATCGAATTGGGGAGGTTCCGATGGAACATGGAGGGCCGACATGAGGGAGGGAGGTGAGCGCAGAGCCGACGGAGGGAGGTGGGAGCAGAGCTGGTAGAGGGAGGTCAAGCAGAGCCGAGCCGACGGAGGGAGGTCGAGCCAACGGAAGGGAAGGTGAGCTGGTGGAGGGAGGTTGAGCCGGCGAGGGAAGGCGGGCCTGTGGAGGAGTATAGGCCGAGTGCAATGCCAATAGGTATGGATAATGCCAAGGTTGAGCACAGGAGGAGGTATGGAAGTAACTCGCAAGAGAGCCGAGGTAACTCGCAGGAGAGCCGAGCACCGAGGACCGCGCATAGAGGTCAGGGAGTGCCATAGGCCAGGAGCGTAGGCCAGATTGCAAGACTGTTTAAAAAAAAAATACATATCTATTGAATTCGATGAGGAAGAATGTGCAACGGACTGTATGATAGAGAGGGAGCAGTTCTGCCAGGTGCTGGCAGAGAGGCAAAGAGGGAGTTACACAGGCAGTAAAGAGGAAGTGGTAAGGCGTTGGTTGTGCGTGTGGGAGATCAGGGGTTCGAGCCCCGACCTCACCATAAAATTTTGCTTGGAGGTATAAAGGTCCATCGCCAAGTTGTCGGTGCTGCCAGGTTTAAATCCCTTCCAAAATTGTTTAGAGTATCCTCCAAATTTAGTCAAGGTCGCCATTAGTGGTTTAAAAACTATATATATATATATATATATATATATATATATATATATATTTGTAATGTCTTCACTATACTAATTTCCAAATAATAGTATGAAATAATTCAACCATTAAATCAAGGTCCAATCCATATAATTCGACCTTAGGGTTAGGAGGTGGTTCATCAGAGAGGACACGTGGCGCTCTCTGGTTGGGTTTCACTCCAACCCTATAAAAAATTTCAAATTCCGACTTAGGAAAAATTGAAGGTCATTGGGAAATTTCTTTCTTCACTTAACCCATCTGGCTAATATGAAGACAACACTTGTCACAGTGTCACTGGCTGCAATCTGGAGAATATTTCTGCAATGCTGACTTTACCTGCCACATAAACACTGTACTTGTTCTGCGAATTTTTTTGCCTGTTTTGGAAAATGAACAACAAACGATAACTCAGTCATACGAACTTGGATTTTGATGAAACGAGTTGCCACAGAATCCTGGTGACGAACTCTATCTGGTCGTTCAGGTTTGAAGCAATTTCGAGCACTTTAAATTTTTAGCTAAAACTTGAGCTTTAGATAATTCCTTCCCACTAGAAGCCTTTTGGATTCCAAAAGATATTATCAATTGTTTAGTAAGTGAGGGAACATTGCCCTCACTTTTCCAATCTCCAACCATTTTTCCTTTGAAGGATTTTGACCTTTGAGTCCAACTCTAAGGTATTCAACGTCCCCTCTTCTTGAAGTTCTGATTCTTCTGTCAAGTATGAGATCTTGCTGAAGTTCATCAAGATATTCTGGCGAGAAATCATCTATTGATGGCAGCTGAACATGATCTCCTTGATCATCAATCAAAGGAGGCTCAAACAATCTCAAATTCTCAATATTAACGACAGAATAAATTTTCATATAAGGAGGAAAATCTATCTTGAATGCATTTGTACCAATCTTTTCCAGAATTTTAAATGGACCATAATGGATTGGTTTGAGCTTTTTACCTTCCCCTTGCAATCTTTCTTTGCTTATGTACAACCAAACTTCATCTCCAACTTGGAATTTGTGATCAACCCGATGTTTGTCATGCCTTGCCTTGTCGCTGCTTTGGCTCTTCTCAAGTTGCTCTTGCACTGTGTGATGTACCAATTGAATTTGCTCAATGAACTTTCTTGCTTTATCTATGTCACTGTGCCCATCTATAGCAACATCTTTCTCAAAGATAAATTCCAATGGCGATCTTGGCAAGTAACCAAAACATGCCTTAAATGGCGATGTATTTGTAGAAGAATGTTGAAGAATGTTTTTCCCGGTTGTATGCATGTTGTATGTAGTGTAACTGTTCATCCCACAACTTGGGATGTTTTCTGCAATAGCCTCTTTGAAGATGAATAACAATTCTATTTACCACCTCTGTTTGACCATCTGTTTGCGAAGGAAATGTTGTACTCTTCTTCAACTTTGTATCTATCATGTCCCATAATTTTGACCAAAAATTCCCAAGAAATCGAGAATCTCAATCACTTACAATAGAAGTAGGAAGACCAAAATGGATCCATACATTTTGAAAGAAAAGATTAGCAGTTTGTTCAGCTGTAATAATTTTCTTATAAGCCATCAAAATACACATTTTGATGAACCTATCTACCACAACATACAAATAATCATGACCTTTCCTTGACATACGAAGGCCTCTTACAAAATCCATTTAGATGCTCTCCCAAGGATGAGAAAGAACTGGAAGTGGTGTGTCCAAGCCAATCTTCCTATTGCTAGGATTACTTGTTGCACATAAAGAACATCCTCTAATAAAACGAGAAACACTTTCATTCATGCGTGGCCAATAACAATACCTTTGCATATGCGCTATTGTCTTGCCTACAACGAAATGTCCTGCAATCAATGATGTGTGCGCCTCTCTTATGATACTGTTTCTTTCTCCCTGTGGTATACATAAATTGCCCAAGTGATACAACAAACTGTTATGCACATGATAATCTAAATCGTCACTTTGGTTTCCTTTACTCAAGTTCTCATACACATCTTGAAAATCACTATCATTCACATACTGTTCAATGTAACTTTCATGCATAATATAATTTTGCTTGAGAAAAATAGTGGAATTTACAATAGGCCTAGAGAGCATATCAGCTACCTTATTGTAGATTCATTTCTTGTACCTGATAACCAAGTGAAATTGTTGTAGAAAACCCATCCACATGAAATGTCTTGATTGCTGCAACTTTGACTGTGATTGTGAGTATTGCAATGGCTGATGGTTGGTATGGATAATGGTCTCTTTTCCCATCAAGTAATGCTTCTATTTCTTTACTCTTTGTACCAATGCATATAACTCTTTGTCATATGTAGGATATTTAGTCACAGCTCCATTAAAAGTTTCAAAATGAAATGAGATAGGCTTACCATGCTGCATGAGCACTGCTCCCATAGCATAATCACTTGCATCCTTTTGTATCTCAAATGGTTTTCTTAGATCTGGAATTGCTAGTACCGGTGCCGAACTTATCTTTTGCTTTAAAGGATAAAATGCTTTCTGCTGCAAATCTCCCCATTGGAAGATTTTCTTTATGCTTGTCAATGCATGTAACGGTGTTGCAATGGAAGAAAAATTAGCAATAAATTTCCTCCAATACTGTGTTGCCCTTAAAAAGCTTCTTACCTTGGTAACTGTATTGGGTTTGGGCCAATTCAAAATTACCTCAACTTTGGAAGGATCAATCTTCAATTCACCTCTTCCAACCATGTGTCCCAAATATACCAATGAAGTCTTACCAAATTCACACTTTGACATCTTAAGAAACAATTGCTCTTTTCTCAAAACATCAAGTACCTTGTTCACATGCATGACATGTTCTTCTCTTCATTTTCTGAATATGAGTATGTCATCTAAGTAAACAATGACAAAGTCATCTAGAAATGGTCTAAGTACATCATTCATCACTCTCATAAAAGTAGTTGGTGCATTTGTCAAGCCAAATGGCATAACTAACCACTCATATAATCCTTGTCTAGTCTTGAAAGAAGTTTTCCAAATGTCTTCTTCAGCTATCCTAACTTGATGAATACCACTTCTCAAATCTAACTTAGTGAAATACTTTGCATGTTTTAACTGATCAAGAAAATAATCAATGCGTGGAAGTGGGTAGCGATTCTTTACCATGATTTTGTTCAGTGCACTGAAATCGATACACATGTGCCAAGTCCCGTCCATCTTTGGAACCAAAACTATTGGAGAACCATATGGCGAAGTAGATGGGCGTATGATGCCTTTATTAAACAAATCTTGGATTTTCTTCTTGATTTCCAAACTTTCCATGATTAACATGCGATACATACCAATATTCGGTAGTGGAACATCCTGCTGTAGTTGAATCTCATGCTGAATTCCCCTCCTGGGTGGCAACCTCTTTGGTTCTTGAAACATTTCGCCATGCTGACTTACAACATCAAATAAATAAGTTTTCAATTTGTCATCACATCCTTCAAAAGATTCATAGTTAACATCTTCCTTTTTCTTGATCATAAGAAGCACAAAATTTTCGCTTGCATTTACTAGCCTCTTCATTTTCCCTGCATTAACTAAAGAGATATTCAATTTCTTGCTATGAGCTCTCACAATATACTCCCCTCCATCTTTGATCAAATGATATTTGTTCTCATGACGGTAGAATACCGCTTTCCTGTCATACAAGTATGGACTACCCAAGATAATCCTTGAAATATCAAGTGGTACAACATCTAACTCAACTTCATCAACAAAGTTTGTAGTAATAGCAAATCTGAAAATACATTTCCTTGTCACCTGTAAATTTGCATTGTTAACTATCCAACCCAAAGGGTATGGCTTATGATGAGGTATAGTTTCAAGGTAGTTTTTTAACTAAGTCTTCTGAAATCAAGTTTGCTTGTGGCCCTGTATCAAATAAGGCATAATTCTTTGTATGATTAGAAATTACTCTTAACATGTAATAATTCTATCCTTGTATCCTCATTTGAAGTGTTATTGTGACTGTTTGATGTACTAGAACTTGCAATCGCTTCCTTTCCTTTGTTAACCATGGTAACTATCTTGATTTCATATCCTGAATCAGATCCAAGATCTTTTTGTGTGGTGGCAGTCATATTTTGTTTCCCTTTGTTATTTGGTTTCTTTGGTCTTAGTTTGGGATGTAGTTTCCAATAGTGAGATTCATCATGCCCCTCTTTGGAACAATGTTTGCATGTTATTTTCTTCCCTTCTTGTTTCACACTTGCATTCTTCTTTCCCTTCCATTTTCCTCCTTTCTCCTTTCCCTTACCCTTGAATGGCTTCTTCTTACTACTCTCTTCAGAAATGTTTTTACCCCTTGCTTCAAGATGCGTGGCTTGCAAACATATTTAATCTAAGCTATTTGGGTTAAATAAGAGAATAATGTGTTTCAAGTATGAATGTAGACCTCCTATATACTTCAAGATTATGTCTTGTGCATTTAAGTCTACTCCAAATAACAAAGCCATTTTCCTAAACTCTTGTGTATACTCTTGGACACTTTGACCTTTGAGCTGTTTAAAGTTTTGCCAACTCATTATTTCTTTCTGCATATAAGCTAATGGATAGAATTGTCTTTTAATGGAATAAATGAATTCGACCCAAGAAATGGAAACCTTACCATGGATGCGAATTTCCTCTTGTGTCTTTTCCTCCCACCAAAATAATGCTGCTCCTTCTAGCCTTAATGAAGCCAATTGGATTTTAATATCGTCTTCTTGCAGATTTTGAATGCTACAGTAAACTTCTAATTGACGAATCCAATTATCTAGTTTTTCAGCATTAACTTCTCCGTTATCTGTAGGAAGTTGAAATTTGATGTCCAACTTGAGTAACAGAGTCTTATCTTTTGGGATCTTGGAATGAGTATGGGTATGAGTTTTTGTAGTGGATTTGGAAGATGAAGATGCAGATGAGGATAATGATGATGGTGGAGAAGGAGGTGGTTTTCCACCACTGGCTTTTGAGCTCCTCTCTTCCTCCTTTTTACTGTTTGAAGATTCTTCTCTATGAGGGTGTTTTGAACCTTCTCCAGTTTCCTTTGCCATAAAAGCTTCATACATGAGTTTCACCATCCTTTGCATTTCTTTGAACTCCTGCTTGACATCCTCTTCCTCAGAATGTTCATGAGTTCCTTCATGGCCTCACATTTTGGCTGTAGATTCAAGCTCTATCTCTGCAGCTTGTATCTATTCAACCACTTCAGCCTCTTATGCAACTAATTCCTCTTGTGCTTCAAGTGTTGCCTTGAGTGGTCCTTTGGGTAAGGATGATGATATCTTAGCCTTCTTCCTTCTTGTCATAACTTCTAGACTAGCTATCCGTAGCTTCCCTTCTCCTCTCTGCAATCTCAATCTTGTAAGCATCAATAATTTTGAACTATTAAAAACTCTTCAAGTAAAACAAACAAGCAACCTTGTGCTCTGATGCCAACTTGATCTGAAATTACTTTCATTTCAGATATAAACTTTTCTTTGCTTTGTTTTAGTTATCCTTCATGAGTTTGTTTATGAGCATGTGATTGGAAAACAATGTACTTAGTGAAATTATGAATTTGTCATAAGCTTAAAAAAACATAATTTTAAATGACAGAACATAAGCAATAGTAAATATAGCAAGCACATATAATAGATCTTAACATAGAGAATTTTGATAAAGGAGTTCACCCCTCCTAGGCTACATCTCCTTGGTCCAGCTTTATAGTGTGACCTTTGTATTAGTTTTAAGTGTGTTAAAATTGCTGTTACAAGCTTCAGAAACTTTTGGAACATGTTCCAATGAGTTTATAACATCATAATCTCCCAAAGATGACTATTTGTTTGCTGAATTGGGACTCTGGATGCTCTGGCAATGACCCCAACACCTAGTGGCCCTAGCCTTCAAAAATCTTCAAATGCACAAAAACACCTGCAGTTGACCTTTTCTGCCTCTGCAACCTGCTCCATTGAGTTCCTAGCATGCAAATTAGCCAGGAATGACTTTTACTGAGCTCAATTTGGTCGAAAATTGAGTGAGTTATGACCACAACTGCTTTTGCCCCAATTTCTCCTCAGAATCTGGAGAGACTGCTAGTTAAATTTCTAAATTTAGAAATACTGCCAAAATTGGCGCGCCTCCAGAAAACCTGCCAACATTAATTCCGGGATTAATTAATATAATGCAGTATTAGCACGGATAAGATTGGATTAACGTTAATCCGCGTTTTTTTGCGCTAATGACGTATTAATGTCATTAAGCCACATCTTAACCTTAATTAATCACCATTAAAAATTCCGTCAGATTGTTGGGATAAGCTCCTGGTTTTGCGCTTCTAGCCACATGGGGAGGGGGCTGGCCCCCTCCGAACCCCATACGTCGGGCAGTTAAAATTTAAGTAGTTGCGAAGAACGTTAGGTGTAAGAAATACCATGCAGAGGAAGTGGTAAGGGGTTGGTTGTGCGTGTGGGAGGTCAAGGGTTCTAGCCCCGACCTCGCCATAAATTTTTTCTTGGAGGTATAAAGGTCTGCCGCCAAGTTGTCGATGCTGCTAGGTTTAAAGCCCTTCCAAACTTGTTTAGAGTATCCTCCAAATTTAGTCAAGGCCGCCATTAGTGGTTTAAAAACTATGTAATATATATATATATATATATATATATATATATATATATATATTTGTAATGTCTTCACCATACTAATGTCCAAATAATAATTGTAATGTCTTCACCATACTAATGTCCAAATAATAATATGAAATAATTCGACCATTAGACCAAGGTCCAGTCCATATAATTCAACCTTAGGGTTAGGAGGTGGCCCACCAGAGAGGACACATGGCGCGCTCTAGTTGGGTTTCACTCCAACCCTATACAAAATTTCAAATTCCAACTTAGGAAAATTGAAGGTCATTAGGAAATTTCTTTCTTCACTTAACCCATATGGATAATCTGAAGACGACACTTGTCACAGTGTCACTCACTGTAATCTGGAGAATATTCCTGCAATGCTGACTGTACCTACCACATCAACATTGTACCTGTTCTGCTAATTTTTTTGCCTGTTTTGGAAAACGAACAACAGACGATAACTCTGTTATCACAAAATTGCACCTGGTTGGCTGCTAACCAGACAAATTTATGTAACTGTTTCAAATCAACTTGTGACTGAAGCTTAGCCTCTTCAGTCTGAGAGGGCTCTCTCAGAAAAGGTTAATGATATTTGATAATGATAAACTAGATGGCTAACTCTACTTGGAAAATGATTTTTTTATGATAAGTGTAGGTTGAAAAGAACATCAGTATGGAAAAATTGGGCTTATGGAGTCAACAAAGCAATAATTCAGTAGTAAGTTCACTTGACATGGAAGCTGAGGCATGTAAGAGTTTTTAGCAAAGCCAAACACTTATGAAACATGAAATAACACAGCCAATTCATCTATAAAGGAAGTCAAAGCATTACGTGAATGAATTCTGAGTATTAAAGATGAAAACCACTCCAAATAGTGCACAGAAAATATAGATTAGATAAACACTAAAACTCAATAAGAATCTCAGGTTGGTCAAGAAACAAGTCTGCTGAATTACTGAAACAATCAATTACAAAAAGCCGCAATTTTGCCAAAAAGTCTCCAACCCTTTACAAATTCGACTCTTTGCCCTTTAATAGCATTGTTACATGATGAGATGATCTGCCTCCTGGCTAGATTCATCGAATTTACCCTATTGACACCTTGCATAACAATAAAACATCTATTTTAATGATAAAATGACAACTATCCTGCTTGACAGTCCTTTTCCTAATAGGACTCAAACTGTTCATTATTACATTAACAACCTTATCTCCTAAAAACAATTACATCTTTGACAACTATTCCCTCACATGTTCGAATAGGGTGTGATGGGACTCATCACTACATGACATCTTAATTAAGCTCCTCTAACACTGGAAACAAACCCTGTTTTTTAGGAACACTGGTCTTTATCTTCAACGAGGAGTTTAGCTGATGAGTTGGCTTCATCACGTGGTCTTTAAGTCTTGGATGACTGATAAAAAGATTCTTTGAACCTTTGAAAATACCCAGTTGTCCAAAAGTGCACAAAAATCTTCTCATATAGCTTCAAAACAGTACGCTACGAAAGTATGACAATTTTGTAGTGTGCTTTCGTAGTGCTGCAAAAATTCCCTTTTCCCTCAATCTTTCTGATTCTTTCCTCTTGCATGATGTTCATTATACCTTTATACATCTTCCATACCATTTTCAGCTCTTGGGAGCTCCAAAAACTGGTTCAAAATACAAAAATGAAAGCTACAGTAGTTTCGTAGCGTTTTCCTGTTCTTCAAGCCCAAGAACGCTACGAAACTGCTGAAAATAGTGAAAAATTCAGAATTTTCTGTAGTTTCATTTTCTACCTTCTAAGTGCAAAAACTTTGTTTCTAACATGCAATTAGCCTTCAAAATCATAAACGAACTCACACTATGTTTCTTGAGGGGTTTCTTCTTCATTGATGATGAGCTGAGCAGTTGGCTCCTCAACCACTGTCATTTTAAGGCCTTTTTTCTCCAACTCCTCATGGATTAATTCAAGTTGTTCCTGGAGATCTTTAACTTGATCTTTCAACTTTGTGTTGGTGGCTTTCAAATGTATGTTCATTCTCCTGACATGTTTGACCTCTTTCCTCAATGGAATGGTCCATTTGATAAACATCTGTGTATTATCTAAGGTTTTGGAAACACTGTCAACCTGCTCTTCTCAAATCTCTTTCATCTTTTCAAACTGAACCTTCTGGACATTGTGTTTTCTCGCTGTTATCACTCTAGTAATTCTCTAGTTGTGAGATTTTTGGTTTTTAGTTTAGAAAACTAGAGGTAACCACAAACCAACTTTTAAACTCGAGGATCTAACCTTCCTAGGGTTCAGAGAGGGCTCTCTCTATAAGATTTAAGTTTGTTTGTATATAAAATATTAGGCTAGTTATGATTGTGCAATTGGTTTTGGTTTTGATTGATTTGGTGGGAAAAATCACTGAAAGAGATGGATAGTGGGAAATTTATTTGTCCATTGGGCTGAGGAGTCAAAAGTCAAGCAGACAGAACTAGGATCAAGGCCAAAAAGTCAAATATTTTCAGGGCAAGATAGATAACACTGGGAGATCTTGGAAAGTTGTTTTGTGAGGTGATATGATCGGGATAAAGAGCAATGAAGGGTTCTTTGATCCGGAAAATGGAAGTAGTAGGCAGAGGTCAAACGAAAGAGGGAGCAATTAAGGGTTCCCTACTCTGGAAATCAGAAGAAAACATATAAATGACAAATAGTTAAGACATGGTGCTTTTAACAAATCCTGAAGTAATCCTCTTATTCATTCATTCAAATTTAAAACACATAATGGGTTGCATCTAACAAAGAAAGATAACAATGACAAGTAGAAAATACTTCACTCCAAATAGCTCATCACATGAATCTTGAAATATGATGCTAGTTGATCTGATCCAGTCTGCTACTCGAAATTTGAAACACAAAAAGCCTTCAAGTCCACAAAAATGACTATAGAAATATTCAGCAATTTGTTCCACACTAATGCTTCTAAAAATGAAGTATTTATACATAATTGTTTACAAAATATCCTAGAATTCTTCTAGGAATTATCTAAGGGAAATAAAATATCTTTACAACAATAATAGAGATCGCTGCTCAATAAATCAGCAAGCTGTCTTATCAATTCAAATAAAATAGAAACTGATTGTAGATAAGATGCAGCTGATTGCCTTGCAGTCTTCCCTGTTGGCTTTAGATATTTCGATTTTGTTTTGAAATCTGATCTGTTTATCTGATACTCTTTCACTGATCCTCTTTAATCTCTGATACTCTTTGACCATTTGTAAAACATGTTTACTGTTGTAAAAAAACTGTTTTGACTAATAAATAAGCAAACTGTTTTCACTGTTGTCTTTCTACCTTCTTGCTTGTCACAGTAAATCTGTCAATGACTGCCAATCTTCCTCACTTGGAATTTGTATTTTCTTCAGCTTCCTGAAGTTTTCATCTGCTTCTGTGTACCTGGAAAAAGTTGGTTTAATAACAAACAAGTGTTTTATCTCATGTTGCAAGTAAAATAAGTCTTCAAAACCCCTGAGTAAGACTTCTCCTGTTGAAATGCCTTGTCTACCACTTGCTTTTTCAACTTGCTCCTTGACATATTCTCTGATCTTTTTATTATAATCCTCCTGAGGCATTAATTTGTCATTGATGACCAAAATATTAGGCAAACCTTTTTGCCTTAGATTCTCAAATTTGACCATAAACCTGGTTATGTAAATGTTCATGTTTTCACACTTTTCCTCCAACTGGTTCATCAAGTTCTTTTTGGTTATAACCTTCTTTATCTCAAGGATAGTTTCAGTTCTATCAGTAATTTCAAGTTCTTCTAACTCTTGCCTGTTCTTGCTATTGAGAAACTTAGTAGTTCCAAAGCTTGTTCTGGTTTGTTATTCAATTCCTCTTTAGTATTTTGGATCTCTTCTAATGTTGCTTTTAGTAAGTCTCTTTGTTCAAAAATCACTTGAATGGAGGGCCATACATCATTGATGGCTTCTATGATCTTGTTCCACAAATGATTTTTCACATAGGAAATCTGTTCCTTCAAGGTCAATTCCTTCTATAATTTCTTCAATTCTTCATTTAACTTGAGGGCCTTTTGCTCATGAGTTTTTGCATTAATTTGATCCAACTTCTTTTGATCTTCTAGATTTTTAATCATCTGTTTGAACTTGTTAATTTCACTTGTTTTAAGAGACATTTTTTCCATGGCCTTTACCAGTTTGCTGGCCTCATCTGTAGGATGAACTGCTGTTGTAGATGACTCTGTAGCTGATGTTGTGGATGATGTTACTGACACTGCAATAACCAGTGGAACTTTAGGTGCCAAATCTTCAACTAGAGTTGATGGCATTACTGTAGTAACCATAGGGATGACTGTAAGTGCTTTCTGTGTTTTTGGTGTTTCTTTCTCCTGGACAAGCTTGTCCATCTAAATCTCCATTTATTTTATCTGTGCTGTAAGCTGAAATATTATGTTCATCATATCATCTTTCTCATTTTGTCCTTCTATTATTTCCTTGGTTTGAGGATGTTCACTTTGAGGAAGTTTAAGCTGTTTGCTCAAAGCTGCAATATCCTCATTCTTTTTCTTTATTAATTGTTCTACTGCCTTGACATTTATTGGGTCAAATATAATCTGTATGACCAATTCTTCCAAAGATTTGATTCTTAGATCCTTAGCATACAAAGATGCTTTGTCCATTTTCATATGATATTTCATATTTGAGATGGTGTTTTGGAGTTTCTGAGCACTCATGGCTTTAGTTGTAATAGTAGAGTACGACATTTCTGACATTTGTCTATGGAATTCAATCTGATCAAGAGCATGAATATTTTCTGTTTGGACTTCCAAATCAACTTTCTTATAATCTGCCACTGTCTTTGGGGATTTGATTGTAGGCTGCAACACTGTCATAATTAGCTTGCTGTTTGAATAATCAAATGCATACAAAAGTCTGTTTTGCACACTTGGTGTTTGTTTCAGATATTTGGAGTAAATATTGTTTTTTATTTTTTCATTCTTTAACTTGATCTGTTTATACTTTTCTTTGATATCTAGATCTTTCTCCTCAACTGTCTGTGAGGATGAAGCTTCCATGCTATGTTTCTTTTCTATTAATTGTGCATTTTCATTTTCAACTTGTTTTTCATTCCGATTTTTAGTAATTGGCTCATTGATGATCACAATGGCAACATCTGTGTTGGTATCTATAAGATCTGTTTATTCCACATCAATGGTTACTTTTTCTTTTCCTACTGAATCTGTTTTGAGCCTTTTATTGTATCTGATTTTGAACCTTGTTTCAGTAGTGGTTTCAGCAACATAGGTACTTTTTTCTCTTACTCTCTTAGTGGATTTCTCTGTTTGATTAGTCGTCTCTAAAGTGTGACTAGTATCACTTTTATTCACTGCATATATTAAAGTATTCTTTGTCTACTCAGTCTTATTTGCATATTTTTCTATCTCTGCCTTTGTTTCATGAATGAAGGGAGTTAACTTACATTTAACCCTCATTTTTCTTAGAATCCCTTGTGGATCATAATTCCAAGGAAAGCTTTCTTCAAATCTGTACTCCAATAGCTGTTTAACTGTTTTTGCCTTTGCATCCCTCTGATTGCAAATGAATGGTCCTACTTGATTCTTCAATTTGAATTGTGTTTTCTTCTTTGCTGCTAGAAAATTGATAGAATCAGAGTTTAATATTTGCCTGTTATATTCCAAGGAAAAAACTCTCATGGATACATGTTTGGGCAGTTTACAGGGCAAAAAATTAGATCCAAACACTCTAATTTCACTATGTTTTTCATATAGGTACCAATCACCAGTATTTGTTTGCTCTGACAACTGTAAAATCTTCTTCATCTCATCACTGATCCTTGGCTGCTCTGTATTTGTTAATATTTTGATCAATGGATGGATGAATGAATCTGAAAACTCTGCATATGTGAACTCTGTGGGCTCTTTCCCGATCAAAGAGGTTCAAAAAATAACTGAAAGAGGATTTCCCTCTACATCAAGCTTTTGAAGAGCAAATGGAAATTTATCTTCTTGGAAATATAAGAACATGTGGAGGAGGAAAGAAGTGTATCTGAACACTCCTTCAATTGACAATTTAATCAATTGGTCATGGATATTATCTGCAATATATCCAACATAATAAAAAATAGCAGATGGAGGTTGACCTGGGGTAAATGTAGATAAGAAACCTAAAATGGATTCGTCTGTGTATTCATTAGTGAAATACCCTATAATGAATTAAAGCATGGAAATTACATGTCTTGAACCCTCTGGAAATTTTGAAGTGGAATATGGAGGATTAATTTGAGGAATTTCTACATGCAAAGGCATAAATGTTTGGAATAATAGGAATCTCTTAGGAAAATCTAGGCCAATATACAGCTTGGTAAGGGCTTCTATAGACAAAGGGGCTGCTTGAGGACCAGGTTGAAGTTGTAGCATTTGGTTGATGGATTCAACAATAATAGTAAAAAGCACTTCTTTGTTGGCATTTACGACGGCTCTCTGCTCAGGCACATAATACTGTTGACATAACCTAATGAACTCTTGACATGGATGAGTTACTAGAACAACATATTTGGACACGTGTGATTCCCAAATATGGACTTCTTCTCCATTATATAAGGATTTTTCATACCTCGAGTTATGAATGTTTAGCAGATTAAATTCAACAATTGGGTCTGTTATCTTGTAATCAATATCAGCTAATGGAATATGATCAATGTCTATGACAGTGGGTTGCAAAGGATTTACAACAATCGCAGTATTAGAAGTCATGGATGGAATTGTTTTTGGTACTTTGGAACTTTCAGGTTTGCTAGAACTCTACTTTTTAGTCATTTAGGCTACTTTTGCAAGTTTAGACAGTTTGCAGAAGTAATTTTACTTTAGCAGAGATTTCTAGGATAGAAAATGGGCAAATATGGGCTTCTCTTGGGTTTTTCTCTTTAATTTTGGATTCTCAACAAGATTTATAGGTTTTTACTGGTTTAGACACAAGAAATAGGGGTTTCTTGGGCTTTTTCACTGAGCAATTGGGCTAAAAATAATTTTGAGATTGGGCACAGAGGCTTTAGGATGCCTTCAGAGGATTTCTGGCTTAATTTAGAGTTTAAACATTTTATAGAAACTATAAAAAACTCACAATTTCCCTTTAAAACAATGCGCAACAAGAAACAGGGTTTTACAAAAAAATTGACAGGGTTTGGCCTGTTTTTTGGGCTTTTTGATATGTTCAACGGTTTAAATTTGAACTCTGAATGCCATTTTGCTTTTAATAAGTCTTTTCAGATTGAAACAGGTTCGAATTTCAGGGAAATACCTGTTATACGCTGGTATAAGGTTTTGAGGAGAGTTTCTGAAGGTTTTAAACGGTTTGAATGGCTTCTGTGGTATCTTTTCGATCTTTGTAACGATGCAAAGCTTCTTGGCGGTCTTCGAATAGGTTCAGGCCAAAATTTTGCAGTCTTTTTGGCAAAAAACTGGTGGAAAAACTCTTGTTTTATAGTTGGGAGGCTTATACAGGGTTTATGCGCAATAGGAGAGGAAATGAATGCATTTCCTATGTTTATTAGTCATATTAGGTTACATTTACTCTGCAAATGAATGATGGTCACATCAGGCATGAATGTTGGTTTCAGGTTCAAAGGATGAAAAACACGAATGATTATCGCATAGCATTTGGGTGGTAGGATGTTTTGGAGTGATCGAATGTGATCCAATGAAAAGGGAGCACGTGGAGGAGAGAGGAAATGGGAATACCACCCATTTCGTGTAGAAACGAAATGGTGGTGATTGCGCTAGTTTATTTGCGATATGACATCTCCACCGTTGGATTGCGGGGTAAGACTGCGAACGGTCAAGATTTGTTATGAAAGCTGCGTTGGGATTGGAGAGTGGGGCCGGGGTTGATCAATGTGGCGGGGCCGGTTTTAACTTTATAAATAATGATTTATTTTAAAGTTTCAAACCTTAGTTTATATGATGGCGGGGAGTAATGTAAGATATACATTTTCTTAAAAACATTTAATCATTGTTTTAATAAATCATGTTAGTGCGGATTTTATTATATACTGTTTAAACCTTTGAGAAGAGTTTAAAAACTACAGGGGAACGGGGAATACTTTATTATTTTGATAATTTTAAACCAATGGGTTAATGGGCGGGAATAATATTGCGCACATGGGGTATTTAAACATTGGTTTAAAGTAATAATAAAATGGTTTTTGCGGGTTTATTTAAGATAAAAGGGATTTAATACTATACGGGAGGGTGTAACTTAGGGAATTAATATATATAGTTAGCAGTTAGTATGAAATAAAGGGTGAAGTGTAGGGGATATGAAAATACATGTTTTAAATCTAAGTAAAGTGAAAATGATAGACAAAATAAAACATTGTTGTTTCTTTTGTTTTTCACACTTTTAACTTAGGATAAAATGTATTTCATGGGTTTTGAGTGTTTTGAAAGGAAAATGAAATTAGTTACTTAGGGTTTTACTTTTACTAAGTAAAAATGGGATTTTACTTAGTAAAAAGAGATTATGATTATGAATGAAGGATAAATGCTAATGAATGTGGGTTTTGTGTAGAGATTCAATATTTTTAACCAATCAGTCATCAAACCTTGGGTTTGGTCCCAACAGAAGTCAGAGAAATGCTCTGAGCCTCTTTAACTGATAGTTTAGAATACTGAATAATTGTAGGGGAGGGGAAATTAGTGATTTTTGTCTATTATTTTTATTATTACCTGCACAATCACATTTACTAACGTGTTTACCTTTTATTTCTAATATTTTTTACTTCATTTTCATGGGTGCATTTAAGCTTGCAACCCTAAATCAATTTTTCTTTTAAAGCATAAATCTATCTAAGTCTAACCTTATTTCATCCGAGGGCTCAGATTAAACTGTTGAACTTCTTTTTTATTCTCTATCTATCTATTTATTTGTCAAGTTTATACTGTTTGACATATCTTTATTCTCTCTCTAAAACATGAAATTTAAAGCATGAAAAGTTAAGATTAAACTGTTTAACTAATCATGGATTATGGCATTTATTGACAATCTGCACATAATCATTATTCTTGCAATAAAAGTAAATAGTAGTGGCATTTTGACTTGTTCACTTTCAGGTCTTATTTTCATCTCTTTTTCTTTTTGGGGTTTATCTTTTTTAAGTCCTTTGATCATTCTTAGAGGACTTTTTACCCTCTTTTCATTTTTTATTATTTTTCATTTTTCAAAATATGGGAAAACAACTTGCAGAAATCAAGGTATGTACATATTTACAAGACTATCATAGTCAATTTAAAAATTATGAATCTTATTATTATAGGACCCTAACAGTGGCTTCACTTGGGGATGACATTTCTTGGCGAAATGTCAAGAAATTTGAGATCAATAGCCTTTGGAATTTGACTGTGATGACCCTGTAAGTATCTTTTGATATCTGCAATTATTCATACTTATGATATTTTACCTCTCAAAGCTTAGGGCCTTCTCTCCGGGCTTCAACTCTGTTAGGAAAACATTCAATCAAATCTAAAATCTTTAATGTATATGTACAATGATCAAAATAAATGAAACTAACTATTTGTTAACTCAGGAGAGTAGTAGTGATTCAACATTCTGCCATTTACTGCTCCTTTTGACATCTCTGACCCATCTATTTCTTTTAGGTAGAAAGCATTGTTACCTTTGTAACCATAAATGACATAAGGTCCTTTCCATAGAAAGTCGATTTTTCCATGTTTGCTTTTGTCTTCCCTTCTTGAATCCCATTTTAACACTTTATCTCTAATGTAGAAATCATCTTCTTTACTCTTTTTATCAAAAATTTTCTTGATCTTATCCTAGATGACTTGAGACTTAATATAAAATTCTTCCCTTGTTTGTTGCAAGTGAATAGTTTGATTAATCCTTCTTTGAATGTCATTTGTTTCAACTTGTAACTCTTGGATAATCTTCATTACTAGTACACCTAGAGAGGATGGAAAAAAATCATCCATTCCATAGACAAGTTGGTAAGGGGAGGTACCAATGGTTTTTTTGGTAGTAAGTCTATCTGCCCATAAGGCATTGATTAACTTCTTATTCCAAGTCTTTTTATTATCTTCAAGTAAATTTTTGATGATATTTACAAGGCTCTTATTTGAGGATTTAGCTAGACCATTACCCTGAGGGTAATATCAGTAGAATGGCCTAGGGTAATATGATATTTGTGGCAAAAGTCAATCATTTTCTTGGATTTGAATGCTGCTGCATTGTCAGTGATTATATTTTGGGGACATCCAAATATTGAAAGAATGTTACTTTCTAGGAAAGAGATAATGATAGTATCTGTGGCTTTCTTAGAGGGTATGGATGCAATCCACTTAGTAAAATAGTCAGTGGCTGTCAGAATCCACTTATGTTGGGTTGATGATGGGGGGTGAATTTCTCCAATGAAGTCAAGACCCCATCGTTGAAATGGCATTTCAGTAGAGATCGGTTTTAAGGGTAGGGGTAACAGTCATTTCAGTAGAGATCGGTTTTAAGGGTAGGGGTAACAATTTTTTCTTACCCTCAAAGATTTGACACTTATGACAGGAGGTCACATATATTTTTACATCAACAAATAAGGTAGGCCAGTAAAAACTAGCTCTCAGAATCTTGTCTGCAGTAGCCTTCCAGGAAAGATGTCCTCCACAATCACCTGCATGAAATTCTTCTAGTATTTTGTCAGCTTCTTCTTTTAGCAAACAATTTAATAAAATCCCACTATGATCTCTCCAAAAAAGTACATTGTCTAGAATTCAAAATCTTACTGACTTAAGTTTTAGAAATTTTGCTTTTGTTCTTGATAAACCAGGATGAGCTTGTAAGTTTAGTAATACAAATATAATATCTGCATACCATGGTGAGTCATAAAAGCCTGCACTGATCTCTAGAGTCGCCATCTCTTCCTGATCATCTACTTGGGTAATAAAATTTATGTCTAGGGCATTACAATTTGATTCAGCCATTAGTCTGGCTAAACCTTGACCTTTTATTAACTTGGTGGGTTTTATCTCTATGTCATATTCTAAGATAGTGGCAATCCACTTACCTCTTCTGCCATGAGGACCATCATGAGTAAGAATCTCTTTTACTACAACATTTGGGACATAGGCAATGATGTGAGAATAGAGAATGTAAACTCTGAAGTCTTTGATAGCTTTTACCAAAGCTAAGGCTTGTTTCTCCATGATGTTGTACTTCAAAGATGCATCTCTAAGTGTTCTGCTAAAGAAAGCTATGGGCTGTTCATAACCCTGGTCATTTTTCTGCAGTAAAACTGCAGCAATAGTGTGTTATGAAGCAAATGAAAAAATGTTGAAATCATTTTTAAAGTCAGGACTTATAAGGACTAGAGTTTTGGTTAAGGCCTATTTGATAGATTCAAATGACTGTTTGGCCTCAATAGTCCATTTAAGAACTGAATATTTTTTAAGCATGTTATTTAATTCTCTAATTATCTCAGCTAAGTTGGATATAAATCTTCTTAAAAAGTTAATCTTACCTAGAAAGACTTGTAACTCTTCTATGTTTCTTGGTGGACTGATGTTAAGAATTGCTTCTATCTTAGCAGGATCTATTTTGATTCCTTATTTTGATATTATGTGTCCTAGTAACTTGCCTTCTTCTAATCCAAATAAGGTTTTATTAGGATTTAATGAGATGCCAAACTTTCTACATTTTATAAAAACTTGTCTGAGATGATCCAAGTGTTCATAATCAGTTTTAGAAAATATAGTTATGTCATCTAAGTAAATTACTAAGAATTCACGAATTTATTTTGCAAAGGCTATATCCATAGCTCTTTGAAAGGTTGCCCCTGCATTCATTAAACCAAAAGACATTTTTACATACATAAACGTGCCCCAAGGAGTAGTAAAAATTGTTTTGGGTTGATCCTCTGGTTGGACTAAGATCTGGTTGTATCCTGAAAAACCATCTAACAGTGAAATCCTAGAAGAACGAACTACCCTTTGTAAGAGGTGATCCATTTTTGGTAAAGGGTAATTATCTTTTAAGGATACTTTGTTTAGATTTCTAAAGTCGACACATAATCTAATCTCTCATGTTTTCTTTCTTGTTGGAACTAGGTTAGAAACCCAATCAGAATACTTGATTAGTGCAATGATCTGTGCATCATACATTCTTTTCACTTCTTTTTCTATCAAAGGCATCAACACATGATTGATCCTTCTTAACTTTTGTTTGAAGGGCTTTTGATATTCTTTTATAGGGATTTGGTGTTGAATTATGCTGGTGTTATAGGATTTAAAGTTCACATAACTCCAAGCAAAAACATCTTGGAATTCCTTTAAAAGAGAAATATATTTTTCCTTTTCTTGTCGAGGTAAAGATTTTGAAAGTTTGATCATTTTGGGTTTTATTTATGTACAAATATTGCATTCCTCAATATCAGATCTAACTGGCTCCATTTTGGGTTTTCTAGCAACATCATTGGAGTCAAATAGATCTTCTAAATGAGTTAAACCTTTTGGTAAGAAATTGTCTTTGAGATTTAATATTTCAGATACTTCATCAATGATCTCATCAATTTATACTCTCTTTAATTTATCTATATCTGACTGACTAAATCTAGTGGGTTTAGCAAACTTTATTAACATCTACATTATTTAAATCAATTTCAACATCTAAATCTTGATCTATGGTACAATCAGTGTGTATCTTATAGTTCTGAAATTCACCATCGTTATTCAAAAAATGATAAATTTGTTGGTCCTGTGAGAAAATTTGCCAATATTTGAGGTTGTCTGGAATTATTGGCCTGTGTTTTACTTCTGCAGTATACATATGATTAGGTTGAAAAGGTAAATTACAAGCACTAGCAAAGGTTGCTAAAGAATGTGCTTGTAAGTTTTGCCTTCTTGGTATTGCAGAGAAATTACATTCCAATAAATAATTAATCAAATCTAATACAGTCTCTCTATATCGACTAAGTCTAGGATTGTAAACAGAATAATCACCTTTAATTTGTTTAAAAATTAATTTTGAATTTCCCATTATTGCTATTCTTTTACCTCCTAAATTTCTGATTATTTGGAGTCCTAGAATGCATACACACACTGAAATCAATGCATCTAGTGCAAACAATGAAATAGGATTATAGATAAAATTCTACACTAAAATCAATGCATCTTGTGCAAACAATCAAATAGGATTAGAAAGAAAAATCTACACTAAATTCAATGCATATATTGCAAGCAATCAAATAGGATTAGAAATCAATATCTACACCGAAACCAATGCACAAAGGGGAGAAGAGAGATGCAAATACAGGGTGGTGTGGAAGAGATATAGATATGGAGAGAGAAGTGTTAGAGAGAGAGAGAGAAGGAGAAGAGAGAGAGAGGGAGTAGAAAAGGGAGGGAGAGAGTGAGATATATATATATATGGAGAGAGTGTGTGTATGTTTGGGGGGTGAGATGGAGAGATAAAGAAGGAGGGAGAATGGGAGATACATATATAGATTGAGGGGGCAGTGATGTGCTTACACTGAAATCAATGCATCTAGTGAAAACAATCAAATAGGATTATAAAGAAAAATCCACACTAAATTCAATGCATCTATTGCAAGAAATCAAATAGGATTATAAATCAATATTTACACTAAAACTAATGGATCCAGTGCAAGCAATCGAATAGGAGTAGAAATCGACATCTGCATTGGAATCAATGCATCTAGTGTAAGGTATTAAATAGGATTAGAAATCAACATCTACATTGAAATCAATGCATTTAGTGCAAGTGATTAAATATTGAGAAACCAATGCATCTAGTGCAAGCAATCGAAGAAAAGGGAGGGAGAGATATAGATATGGAGAGAGAGAGAGGGAGTAGAAAAGGGAGGGAGAGAGCGATATATATATATATATATATATATATATATATATATATATGGAGAGAGTGTGTGTATGTTTGGGGGGTGAGATGGAGAGATAAAGGAGAGAGAATGGGAGATACATATATAGATTGAGGGGGCAGTGATGTGCTTACACTGAAATTAATGCATCTAGTGAAAACAATCAAATAGGATTAGAAAGAAAAATCCACACTAAATTCAATGTATCTATTGCAAGCAATCAAATAGGATTATAAATCAATATTTACACTAAAAACAATGGATCCAGTGTAAGCAATCAAATAGGAGTAGAAATCAACATTTGCATTGGAATCAATGCATCTAGTGTAAGGTATTAAATAGGACTAGAAATCAACATCTACACTGAAATCAATGCATTTAGTGCAAGTGATCAAATATTGAGAAACCAATGCATTTAGTGCAAGAAATAAAATAGGAGTAAAAATAACCATCTAACTAAAATAAATGCTTCTAGTGTAAGGTATTAAATAGGATTAAAAATCGACATCTACATTGAAATCAATGCATCTAGTGCAAGTAATCAAATTGGATTAGAAATAAACTACTACATTCAAATCAATACATCTATTTTAGTGAAAAACCAAAATATTGTTGACTTTCTAGATCTAAATTCTATGTCTATATGTGTCTTTGTGTGTCTCTTTTTTCTTCCCTCTCTCTACACCTTCCATTCTGTGTCTATCCCCCTCCCTCTCTCCCCTATCTCTCTCTCACCACCTCTCCCTCCCTTTCTCTATCTTTATCTTCTTCCCTCTCCCTCCTGCCATCTATATCTATACCTCCCCCCATCTCTCCTTATTTGTTTCTCTATCCCATCCCCTGAAACACATGTCATGATATCTCTCTCTCTCTCTCTCTTATTTTGTTTGTCTCTCTCTTCTTCCCTCTTTCCCCTAAGTCTATATCTCTATCTCCCTCCACCTCTCCTTCTTTATCTCTCTATATCATCATGTATACATTATCTCCCCATCTCTCTCTATCTATATATCTCTCCCTCTTCCTGTCCCTCTCTATCTCTTCCCCTTCTCTCTCTCTCTCTCTCTTAATCCCCAAACATACACACTATCTCTCCATATCTATCTATATATTTATCTCTCTCTCTCCCTCCCTCCCTCCATATTCCTCTCCCTCTCTCTCTAGCCCTCTTCCTCTCCCACTCTTTTCTCCCTCCTCTTCCTCTCTCTCTCTTTGTCTCTCTTCCTCTTCTCTCTCCATATCGATCTCTCTTCCTCACTCTCTCGCTTTTCCTGTCTCTTCTTCCCTCTCTCCGCCCTACATCTATATCTCTATCTCCCATTGTGTCTCCTTATCACCCCAAAAACATACACACACTCTCTCCATATCTATCTATCTCTCTCTCTCTCCCTCTTCCTCTCTCCCTCTCTCTTCCCCTTCTCCCTCTCCACCTTTCTCTAGCTATATTTCTTCCCCTTCCAACTCCATCTCTCTTACCCTCTCTCTCTCCTCTCTCTGACTTTCTCACCCACCTCCCTCTATCTCTCCCTCCCATCACACACCAATGATAGAATATAATGTGAAGATTGTTTCCACCATTTAGATTGAGAGATATACTTATATTTTGTTATTATTATTATAAATATATCCATTACAAATATATTAAGTTGACATTAAAAAAGTTTACAAAATTTCTTACATTACATCTGCACCTTAATATGAATGTTAGATTTTAATATTAATTTGGCCCATGGTATTTGACCCATAGGCTTCCCCTAAATAAAACATCCTTTTTTAATGTCCTTAAATATAAAGCCGATTATGGAGTAAATATAAAAAGAGGGTTTATACAGTGACATGTGGTTTAACGGTAAGTTTCGTTGGGTGAAACCCACAAGACAGAGGTTCAAATCTCATTGAGTATATGGCCTGTTGTGTCTTGGCTAGAAGAGTAGGCGACCCCATAGTGGACGTCTCGGCTCTTGTTGAGGCATAAGTTAATTGCTATTGTGTGGCTTGCAGGTTGTTGCACCTAGCCTAGGTTTATAGTGGCAGCCAATAGGATTTGATCCTGGGCCTTGTTCAGGAAAACTCTCACCAGTTACTGATTATCCTAGATTTAAAAAATATATATATAAAGAGGGTTTATTTATTTATCATACCTCTCCTTTATTTATATTTTTATTTATTTACCATACCTATTTATTGGTCATTAATATCTATTTATTTAAATATGGTATTTGACCCATGGTATTAATAATAATTTGTTCCATGGTATCTGGCCCATGGTATATGTTTTATTTATTTACCATACCTCCGATTTATTTATATTTATATTTATCTACCATATCTTTTTTAGTGTCCGTAAATATAACTTTGGGTTAAAAGGTAGGGATAATTATTACAAATATATTGATTACAATTAAGCCGCCATTACAAAATGTTTACAAACTTTCTTACATTACATCTACACATGTACCCTATATATTGAGTCGACATTACAAAAGTTTACAAACTTTATTACATTACATCTACACATCTACCTTATACTGGGCTGTAGAGCGCCTCTCGGCGCAACCAGCTTAGATCCATCTTAACCCCGGATCTATCAAGCGCCGAGAGGGATCAAATCTCTCGAGGTGCAAACCTCTTTTTTTAGTGCAAAAATTGAGGAGAGGTTTGCACCTCGAGAGATTTGATCTCTCTCGGTGCTTGATTGATCCCGGGTTAAGATGGATCTAGGCTGGTTTCAGTCGTGTGCGGTCATACAAAATTCGTTGAACATCTAATTATTTTGATCAATTTAAATATGCTAAAAATATCTAAGATTAATGATGAATTATGAGATAATTACTAACTTGAATGATGAAAAATGATGAAATAAAAATTTTAAGTGCAAAGTGACAATGTAACAATGTTGAATGATAGAAAATGTGAGTAATAAGAATGCAGTCAATTACAAACAACCTTCATTGCGATCAATCTGAAACTATTTTATTTTATTGTTCTTATTGTCCCACATTTAGTTATTCTCTATTATCGTGTTTGAATGAAAAGTGATTAATGTTGAATGATGGAAAATGGAAATAATAAGGATGTAACCAATTACAAATGGTTTATAGTTTCAAGAAGAAGACATTTCAGGTAAGTGAAAATTTTATTTAGGATGAAAATTCAAGTTTTGTATTTATGGTTGAATTATTGCAACACATAATTAGTTTCATGTCATGAATAATTTTTATGTGCTCACACTAAGAGTGTGTGTGTATGTTTTTGGGGTGAGGTAGAGATAAATATGGAGGGGGGGATAGAGGGGAGAAGAGAGATGCAAAGATAAGGCGGGGAGGAAGAGATATAGATATGGAGAGAGAAGTGTTAGAGAGAGAGAGAGAGAGAGAGAGAGAGAGAGAGGGAGTGTATGTTTGGGGGGTGAGATAGCGAGTTAAAGAAGGAAAGACAATGGGAGATAGAGATATAGATGGAGGGGGCAGAGATGTGCTTACACTGAAATCAATGCACACTATTAATCTAATTACTTTGAAATTAATGTACATCATACATCTATTTGCGTCAAATCAGAAATCAATATACACACTGAAATCAATGCATTTAGTGCAAACAATGAAATAGGATTATAAATCAACTCCTACACTAAAATCAATGCATCTTGTGCAAACAATCAAATAGGATTAGAAAGAAAAATCTACACTAAATTCAATGTATATATTGCAAGCAATCAAATAGGATTAGAAATCAATATCTACACTAAATTCAATGTATATATTGCAAGCAATCAAATAGGATTAGAAATCAATATCTACACCGAAACCAATGCACAAAGGGGAAAAGAGAGATGCAAATACAGGGTGGTGTGGAAGAGATATAGATATGGAGAGAGAAGTGTTAGAGAGAGAGAGAGAGAAGGAGAAGAGAGAGAGAGGGAGTAGAAAAGGGAGGGAGAGTGTGTGTGTATGTTTGGGGGGTGAGATGGAGAGATAAAGAAGGAGGGAGAATGGGAGATACATATATAGATTGAGGGGGCAGTGATGTGCTTACACTGAAATCAATGCATTTAGTGCAAGTGATTAAATATTGAGAAACCAATGCATCTAGTGCAAGCAATCGAATATGAGTAAAAATAAACATCTAACTAAAATATATACATCTAGTGTAAGGTATTAAATAGGATTAAAAATGGACATTTACATTGAAATCAATGCATCTAGTGCAAGTGATCAAATTGTATTAGAAATAAACTACTACACCCAAATCAATACATCTATTTTAGTGAAAAGCCAAAATATTCCTAAATTTCTAGATCTAAATTCTATGTGTATATGTGTCTTTGTGTGTCTCTTTTTTCTTCCCTCTCTCTCCACCTTCCATTATGTGTCGATCCCCCTCCCTCTCTCCTTCTCTCTCTCCCCTATCTCTCTCTCACCACCTCTCCCTCTCTCAATCAAATAGGATTAGAAATCAATATCTACACCGAAACCAATGCACAGAGGGGAGAAGAGATGCAAATACAGGTTGGGGTGGAAGAGATATAGATATGGAGAGAGAAGTGTTAGAGAGAGAGAGAGAGAGAAGGATAAGAGAGAGAGAGGGAGTAGAAAAGGGAGGGAGAGAGCGATATATATATATATATATATATATATATATATATATATATATATGGAGAGAGTGAGTGTATGTTTGGGGGGTGAGATGGAGAGATAAAGAAGGAGAGAGAATGGGAGATACATATATAGATTGAGGGGGCAGTGATGTGCTTACACTGAAATCAATGGATCTAGTGAAAACAATCAAACATGATTAGAAAGAAAAATCCACACTAAATTCAATGCATCTATTGCAAGCAATCAAATAGGATTATAAATCAATATTTATACTAAAACCAATGGATCAAGTGCAAGCAATCAAATAGGAGTAGAAATCAACATATGCATTGGAATCAATGCATCTAGTGTAAGGTATTAAATAGGATTAGAAATCAACATCTACACTGAAATCAATGCATTTAGTGTAAGTGATCAAATATTGAGAAACCAATGCATCTAGTGCAAGCAATCAAATAGGAGTAAAAATCAACATCTAACGAAATGCATCTAGTGTAAGGTATTAAATATGATTAAAAATAGACATCTACATTGAAATCAATGCATCTAGTGCAAGTGATTAAATTGGATTAGAAATCAACTACTACACTCAAATCAATACATCTATTTTAGTGAAAATCCAAAATATTCCTGACTTTCTAGATCTAAATTCTATGTCTATATGTGTCTCTTTTTTCTTCCCTCTCTCTCCACCTTCCATTCTGTGTCTATCCCCCTCCCTCTCTCCTTCTCTCTCCCCCCCTCCCTCTCTCCCCTATCTCTCTCTCACCACCTCTCCCTCCCTTTCTCTATCTTTATCTTCTTCCCTCTCCCCCTGCCATCTATATCTATACCTCCCTCCATCTCTCCTTATTTGTCTCTCTATTCCATCCCCTGAAACACATGTCATGATATATCTCTCTTTCTCTCTCATTTTGTTTGCCTCTCTCTTCTTCCCTCTTTCCCTTTTTGCCAATATTTGAGGTTGTTTTGAATTATTGGCCTCTGTTTTACTTCTGCAGTATACATATGATTAGGCTGAAAAGGTAAATTACAAGTACTAGCAAAGTTTGCTAAAGAATGTGCTTGTAAGTTTTGCTTTCTTGGTATTGTAGAGAAATTACATTCCAGTAAATCATTAATCAAATCTAATACAGTCTCTCTATATCGACTAAGTCTAGGATTGTAAACAAAATAATCACCTTTAATTTGTTTAACAATTAATTCTGAATCTCCAATTATTGCTATTCTTTTACCTCCTAAATTCCTGATTATTTGGAGTCCTAGAATGCATATACACACTGAAATCAATGCATCTAGTGCAAACAATGAAATAGGATTATAAATCAACTTCTACACTAAAATCAATGCATCTTGTGCAGACAATCAAATAGGATTAGAAAGAAAAATCTACACTAAATTCAATGCATATATTGTAAGCAATCAAATAGGATTAGAAATCAATATCTACACCGAAACCAATGCACATAGGGGAGAAGAAAGATGCAAATACAGGGTGGGGTGGAAGAGATATAGATATGGAGAGAGAAGTGTTAGAGAGAGAGAGAGGGAGTAGAAAAGGGAGGGAGAGAGCGATATATATATATATATATATATATATATATATATATATATATATATATATGGAGAGAGTGTGTGTATGTTTGGGGGGTGAGATGGAGAGATAAAGAAGGAGAGAGAATGGGAGATACATATATAGATTGAGGGGGTAGAGATGTGCTTACACTGAAATCAATGCATCTAGTGAAAACAGTCAAATAGGATTAAAAAGAAAAATCCACACTAAATTCAATGCATCTATTGCAAGCAATAAAATAGGATTATAAATCAATATTTACACTAAAACCAATGGATTCAGTTCAAGCAATCAAATATGAGTAGAAATCAACATCTGCATTGGAATCAATGCATGTAGTGTAAGGTATTAAATAGGATTATAAATCAACATCTACACTGAAATCAATGCAATTAGTGCAAGTGATCAAACATTGAGAAACCAATGCATCTAGTGCAAGCAATCAAATAGGAGTAAAAATCAACATATAACTAAAATAAATGCATCTAGTGTAAGGTATTAAATAGGATTAAAAATTGACATCTACATTGAAATCAATGCATCTAGTGCAAGTGATCAAATTGGATTAGAAATCAACTACTACACTCAAATCAATACGTCTATTTTAGTGAAAAACCAAAATATTCCTAACTTTCTAGATCTAAATTCTATGTCTATATGTGTCTTTGTGTGTCTCTTTTTTCTTCCCTCTCTCTCTACCTTCCATTCTGTGTCTATCTCCCTCCCTCTCCCCCCTATCTCTCTCTCACCACCTCTCCCTCCCTCTCCCCCCTATCTCTCTCTCACCACCTCTCCCTCCCTTTCTCTATCTTTATCTTCTTCCCTCTCCCCCCTACCATCTATATCTATACCTCCCTCCATCTCTCCTTATTTGTCTCTCTACCCCATCCTCTGAAACACATGTCATGATATATATATCTCTCTCTCTCATTTTGTTTGTCTCTCTCTTTTTCCCTCTTTCCCCCTAAGTCTATATCTCTATCTCCCTCCGTCTCTCGTTCTTTATCTCTCTATATCATCATGTATACATTATCTATCCATCTCTATCTATCTATATATCTCTCCCTCTTCCTATCCCTCTCTATCTCTTCACCTTCTCTCTCTCTCTCTCTCTCTATCTCTTTTGCTCTCTCTCTCCCTCTCTTAACCCCCAAACATACACTATCTCTCCATATCTATCTATATATTTTTCTCTCTCTCTCCCTCCCTCCCTCCATATTCCTCTCCCCCTCTCTCCAACCCTCTTCCTCTCCCACTCTCTATCTCCCTCCTCTTCCACTCTCTCTCTTTTTCTCTCTTCCTCTTCTTTCTCCATATCTATCTCTCTTCCTCACTCCCTCTCTTTTCCTCTCTCTTCTTCCCTCTCTCCCCCCGGCATCTATATCTCTATCTCCCATTGTGTCTCCTTATCACCCCAAAAACATACACACACTCTCTCCATATCTATCTATCTCTCTCTCCCTCCCTCTCTTCCCCTCCTCTCTCTCTTTCTCTCTCCCCCTTCTCCCTCTCCACCTTTCTCTCTTTGTCTTTCTTCCCCTTCCAACTCCATCTCTCTTCCCCTCTCTCTCTCCTCTCTCTCAAGTCCTCTCTCTCACTTTCTCACCCACCTCCCTCTATCTCTCCCTCCCATCACACACCAATGATAGAATATAATGTGAAGATATACTTATATTTTGTTATTATTATTATAAATATATCCATTACAAATATATTGAGCCGACATTAAAAAAGTTTACAAACTTTCTTACATTACATCTACACATTAATATGAATGTTAGATAACCACCCTAGATCCATCTTAACCTCGGATCTATCAAGCGTCGAGAGGGATCAAATATCTCGAGGTGAAAACCTCTTTTTTTTAGTGCAAAACTTGAGGAGAGGTCTGCACCTCGAGATATTTGATCTCTCTCGGCGCTTGATAGATCTGGGGTTAAGATGGATTTAGGATGGTTTCAGTCATGTGCTGTCATACAAAATTCGTTGAACATCTAATTATTTTGTTCGTTTTAAATATGCTAAAAATGTCTAATATTAATGATGAATTATGAGCTAGTTACTAACTTGAATGATGAAAAATGATGAAATAAAAATTTTAAGTGCAAAGTGACAATGTAACAATGTTGAATGATATAAAATGTGAGTAATAAGAATGCAGTCAATTACAAACAATCTTCATTGCGATCAATCTAAAACTATTTTATTTTATTGTTCTTATTGCCCCACATTTAGTTATTATCTATTATCGTGTTTGAATGAAAAGTGATTAACAATGTTGAATGATGGAAAATGGAAATAATAAGGATGTAACCAATTACAAATGGTTTATAGTTTCAAGAAGAAGACATTTCAGGTAAGTGAAAATTTTATTTAGGATGAAAATTCAAGTTTTGTATTTATGGTTGAATTATTGAAACACATAAGTCAATTCATGTCATGAATAATGTTTATGTGCTCACACTAAGAGTGTGTGTGTATGTTTTGGGGGTGAGATAGAGATACAGATGGAGGGGGGATAGAGAGGAGAAGGGAGGTGCAAATATAGGGTGGGGAGGAAGAGGAGGAAGAGATATAGATATGGAGAGAGAAGTGTTAGAGAGAGAGAGAGAGAGAGAGAGAGAGCGAGTATGTTTGGGGGGTGAGATAGCGAGATAAAGAAGGAGAGACAATGGGAGATAGAGATATAGATGGAGGGGGCAGAGATGTGCTTAAACTGAAATCAATGCACACTATTAATCTAATTACTATGAAATTAATGTACATCATACATCTAGTTGCGTCAAATCAGAAATCAACATACACATTGAAATCAATGCATCTAGTGCAAACAATTAAATAGGATTATAAATCAAAATCTACACTAAAATCAATGCATCTTTGTCAAACAATCAAATAGGATTAGAAAGAAAAATCTACACTAAATTCAATGCATATATTGCAAGCAATCAAATAAGTTAAGTCAATATACATGAGAAACTGATAACATATGAGAAAGGGAGAAAGAGGTCACTTTATACAGAGGTGGAAGTTATGTATATATATATATATATATATATATATATATATATATATATATATATATATATATGGAGAGAGTGTGTGTATGTTTGGGGGGTGAGATGGAGAGACAAAGAAGGAGAGATAATGGGAGATACATATATAGATTGAGGGGGCAGTGATGTGCTTACACTGAAATCAATGCATCTAGTGAAAACAGTCAAATATGATTAGAAAGAAAAATCCACACTAAATTCAATGCATCTATTGCAAGAAATCAAATAGGATTATAAATCAATATTTACACTAAAACCAATGGATCCATTGCAAGCAATCAAATAGGAGTAGAAATCAACATCTGCATTGGAATCAATGCATCTAGTGTAGCGTATTAAACAGGATTAGAAATCAACATCTACACTGAAATCAATGCATTTAGTGCAAGTGATCAAATATTGAGAAACCAATGCATCTAGTGCAAGCAATCAAATAGGAGTAAAAATCAACATCTAACTAAAATAAATGCATCTAGTGTAAGGTATTAAATAGGATTAAAAATCGACATCTACATTGAAATCAATGCATCTAGTGCAAGTGATCAAATTGGATTAGGAATCAACTACTACACTCAAATCAATACATCTATTTTAGTGAAAAACCAAAATTTTCTTGACTTTCTAGATCTAAATTCTATGTCTATATGTGTCTTTGTGTATCTTTTTTTTTTCTTCCCTCTCTCTCCACCTACCATTCTGTGTCTATCCCCCTCCCTTTATCCTTCTCTCTCTCCCCCTCCCTCTCTCCCCTATCTCTCTCTCACCACCTCTCCCTCTCTCAATCAAATAGGATTAGAAATCAATATCTACACCGAAACCAATGCACAAAGGGGAGAAGAGAGATGCAAATACAGGGTGGGGTGGAAGAGATATAGATATGGAAAGAGAAGTGTTAGAGAGAGAGAGAAGGAGAAGGGAGAGAGGGAGTAGAAAAGGGAGGGAGAGAGCGAGAGAGATATATATTTATGGAGAGAGTGTGTGTATGTTTGGGGGGCGAGATGGAGAGATAAAGAAGGAGAGAGACAAAGAGAGAGAGAGGAAGAGGAGGAAGAGAGAGAGTGGGAGAGGAAGAGGGCTGGAGAGAGAGGGAGAGGAATATGGAGGGAGGGAGGGAGAGAGAGAGAGATAAATATATATAGATATGGAGAGATAGTGTGTATTTTTGGGGGTTGAGAGAGAGAGAGAGAGAGAGAGAGAGAGAGAGAGAGGGACATCAAGAGGGAGATATATATAGATAGATAGAGATGGAGAGATAATGTATACATGATGATATAGAGAGATAAAGAAGGAGAGATAGAGGGAGATAGAGATATAGACTTAGGGGGAAAGAGGGAAGAAGAGAGAGACAAACAAAATGAGAGAGAGAGAGAGAGAGAGAGAGAGAGAGAGAGAGAGATATCATGACATGTGTTTCAGGGGATGGGATAGAGAGACAAATAACGAGAGATGGAGGGAGGTATAGATATAGATGGCAGGGGGAGAGGGAAGAAGATAAAGATAGAGAAAGGGAGGGAGAGGTGGTGAGAGAGAGATAGGGGAGAGAGGGAGGAGGAGCGAAAGAAGGAGAGAGGGAGGGGGATAGACACAGAATGGAAGGTGGAGAGAGAGGGAAGAAAAAAGAGACACACAAAGACACATATAGACATAGAATTTAGATCTAGAAAGTCAAGAATATTTTGGTTTTTCACTAAAATAGATGTATTGATTTGAGCGTAGTAGTTGATTTCTAATCCAATTTGATCACTTGCACTAGATGCATTGATTTCAATGTAGATTTCGATTTTTAATCATATTTAATACCTTACACTACATGCATTTATTTTAGTTAGATGTTGATTTTTACTCATATTTGATTGCTTGCACTAGATGCATTGGTTTCTCAATTTTTGATCACTTGCACTAAATGCATTAATTTCAGTGTAGATGTTGATTTCTAATCCTATTTAATACCTTACACTAGATGCATTGATTCCAATGTAGATGTTGATTTCAACTTCTTTTTGATTGCTTGCACTGTATCCATTGGTTTTAGTGTAAATATTGATTTATAATCCTATTTGATTGCTTGCAATAGATGCATTGAATTTAGTGTGGATTTTTCTTTCTAATCCTATTTGACTGTTTTCACTAGATGCATTGATTTCAGTGTAAGCACATCACTGCCCCCTCAATCTATATATGTATCTCCCATTCTCTCTCCTTTATCTCTCCA
Organism: Pinus albicaulis; assembly: GCA_034641835.2. Taxonomy (NCBI): domain Eukaryota; kingdom Viridiplantae; phylum Streptophyta; class Pinopsida; order Pinales; family Pinaceae; genus Pinus; species Pinus albicaulis. Next base: position 1,468,613,249 of record CM076582.1, read on the forward strand.
TCTCACCACCAAACATACATACACTCTCTCCAAATATATATATATATATATATATATATATATATATATATATATATATATATATATCTCGCTCTCTCCCTCCCTTTTCTACTCCCTCTCTCTCTCTTCTCCTTCTCTCTCTCTTTAACACTTCTCTCTCCATATCTATATCTCTTCCACCCCACCCTGTATTTGCATCTCTCTTCTCCCCTCTGTGCATTGGTTTCGATGTAGATATTGATTTCTAAACCTACTTGATTGCTTGCAATATATGCATTGAATTTAGTGTAGATTTTTCTTTCTAATCCTATTTGATTGTTTGCACAAGATGCATTGATTTTAGTGTAGAAGTTGATTTATAATCCTATTTCATTGTTTGCACTAGATGCATTTATTTCAGTGTGTATATGCATTCTAGGACTCCAAATAATCAGAAATTTAGGAGGTAAAAGAATTGCAATAATGGGAGATTCATAATTAATAGTTAAACAAATTAAAGGTGATTATTCTGTTTAAAATCCTAGAATTAGTCGATATAGAGAGACTGTATTAGATTTGATTAATGATTTAATGGAATGTAATTTCTCTTGAATACCAAGAAGGAAAAACTTACAAGCACATTCTTTAGCAACCTTTTCTAGTACTTGTAATTTACCTTTTCAGCCTAATCATATGTATACTGCAGAAGTAAAACACAGGCCAATAATTCCAGACAACCTCAAATATTGGCAAAGAGGGAGAGAGGTAATAAGAGAGAGACAAACAAAATGAGAGAGAGAGAGAGAGAGAGAGAGAGAGAGAGAGAGAGAGATCATGACATATGTTTCAGGGGATGGGATAGAGAGACAAATAAGGAGAGATGGAGGGAGGTATAGATATAGATGGCAGGGGGGAGAGGGAAGAAGATAAAGATAGAGAAAGGGAGGGAGAGGTGGTGAGAGAGAGATAGGGGAGAGAGGGAGGGGGAGAGAGAGAAGGAGAGAGGGAGGGGGATAGACATAGAATGGAAGGTGGAGAGAGAGGGAAGAAAAAAGAGACACACAAAGACACATATAGACATAAAATTTAGATCTAGAAAGTCAGGAATATTTTGGTTTTTCACTAAAATGGATGTAATGATTTGAGTGTAGTAGTTGATTTCTAATCCAATTTGATCACTTGAACTAGATGCATTGATTTCAATGTAAATGTCAATTTTTAATCCTATTAATGCCTTACACTAGATGCATTTATTTTAGTTAGATGTTGGTTTTTACTCCTATTTGATTGCTTGCACTAGATGTATTGGTTTCTCAATATTTGATCACTTGCACTAAATGCATTGATTTCAGTGTAGATGTTGATTTCTAATCCTATTTAATACCTTACACTAGATGCATTGATTCCAATGCAGATGTTGATTTATACTCCTATTTGATTGCTTGCACTGGATCCATTGGTTTTAGTGTAAATATTGATTTATAATACTATTTGATTGCTTGAAATAGTTGCATTATACTTATTGCGGATTTCTCTTTCTAATCCTATTTGACTGTTTTCACTAGATGCATTGATTTTAATGTAAGCACATCACTGCCCCCTCAATCTATATATGTATCTCCCATTCTCTCTCCTTCTTTATCTCTCCATCTCACCCCCAAACATACACACACTCTCTTCATATATATATATATATATATATCTCGCTCTCTCCCTCCATTTTCTACTCTCTCTCTCTCTCTCTCTCTCTTCTCCTTCTGTCTCTCTCTAACACTTCTCTCTCCATATCTACATCTCTTCCAACCCACCCTGTATTTGCATCTCTCTTCTCCCCTCTGTGCATTGGTTTTGGTGTAGATATTGATTTCTAATCCTATTTGATTGAGAGAGGGAGAGGTGGTGAGAGAGAGATAGGGAGAGAGGGCGGGGGAGAGAGAGAAGGAGAGAGGGAGGGGGATAGACACAGAATGGAAGGTGGAGAGAGAGGGAAGAAAAAAGAGACACAAACAGACACATATAGACATAGAATTTAGATCTAGAAAGTCAGGAATATTTTTGTCTTTTACTAAAATAGATGTATTGATTTGAGTGTAGTAGTTGATTTCTAATCCAATTTGATCACTTGCACTAGATGCATTGATTTAAATGTAGATGTCGATTTTTAATCCTATTTAATACCTTACATTAGATGCATTTATTTTAGTTAGATGTTGATTTTTACTCCTATTTGATTTCTTGCACTAGATGCATTGGTTTCTCAATATTTGATCACTTGCACTAAATGCATTGAGTTCAGTGTAGATGTTGATTTCTAATCCTATTTAATAACTTACACTAGATGCATTGATTCCAATGCAGATGTTGATTTCTACTCCTATTTGATTTCTTGCACTGGATCCATTGGTTTTAGTGTAAATATTGATTTATAATCCTATTTGATTGCTTGCAATAGATGCATTGAATTTAGTGTGGATTTTTCTTTCTAATCCTATTTGACTATTTTCACTAGATGCATTTATTTCAATGTAAGCACATCACTACCCCCTCAATCTATATATGTATCTCCAATTCTCTCTCCTTCTTTATCTCTCCATCTCACCCCCCAAACATACACACGCTCTCGCCATATATATATATATATATCTCTCTCTCTCTCTTCTCCTTCTCTCTCTCTATATAGCACTTCTCTCTCCATATCTATATCTCTTCCACCCCACCCTGTATTTGCATCTCTCTTCTCCCCTCTATGCATTGGTTTCAGTGTAGATATTGATTTCAAATCCTATTTGATTTCTTGCAATATATGCATTGAATTTAGTGTAGATTTTTCTTTCTAATCCTATTTTATTTTTTGTACAGGATGCATTGATTTTAGTGTAGAAGTTGATTTATAATCCTATTTCATTGTTTTCACTAGATGCATTGATTTCAGTGTGTATGTTGATTTCTGATTTGACACAACTAGATGTATGATGTACATTAATTTCAAAGTAATTATATTAATAGTGTGCATTGATTTCAGTGTAAGCACATCTCTACCCCCTCCATCTATATCTCTATCTCCCATTGTCTCTCCTTCTTTATCTCGCTATCTCACCCCCCAAACATACACTCTCTCCCTCTCTCTCTCTCTCTGTCTCTATCTAACACTTCTCTCTCCATATCTATATCTCTTCCTCCCCACCCTGTCTTTGCATCTCTCTTCTCCCCTCTATCCCCCCCTCCATATATATCTCTATATCACCCCCAAAACATACACACACACTCTTAGTGTGAGCACATAAACATTATTCATGACATGAATTGACTTATGTGTTGCAATAATTCAACCATAAATAACAAACTTGAATTTCATCCTAAATAAAATTTTCACTTACCTGAAATGTCTTCTTCTTGAAACTATAAACAATTTATAATTGGTGACATCCTTATTATTTCCATTTTCTATCATTCAACATTGTTAATCACTTTTCATTCAAACACGATAATAGAGAATAACTAAATGTGAGACAATAAGAACAATAAAATAAAATAGTTTCAGATTGATCGCAATGAAGATTGTTTGTAATTGATTGCATTCTTATTACTCACATTTTCTATCATTCAACATTGTTACATTGTCACTTTGCAGTTAAAATTTTTATTTCATCATTTTTCATCATTCAAGTTAGGAAGTGTCTCATAATTCATCATTAATCTTAGACATTTTCAGCATATTTAAAATGATTAAAATAATTAGATGTTCAACGAATTTTGTATGACCGCACACGACTGAAACTAGCCTAGATCCATCTTAACCCCAGATCTATCAAGCACCGAGAGAGATCAAATCTCTCGAGGTGCAAACCTCTCCTCAAGTTTTGCACTAAAAAAAGAGGCTTTCACCTCGAGATATTTGATCCCTCTCGACGCTTGATAGATCCGGGGTTAAGATGGATCTAGAATGGTTATCTAACATTCATATTAATGTGTAGATGTAATGTAAAAAAGTTTGTAAACTTTTTTAATGTCAGCTCAATATATTTGTAATGGATATATTTATAATAATAATAACAAAATATAAGTATATCTCTCAATCTAAATGGTGGAAACAATCTTCACATTATATTCTATCATTGGTGTGTGATGGGAGGGAGAGATAGAGGGAGGTGGGTGAGAAAGTGAGAGAGAGGAGAGAGAGAGGAGAGAGAGAGGGGAAGAGAGATGGAGTTGGAAGGGGAAGAAATAAAGAGAGAGAAAGGTGGAGAGGGAGAAGGGGAAGAGAGAGAGAGAGAGAGAGAGAGAGAGAGAGAGAGAGAGAAGGGGAAGAGAGAGAGAGAGATAGATGGTATGGAGAGAGTGTGTGTATGTTTTTGGGGTGATAAGGAGACACAATGGGAGATATAGATATAGATGTATGGGGGAGAGAGGGAAGAACAAAGAGGAAAAGGGAGGGTGTGAAGAAGAGATATAGATATGGAGAGAGAAAAGGAAGAGAGACAAAGAGAGAGAGGGGAAGAGGAGGGAGAGAGAGAGTGGGAGAGGAAGAGGGCTGGAGAGAGAGAGGGAGAGAGAGAGATAAATATATAGATAGATATGGAGAGATAGTGTGTATGTTTGGGGTTTAAGAAAGAGAGAGAGAGAAGGGGAAGAGATAGAGAGGGACATGAAGAGGGATATATATATATATATATATATATGGATGGAGAGATAATGTATACATGATGATATAGAGAGATAAAGAAGGAGAAATGGAGGGAGATAGAGATATAGACTTGGGGGAAAATAGGGAAGAAGAGAGAGACAAACAAAATGAGAGAGAGAGAGAGAGAGAGAGAGAGATATCATGACATGTGTTTTAGGGGATGGGATAGAGAGAAAAATAAGGAGAGATGGAGGGACGTATAGATATAGATGGCAGGGGGGAGAGGGAAGAAGATAAAGATAGAGAAAGGGAGGGAGAGGTGGTGAGAGAGAGATATGGGAGAGAGGGAGGGGGAGAGAGAGAAGGAGAGAGGGAGGGGGATAGACACAAAATGGAAGGTGGAGAGAGAGGGAAGAAAAAAGAGACACACAAAGACACATATAGACATAAAATTTAGATCTAGAAAGTCAGGGATATTTTGGTTTTTCACTAAAATAGATGTATTGATTTGAGTGTAGTAGTTGGTTTCTAATCCAATTTGATCACTTGCACTAGATGCATTGATTTCAATGTAGATGTTGATTTTTAATCCTATTTAATACCTTACACTAGATGCATTTAGTTTAGTTAGATGTTGATTTTTACTCCTATTTGATTGCTTGCACTAGATGCATTGGTTACTCAGTATTTGATCACTTGCACTAAATGCATTGATTTCAGTGTAGATGTTGATTTCTAATCCTATTTAATACCTTACACTAGATGCATTGATTCCAATGCAGATGTTGATTTCTACTCCTATTTGATTGCTTGCACTGGATCCATTGGTTTTAGTGTAAATATTGATTTATAATCCTATTTGATTGCTTGCAATAGATGCATTGAATTTAGTGTGGATTTTTCTTTCTAATCCTATTTGACTGTTTTCACTAGATGCATTGATTTCAATGTAAGCACATCACTGCCCCCTCAATCTATATATGTATCTCCCATTCTCTCTCCTTCTTTATCTCTCCATCTCACCCCCCAAACATACACACACTCTCTCCATATATATATATATATATATATATATCTCGCTCTCTCCCTCCCTTTTCTACTCCCTCTCTCTCTCTTCTCCTTCTCTCTCTCTTTAACACTTCTCTCTCCATATCTATATCTCTTCCACCGCACCCTGTATTTGCATCTCTCTTCTCCCCTCTGTGCATTGGTTTCGGTGTAGATATTAATTTCTAATCCTATTTGATTGCTTGCAATATATGCATTTAATTTAGTGTATATTTTTCTTTCTAATCCTATTTGATTGTTTGCACAAGATGCATTGATTTTAGAGTAGAAGTTGATTTATAATCCTATTTCATTATTTGCACTAGATGCATTGATTTCAGTGTGTATGTTGATTTCTGTTTTGACGCAACTAGATGTATGATGTACATAAATTTCAAAGTAATTAGATTGATAGTGTGCATTGATTTCAGTGTAAGCACATCTCTGCCCCCTCCATCTATATCTCTATCTCCCATTGTCTCTCCTTATTTATCTCGCTATCTCACCCCCCAAACATACACACACTCTCTCTCTCTCTCTCTCTCTCTCTCTTCTCCTTCTCTCTCTCTCTCTAACACTTCTCTCTCCATATCTATATCTCTTCCTCCCCACCCTGTCTTTGCATCTCTCTTCTCCCCTCTATCCCCCCCCCTCCATATATATCTCTATCTCACCCCCAGAACATACACATACACTCTTATTGTGAGCACATAAACATTAGTCATGACATGAATTGACTTATGTGTTGCAATAATTCAACCATAAATACAAAGCTTGAATTTTCATCCTAAATAAATTTTCACTTACCTGAAATGTCTTCTTCTTGAAACTATAAACCATTTGTAATTGGTTACATCCTTATTATTTCCATTTTCCATCATTCAACATTTTTAATCACTTTTCATTCAAAAACGATAACAGAGAATAACTAAATGTGGGACAATAAGAACAATAAAATAAAATAGTTTCAGATTGATCGTAATGAAGATTGTTTGTAATTGACTGCATTATTATTACTCACATTTTCTATCATTCAACATTGTTACATTGTCACTTTGCACTTAAAATTTTTATTTCATCATTTTTCATCATTCAAGTTAGTAAGTGTCTCATAATTCACCATTAATCTTAGACATTTTTAGCATATTTAAAATGATCAAAATAATTAGATGTTCAACGAATTTTGTATGACCGCACACGACTGAAACCAGCCTAGATCCATCTTAACCCCAGATCTATCAAGCGCCGAGAGATATCAAATCTCTCGAGGTGCAAACCTCTCCTCAAGTTTTTCACTAAAAAAGAGGTTTGCACCTCGAGAGATTTGATCCCTCTCGGCGCTTGATAGATCCGGGGTTAAGATGGATCTAGGCTGGTTATCTAACATTCATATTAATGTGTAAATGTAATGTAAGAAAGTTTTTAAATTTTTTTAATGTCGGCTCAATATATTTGTAATGGATATATTTATAATAATAATAACAAAATATAAGTATATCTCTCAATCTAAATGGTGGAAACAAACTTCACATTATATTCTATCATTGGTGTGTGATGGGAGGGAGAGATAGAAGGAGGTGGGTGAGAAAGTGAGAGAGGAGAGAGAGAGGGGAAGAGAGATGGAGTTGGAAGGGGAAGAAAGATAGAGAGAGAAAGGTGGAGAGGGAGAAGGGGAAGAGAGAGAGAGAGAGAAGGGGAAGAGAGAGAGGGAGAGGAAGAGGGAGAGGAAGAGGGAGGGAGAGAGAGATAGATATATATGGAGAGAGTGTGTGTATGTTTTTGGGGTGATAATGAGACACAATGGGAGATAGAGATATAGATGTAGGGGGAGAGAGGTAAGAAGAGAGAGGAAAAGAGAGAGAGTGTTGAAGAGAGATAGATATGGAGAGAGAAGAGGAAGAGAGACAAAGAGAGAGAGAGGAAGAGGAGGGAGAGAGAGAGTGGGAGAGGAAGAGGGCTGGAGAGAGAGGGAGAGGAATATGGAGGGAGGGAGGGAGAGAGAGAGATAAATATATAGATATATATGGAGAGATAGTGTGTATGTTTGGGGGTTAATAGAGAGAGAGAGAGAGAGAGAGAGAGAGAGAGAGAGAGAGAGAAGGGGAAGAGATAGAGAGGGACAAGAAGAGGGAGAGATATATAGATAGATAGAGATGGAGAGATAATGTATACATGATAATATAGAGAGATAAAGAAGGAGAGGCGGAGGGAGATAAAGGTATATACTAAGGGGGAAAGAGGGAAGAAGAGAGTTAAAAAAAAAAATGAGAGAGAGAGAGAGAGAGAGAGAGAGAGAGAGAGAGAGAGAGAGATATCATGACATGTGTTTCAGGGGATGGGATAGAGAGACAAATAAGGAGAGATGGAGGGAGGTATAGATATAGATGGCAAGGGGGGGAGGGAAGAAGATAAAGATAGAGAAAGGGAGGGAGAGGTGGTGAGAGAGAGATAGGGGAGAGACAGAGGGGGAGAGAGAGGAGAGAGGGAGGGGGATAGACACAGAATGGAAGGTGGAGAGAGAGGGAAGAAAAAAGAGACACACAAAGACACATATAGACATAGAATTTAGATCTAGAAATTTAGGAATATTTTGGTTTTTTCACTAAAATAGATGTATTGATTTGAGTGTAGTAGTTGATTTCTAATCCAATTTGATCACTTGCACTAGATGCATTGATTTCAATGTAGATGTCGATTTTAAATCCTATTTAATACCTTACACTAGATGCATTTATTTTAGTTAGATGTTGATTTTTACTCATATTTTATTGCTTGCACTAGATGCATTGATTCCAATGTAGATGTTGATTTCTACTCCTATTTGATTGCTTGCACTGGATCCATTGATTTTAGTGTAAACATTGATTTATAATCCTATTTGATTGCTTGCAATAGATGCATTGAATTTAGTGTGGATTTTTCTTTCTAATCCTATTTGATTGTTTTCACTGGATGCATTGATTTCAGTGTAAGCACATCACTGCCCCCTCAATCTATATATGTATCTCCCATTCTCTCTCCTTCTTTATCTCTCCATCCCACCCCCGAAACATACACACACTCTCTCCATATCTCTCTCTCTCTCTCTCTCTCTCTCTCTCTCTCTCCCTTTTCTACTCCCTCTCTCTCTCTTCTCCTTCTCTCTCTCTCTCTAACACTTCTCTCTCCATATCTTTATCTCTTCCACCCCACCCTATATTTTCATCTCTCTTCTCCCCTCTATGCATTGGTTTCGGTGTAGATATTGATTTCTAATCCTATTTGATTGCTTGCAATATATGCATTGAATTTAGTGTAGATTTTTCTTTCTAATCCTATTTGATTATTTGCACAAGATGCATTGATTTTAGTGTAGAAGTTGTTTTATAATCCTATTTCATTTTTTGCACTAGATTCATTGATTTTAGTGTGTATATGCATTCTAGGACTCCAAATAATCAGAAATTTAGGAGGTAAAGAATAGCAATAATGGGAGATTCAGAATTAACTGTTAAACAAATTAAAGGTGATTACTCTGTTTACAATCCTAGACTTAAGTTGATATAGAGAGACTATATTGGATTTGATTAATGATTTACTGGAATGTAATTTCTCTGCAATACCAAGAAGGAAAAACTTACAAGCACATTCTTTAGCAACCTTTGCTAGTACTTGTAATTAACCTTTTCAGCCTAATCATATGTATACTGTAGAAGTAAAACACAGGCCAATAATTCTAGACAACCTCAAATATTGGCAAAGAGGGAAAGAGGGAAGAAGAGAGAGACAAACAAAATGAGAGAGAGAGAGAGAGAGATATCATGACATGTGTTTCAGGGGATGGGATAGAGAGACAAATAAGGAGAGATGGAGGGAGGTATAGATATAGATGGCAGGGGGGAGAGGGAAGAAGATAAAGATAGAGAAAGGGAGGGAGAGGTGGTGAGAGAGAGATAGGGGAGAGAGGGAGGGGGAGAGAGAGAAGGAGAGGGAGGGGGATAGACACAAAATAGAAGGTGGAGATAGAGGGAAGAAAAAAGAGACACACAAAGACACATATAGACAGAGAATTTATAACTAGAAATTCAGGAATATTTTGGTTTTTCACTAAAATAGATGTAATGATTTGAGTGTAGTAGTTGATTTCTAATCCAATTTGATCACTTGCACTAGATGCATTGATTTCAATGTAGATTTTGATTTTTAATCCTATTTAATACATTACTAGATGCATTTATTTTAGTTAGATGTTGATTTTTACTCCTATTTGATTGCTTGCACTAGATGCATTGGTTTCTCAATAATTGATCACTTGCACTAAATGCATTGATTTCAGTGTGGATGTTGATTTCTAATCCTATTTAATACCTTACACTAGATGCATTGATTCCAATGCATATGTTTATTTCTACTTCTCTTTGATTGCTTGCACTGGATCCATTGGTTTTAGCGTAAATATTGATTTATAATCCTATTTGATTGCTTGCAATAGATGCATTGAATTTAGTGTGGATTTTTCTTTCTAATCCTATTTGACTGTTTTGACTAGATGCATTGATTTCGGTGTAAGCACATCACTGCCCCCTCAATCTATATATGCATCTCCCATTCTCTCTCCTTCTTTATCTCTCCATCTCACCCCCGAAACATACACACACTCTGTCCATAAATATATATCTCTCTCGCTCTCTCCCTCCCTTTTCTACTCCCTCTCTCTCTCTTCTCCTTCTCTCTCTCTTTAACACTTCTCTCTCCATATCTATATCTCTTCCACCCCACCCTATATTTTCATCTCTCTTCTCCCTTCTACGCATTGGTTTCAGTGTAGATATTGATTTCTAATCCTATTTGATTGACAGAGGGAGAGGTGGTGAGAGAGAGATAAGGGAGAGAGGGAGGGGGAGAGAGAGGAGAGAGGGAGGGGGATTGACATAGAATGGAAGGTGGAGAGAGAGGGAAGAAAAAAATAACACACAAAGACACATATAGACATAGAATTTAGATCTAGAAAGTCAGGAATATTTTGGTTTTTCACTAAAATAGATGTATTGATTTGAGTGTAGTAGTTGATTTCTAATCCAATTTGATCACTTGCACTAGATGCATTGATTTCAATGTAGATGTCAATTTTTAATCCTATTTAATACCTTACACTAGATGCATTTATTTTAGTTAGATGTTGATTTTTACTCCTATTTGGTTGCTTGCACTAGATGCATTGGTTTCTCAATATTTTATCAGTTACACTAAATGCATTGATTCCAGTGTAGATGTTGATTTCTAATCCTATTTAATACCTTAGACTAGATGCATTGATTCCAATGCAGATGCTGATTTATACTCCTATTTGATTGCTTGCACTGGATCCATTGGTTTTAGTGTAAATATTTATTTATAATCCTATTTGATTGCTTGCAATAGATGCATTGAATTTAGTGTGGATTTTTCTTTCTAATCATATTTGATTGTTTTTACTAGATGCATTGATTTCAGTGTAAGCACATCACTGCCCCCTCAATCTTTATATGTATATCCCATTCTCTCTCCTTCTTTATCTCTCTATCTCACCCCCCAAACATACACACACCCTCTCCATATATATATATATATATCTCTCTCTCTCTCTCTCTCTCTCTCTCTCTCTCTCTCCCTTTTCTACTCCCTGTCTCTCTCTTCTCCTTCTCTCTCTCTCTAACACTTCTCTCTCCATATCTATATCTCTTCCACCCCACCTTGTATTTGCATCTCTCTTCTCCCCTCTGTGCATTGGTTTCAGTGTAGATATTGATTTCTAATCCTATTTGATTGCTTGCAATATATGCATTGAATTTAGTGTAGTTTTTTCTTTCTAATCCTATTTGATTGTGTTGCACAAGATGCATTTATTTTAGTGTAGAAGTTGATTTATAATCCTATTTCATTGTTTGCACTAGTTGCATTGATTTCAGTGTGTATGTTGATTTCTGATTTGACACAACTAGATGTATGATGTACATTAATTTCATAGTAATTAGATTAATACTGTGAATTGATTTCAGTGTAAGCACATGTCTGCCCCCTCCATCTATATCTCTATCTCCCATTGTCTCTCCTTCTTTATCTCGCTATCTCACCCCCCAAAAATGCACTCTCTCTCTCTCTTCTCCTTCTCTCTCTCTCTCTAACACTTCTCTCTCCATATCTATATCTCTTCCTCCACCCTGTCTTTGCACCTCTCTTCTCCCCTCTATCCCCCCCTCCATCTATATCTCTATCTCACCCCCAAAACATACACACACACTCTTAGTGTGAGCACATAAACATTATTCATGACATGAATTGACTTATGTGTTGCAATAATTAAACCATAAATACAAAACTTGAATTTTCACTTACCTGAAATGTCTTCTTCTTGAAACTATAAACCATTTGTAATTGGTTACATCCTTATTATTTCCATTTTCCATCATTCAACATTGTTAATCACTTTTCATTCAAACATGATAATAGAGAATAACTAAATGTGGGACAATAAGAACAATACAATAAAATAGTTTCAGATTGATCGCAATGAAGATTGTTTGTAATTGACTGCATTCTTATTACTCACATTTTCTATCATTCAACATTGTTAAATTGTCACTTTGCACTTAAATTTTTTATTTCAACCTTGGATCTATCAAGCGCCGAGAGAGATCAAATCTCTCGAGGTGCAAACCTCTTCTCAAGTTTTGCACCAAAAAAAGAGGTTTACACCTCGAGAGATTTGATCCCTCTCGACGCTTGGTAGATCTGGGGTTAAGATGGATCTAGGCTGGTTGCGCCGAGAGGCGCTCTATAGCCCAATATAGGGTAGATGTGTAGATGTAATGTAAGAAAGTTTGTAAACTTTTGTAATGTCGACTCAATATATAGGTTACATGTGTAGATGTAATGTAAGAAAGTTTGTAAACATTTTGTAACGTCAGTTTAATTGTAATCAATATATTTGTAATAATTATCCCTACCTTTTAACCCAAAGTTATATTTACAGATACTAAAAAAGGTACTGTAAATAAATAAAAATAAAAATAAATTGGAGGTATGGTAAATAAATAAAACCTATTTTTATATTTACTATAGAGGTATGGTAAATAAATAAAACACTTGGAACAAATTATTATTAATACCATGCGCTAAATACCATGGGTCAAATACCATATTTAAATAAATAAATATTAATGACCAATAAATAGGTATGGTAAATAAATAAAAATATAAATAAATGAGAGGTATGATAAATAAATAAACCCTCTTTTTATATTTACTCCATAATCAGCTTTATATTTAAGGACACTAAAAAAGGATGTTTTATTTAGGGGAAGCCTATGGGTCAAATACCATGGGCCAAATTAATACTATTGTGCCGAGAGGCGCTCTAGTATAGGGTAGATGTGTAGATGTAATGTAAGAAAGTTTGTAAAATTTTGTAATGTTGGCTCAATATATAGGGTACATGTGTAGATGTAATGTAAGAAAGTTTGTAAACATTTTGTAATGTCGGCTTAATTGTAATCAATATATTTGTAATACTTATCCCTATTTTTTAACCCAAAGTTATATTTACGGACACTAAAAAAGTATGGTAAATAAATAAAAATATAAATAAATCCGAGGTATGGTAAATAAATAAAACCTAAGTTAATATTTACTGTAGAGGTATGGTAAATAAATAAAACCCATTTTTATATTTACTCCATAAACTTCATTATATATTTAAGAAAAATAAAAAAATAAAATTATTTAGGTGAAACCTATGGGCCAAATACCACGGAACAAATTATTATTAATACCATGGGCTAATACCATGGAACAAATTATTATTAATACCATGGGCTAAATACCATGGGTCATATACCATATTTAAATAAATAAATATTAATGACCAATAAATAGGTATGGTAAATAAATAAAAATATAAATAAAGGAGAGGTATGATAAATAAATAAACCCTCTTTTTATATTTACTCCATAATCAACTTTATATTTAAGGACACTAAAAAAGGATGTTTTATTTAGGGGAAGCCTATAGGTCAAATACCATGGACCGAATTAATATTATGATCTAACATTCATATTAATGTGTAGATGTAATGTAAGAAAGTTTGTAAACTTTTTTATTGTCGGCTCAATATATTTGTAATGGATATATTTATAATAATAATAACAAAATATAAGTATATCTCTCAATCTAAATGGTGGAATTAATCTTCAAATTATATTCTATCATTAGTGTGTGATGGGAGGGAGAGCTAGAGGGAGGTGGGTGAGAAAGTGAGAGAGGACTTGAGAGAGAGGAGAGAGAGGGGAAGAGAGATGGAGTTGGAAGGGGAAGAAAGACAGAGAGAAAGGTGGAGAGGCAGAAGGGGAAGAGAGAGAGATAGATAGATATGGAGAGAGTGTGTGTATGTTTTTGGGGTGATAAGGAGACACAATGGGAGATCGAGATATAGATGTAGGGGGGAGAGAGGGAAGAAGAGAGAGGAAAAGAGAGGGAGTGAGGAAGAGAGATAGATATGGAGAGAGAAGAGGAAGAGAGACAAAGAGAGAGAGAGGAAGAGGAGGGAGAGATAGAGTGGGAGAGGAAGAGGGCTGGAGAGAGAGGGAGAGAAATATGGAGGGAGGGAGAGAGAGAGAGAGAGAAGGGGAAGAGATAGAGAGGGAAAGGAAGAGGGAGAGATATATAGATATATAGAGATGGAGAGATAATGTATACATGATGATATAGAGAGATAAAGAAGGAGAGACAGAGGGAGATAGAGATATAGACTTAGGGGGAAAGAGGGAAGACGAGAGAGACAAACAAAATGAGAGAGAGAGAGAGAGAGATATCATGACATGTGTTTCAGGGGATGGGATAGAGAGACAAATAAGGAGAGATGGAGGGAGGTATAGATATAGATGGCAAGGGGGAGAGGGAAGAAGATAAATATAGAGAAAGGGAGGGAGAGGTGGTGAGAGAGAGATAGGGGAGAGAGGGAGGGGGAGAGAGAGAAGGAGAGAGGGAGGGGGATAGACACAGAATGGAAGGTGGAGAGAGAGGGAAGAAAAAAGAGACACACAAAGACACATATAGACATATAATTTAGATCTAGAAAGTCAGGAATATTTTGGTTTTTCACTAAAATAGATGTATTGATTTAAGTGTAGTAGCTGATTTCTAATCCAATTTGATCACTTGCACTAGATGCATTGATTTCAATGTAGATGTTGATTTTTAATCCTATTTAATACCTTACACTAGATGCATTTATTTTTGTTAGATGTTGATTTTTACTCCTATTTTATTGCTTGCACTAGATGCATTTGGTTTCTCAATATTTGATCACTTGCACTAAATGCATTGATTTCAGTATAGATGTTGATTTCTAATCCTATTTAATACCTTACATTAGATGCATTGATTCCAATGCAGATGTTGATTTCTAATCCTATTTGATTGCTTGCACTGGATCCATTGGTTTTAGTGTAAATATTGATTTATAATCCTATTTGATTGCTTGCAATAGATGCATTGAATTTAGTGTGGATTTTTCTTTCTAATCCTATTTGACTGTTTTCGCTAGATGCATTGATTTCAATGTAAGCGCATCACTGCCCCCTCAATCTATATATGTATCTCCCATTCTCTCTCCTTCTTTATCTCTCCATCTCACCCCCCAAACATACACACACTCTCTCCACACACACACACACACACACACACACACACACACATATATATATCGCTCTCTCCCTCCCTTTTCTACTCCCTCTCTCTCTCTTCTCCTTCTCTCTCTCTCTAACACTTCTCTCTCCATATCTATATCTCTTCCACCCCACACTGTATTTGCATCTCTCTTCTCCCCTCTGTGCATTGGTTTCGATGTAGATATTGATTTCTAATCCTATTTGATTGCTTGCAATATATGCATTGAATTTAGTGTAGATTTTTTTTTCTAATCCTATTTGATTGTTTACACAAGATGAATTGTTTTTAGTATAGAAGTTGATTTATAATCCTATTTCATTGTTTGCACTAGATGCATTGATTTCAGTGTGTATATGCATTCTAGGACTCCAAATAATCAGAAATTTAGGCGGTAAAAGAATAGCGATAATGGGAGATTCAGAATGAATTGTTAAACAAATTAAAGGTGATTATTTTGTTTACAATCCTAGACTTAGTTGATATAGAGAGACTGTATTAGATTTGATTAATGATTTACTGGAATGTAATTTCTCTGCAATACCAAGAAGGCAAAACTTACAAGCACATTCTTTAGAAACCTTTGCTAGTACTTGTAATTTACATTTTCAACCTAGTCATATGTATACTGCAGAAGTAAAACATAGGCCAATAATTCCAGACAACCTCAAATATTGGCAAAGAGGGAAAGAGGGAAGAAGAGAGAGACAAACAAAATGAGAGAGAGAGAGAGAGAGATATATCATGACATGTGTTTCAGGGGATGGGATAGAGAGACAAATAAGGAGAGATGAAGGGAGGTATAGTTATAGATGGCAAGGGGGAGAGGGAAGAAGATAAAGATAGAGAAAGGGAGGGAGAGGTGGTGAGAGAGAGATATGGGAGAGGGAGGGGGAGAGAAAGAAGGAGAGAGGGAGGGGGATAGACACAGAATGGAAGGTGGAGAGAGAGGGAAGAAAAAAGAGACACACAAATACACATATAGACATAGAATTTATACCTAGAAAGTTAGGAATATTTTGGTTTTTCACTAAAATAAATGTATTGATTTGAGTGTAGTAGTTGATTTCTAATCCAATTTGATCACTTGCACTAGATGCATTGATTTCAATGTAGATGTCGATTTTTAATCCTATTTAATACCTTACACTAGATGCATTTATTTTAGTTAGATGTTGATTTTTACTCTTATTTGATTGCTTGCACTAGATGCATTGGTTTCTCAATATTTGATCACTTTCACTAAATGCATTGATTTCAGTGTAGATGTTGATTTCTAATCCTATTTAGTACCTTACACTAGATGCATTGATTCCAATGCAGATGTTGATTTATACTCCTATTTGATTGCTTGCACTGGATCCATTGGTTTTAGTGTAAATATTGATTTATAATCCTATTTGATTGCTTGCAATAGATGCATTGAATTTAGTGTGGGTTATTCTTTCTAATCCTATTTGACTGTTTTCACTAGATGCATTTATTTTAGTGTAAGCACATCACTGCCCCCTCAATCTATATATGTATCTCCCATTCTCTCTCCTTCTTTATCTCTCCATCTCACCCCCCAAACATACACACACTCTCTCCATAAATATATATCTCTCTCGCTCTCTCCCTCCCTTTTCTACTCCCTCTCTCTCTCTTCTCCTTCTCTCTCTCTCTCTAATACTTCTCTGTCCATATCTATATCTCTTCCACCCCACCCTGTATTTGCATCTCTCTTCTCCCCTCTGTGCATTGGTTTCAGTGTCTTTCTTCCCTCTCTGTCCACCTCCCATTCTGTGTCTATCCCTTCGATCTCTCCTTCTCTCTCTCCCCCTCCCTCTCTCCCCTATCTCTCTCTCACCACCTCTCCCTCCCTTTCTCTATCTTTATCTTCTTCCCTCTCCCCCCTGCCATCTATATCTATACCTCCCTCCATCTCTCCTTATTTGTCTCTATATTATCCCCTGAAACACATGTCATGATATCTCTCTCTCTCTCTCTCTCTCATTTTGTTTGTCTCTCTCTTCTTCCCTCTTTCCCTCTTTGCCAATATTTGAGGTTTTCTGGAATTATTGGCCCGTGTTTTACTTCTGCAGTATACATATGATTATGCTAAGAAGGTAAATTACAAGTAATAGAAAAGGTTGCTAAAGCATGTGCTTGTAAGTTTTTCCTTCTTGGTATTGCAGAGAAATTACATTCCAGTAAATCATTAATCAAATCTAATACAGTCTCTCTATATCGATTAAGTCTAGGATTGTAAACATAATAATCACCTTTAATTTGTTTAACAATTAATACAGAATCTCCCATTATTGATATTCTTTTACCTCATAAATTTCTGATTATTTGGAGTCCTAGAATGCATATACACACTGAAATCAATGCATCTGGTGCAAACAATGAAAACGGATTATAAATCAACTTCTACACTAAAATCAATGCATATTGTGCAAACAATCAAATAGGATTAGAAAGAAAAATCTACACTAAATTCAATGCATATATTGCAAGCAATCAAATAGGATTAGAAATCAATATCTACACCGAAACCAATGCACAAAGGGGAGAAGAGAGATGCAAATACAGGGTGGGGTGGAAGAGATATAGATATGGAGAGAGAAGTGTTAGAGAGAGAGAGAAGGAGAAGAGAGAGCGATATATATATATATATATATATATATATATATATATATATATATATATATATATGGAGAGATTGTGTGTATGTTTGCTGCTGGGTATAGGTCATAAACTTGGACTGGGTCTGTAAGCAAAAGGAAAAGGAGCAAATAGGGGGGAAACTACTTTGCACCAGAGATAGATGTAGAGGTAGAGCTATCATGTCATCATCAGTCATTTTTAAAGTATGCAATATGAAAATATCCTTTGGGATAGCTCGGGCTGAGAGGACCTAGTTGGGTAATCATGGAGGGGGCTTGAGTATACTCCATTTCAACTCTCCTAACATTCGAGGCTAAAGATAACAATCTAGTAAGAGATGCTTGACAACTTTATTTGTGATGGGGAAATTTCTTGTGTTGAGATCAATTGGAGAGGGCCCCACTTATTGTTATTGTCGTACCCCTGTAACCCCCATATTGTTATTATTGTGCCCTTACATTATTATTGTTAGGTTGGATAGGATTACATTGTGGTCCCACTAGGATTACATTGTGGCCCCATGGACTCCTATATATAGAAAGGAGGTTTTGTCATTTGTATTATCCAAGAATTGTTCATTCATGTAATGTATTGGAGGTTGCCCCCTCGAAGTGGCTTATTTCTAAGGCATTGATATCTCTTTTCTTCTATTTTTGGAGTTGGTTTCACAACATTATTGGCCTGTGTTTTACTTCTGCAGTATACATATGATTAGGCTGAAAAGGTAAATTAAAAGTACTAGTAAAGGTTGCTAAAGAATGTGCTTGTAAGTTTTTCCTTCTTGGTATTGCAGAGAAATTACATTCCAGTAAATCATTAATCAAATCTAATACAGTCTCTCTATATCGACTAAGTCTAGGATTGTAAACATAATAATCACCTTTAATTTGTTTAACAATTAATTCTGAATCTCCCATTATTGCTATTCTTTTACCTCCTAAATTTCTGATTATTTGGAGTCCTAGAATGAAGGCTTCATACTCAGCCATATTATTTGTGCATTTGAAATTTAGTCTGAAAGCATGGCCTTCTGCATGATTTTTCTCTATATTAATTATCCATACTTCTGCTCCTGCTCCTAATTTATTTACTGAACCATCAAAGTCTAAATTCCATAAAGATTAATTAAAAATATTATCATTGTCTGGTGTTTTCTTTTCTTCTCTCAGTTCAGTCTTGATTTCATTATCAGTTTCTGCATTACATAGGATGAAAGAGTCTAGATCAATAGGTGTGGTATAAATTGGGTAATTTATTGACCTTTCAGCACTACTTACCATATATTTCATTAATGTTTCCCTATATAACTTCTTAGATCATCCAAAAACTGATATAGTAGCATAAGACATGTCCAATTGTAGAGATCCCTGTAACTTTGCTCCCCATGAACGATATAATAACATTCCATATTTAGGTGGGATATCAGCTACTACAATGTCCATTAATATACTCTTACCAGGATATTGAACTAAAGTTACACACAGATCTTTGATTAAACCTAGGCATTTTACTTTACTTGAGTCAAATGAAAATAAATCTTTATAGGCCCTTGTGATGTCTAAGTTCAGGGTTTCCATTATAGCTTTGGGCATTAAATTATGTGAAACTCCTGAATCTAGCATTGCATTTTGTAGGATTTGATCATGAATAGTTAAACTAATGTAAAATGGAGGAACTACTCCATCTAAATGCTTTCAATTCACATCTGGGCCAAAAATCAACTCTAGCTGATCATCATTCAGATTTATGGAATCTTCTCCATCATTTATGTTTAATGTTTCAGTTATCGTTGATTTATACAAGTCATGTTTTACCAATTCTGTTAAAGGAATTGGTATTTTTAGCTTAGCAATTTCAGATTGTATGTTGAACGAAGGTTGTGATTTACTTCTTTGAATCGATTCTTCTTTGGTAACTGTAGTTTGTGTTGGTTTATCTTTTTTTTTCTACAGCTATCTTTTCAGTTTCAGTTTGAGTATCTTGAGTCTTACTGCTTTTTATTTTCTTAGCAGTGGTTTGTGAAGCAGTAGATGTCTGTTCAGATTTGGAGTTGTCAAAATCTGTTTTTGTAGTGGCAGCGTTTGGATCTACTGATTTATGATCAACATTGAGCATTTCAGTTTCTAAGGTTGTTATTTTATCAGAATTAGATGCTTTAGGAGTAGCAGATTTTTGTGAATCTTTTGTAGCTTGGGAAACTTCATTAGTTATGTCCACAATATTAGGGCTTGGTGAAATTTTTGGGCTGGAAACCTTTTGGGAAGAACCAGAGTTTTGCTTATTTTCCCTAGGGAGAATTTGCAGAACTTTTTTTTTGGGAGCTTCTACTGTTTTCTTGTTTGGTGTTTGAGATGTTTTCTTAGTAGAAGAGTCATTATTTTTCTTACTTCTTAGGTTATACTGACTGTGTACTTTGTTAATGGCAAAGTCATAATCTTGTTTGTAATCAAAGGATTCCCTTGAATCTAATTGGAGTTGTTGGAGTTCAAATAACTCTTGGTCTTCCTGTGTAAGAAATATAATGTTATTATCATATATTCCCATTAAATTTATGGTATCCTCATCATCATCATTGTTTTGAGAACTCTTAGCATAGTTCTCCTAAAATGGAGGTCTTATTGTTTGGTCTGGGGCTGAGTCTTTTGATTTTCCTGAATTTGTGTTTTTTCTAAAATTGGGATTTCTGATTTGTTGTTGATTATCCCATTGAGGTCTTCTTTCTATGTTATCTAACCTCTCCATCATCCTGTCTAAGGTTTTGGCTAACATATATATTTTTGTGTCTGAACTAGAGACTTCTTCTTTCATGGTCACTCTCCTCTCATTTCTTAATCTTTCTTTTCTAGCTATAATGTTTAATTCTACACCTACATCATCTGTTTGCGTTGTTTCTAATGTTTCTGCATTTCTTTCTTTTAAATGATATGCCATGTCAGTGTCAAATCCATCTGGGAATTTGAGTAAGACAAAGTCAGGAGTGGGCTTTAGATTTGCAAGAATTGAATTGTAAACACTGTTATATCTACTGCAGTAGTCTTGTACAGATTCATTTGGAGCTCTTTTCATTGCATGAAATTCAGACAAAATTTGCAGAGGGTTTTTCTTCTTTTCCCATTTATTTAAAAATAATCTATGGAAAACAACTAAATAAGCTATAATACCTGCAGTAAGACCTTCAAACCATTTCTTTACTTCTCCTGTTAAAGTTTGTGCAAACAACCTCATTTGTACATTTGATTCATCTATCTCATGGAGTTCAAAGAAATCTGTCATTTTGCTTATGTGCTGTTGTGCAGTATAATGTGTAGTAGCATCAAACTGTGGTATTTTACTTTGGCAATATTGGGGCATGTCATGAAGTTGTATAGGAAGAACAAGGAGAGCATACCTAGTAGCCATAGCTTGAATTATAGCTTGGCTAGGAGGTAGAGGTACTTGGAGCTGAACTAGAAGTAGTGGCTGATGAAAATGGATTATAAGGTGTTGAACTAGAAAAAGCAGTTGAAGAAATAAACGCTGAAGTCGAGGTACTGGGAAGTGAAACTGGAATATATATGGAACTACTAGGAAATGAAAATGATGTGCTTGAAAAAGCAGTGGTGGAGCTAGTGGATGAAGTGGATGTAGTAGATGTAGGGGATGAAGGAAATAAATTTCTAGGCTGTAAGGGTAATCTTGGAATAAATGGATCTATGGACTGAATGGTAGTAGAAACTATAGATGATGTAGTGGTTTCTAAATGAGTAATAGAAGGTTTATATGTATAAGCTAAAAATTGAGCTAATTCTATGGCTTCATCAATTTCTTTAAGAATAGTAGCATTAATTTCTTCAAGTCTATTTTGATTTTTAACTTTATTTAATTCAAAATTTGCTGCAATAATTTTTTGTTTTCATTCCAAAAAATAAACAAAAACAGGGTCTAAAACAACAATACTTAAATTACTTTCAGATTTGGTCCTGAATAAAGAATTTTCAAATTCTAAATCAAACTCTATATCCTGCAAACTTACTAATTCTTGGGGTAATGAATTGACACTTATTAATGAAACTTTAGCATCTAAATATTCTCTCTATTTTTTCTTTTTTTCCTATTCTGTCTGGGTTGTCTACTATAACAAAATGTTTAGGGTCTGGATTAGACTTGGTATAATAAACTTTCTTAGAAGCCAAAATTACAAATTTTTTTACTCACAACTAGTTAAAAAATCTTAAAGGCAAAAAGATGATAAAAATAATTTCCTTTAAGGTTTATTTAAAAAATAAGGATTGGTTAGATCCCCAGTATGGTCGCCAGTGTGTTATCATTCCAGTAATTCTCTAGTTGTGAGATTTTTGGTTTTTATTTGAGAAAACTAGAGGTAACCACATACCAAATTTTAAACTCTATGATCTAGCCTTCCTAGGGTTCAGAGAGGGCTCTCTCTATAATATTTAACTTTGTTTGTTTTTATAAATATTAGGCTAGTTATGATTGTGCAATTGGTTTTGGTTTTGATTGATTTGGTGGGAAAAATCACTAGAAGAGATGGATAGTGGGAAGTCTATTTGTCCATTGGGTTGAGGAGTCAAAAGTCAAGCAGACAGAACTAGGATTAAGACCAAAAAGTCAAATGTTTTCAGGGCAAGATAGATAACCCTTGGAGATCTTGGAAAGTTGTTTTGTGAGGTGATATGATCGGGATAAAGAGAAATGAAGGGTTTTTTGATCCGGAAAAGGGAAGTAGTAGGCAGAGGTCAAACGAAAGAGGGAGCAAGTAAGGGTTCCCTACTCTGGAAATCAGAAGAAAACATAGAAATGACAGATAGTTAAGACATGGTGCTTTTAACGAAACCTGAAGTAATCCTCTTATTCATTCATTCAAATTTAGACCACATAATGGGTTGCATGTAACAAAGAAAGATAACAATGACAAGAAAATACTTCACTCCAAATAGCTCATCACATGAATCATGAAATATGATGCTAGTTGATCTGATCCAGTCTACTACTCGAAATTTGAAACACAAAAAACCTTCAAGTCCACAAAAATGACTATAGAAATCTTCAACAATTTATTCCATACTAATACTTCTAAAGATGAAGTATTTATACATAATTGTTTACAAAATATCCTAGAATTCTTCTAGGGATTATCTAAGGGAAATAAAATATCTTTACAACAATAATAGAGACAGCTACTCAACAAATCAACAAGTTTTCCTATCAATTCAAATAAAATAGAAACTGATTGTAGATAAGATGTAGCTAGCCGCCTTGCTGTCTTCCTTGCTGGCTTTAGATTTTTCGATTTTGTTTTGAAATCTGATCTGTTTATCTGATACTCTTTCAATGATACTCTTTAATCTCTGATACTCTTTGACCATTTGTAAAACATGTTTACTGCTGTAAAAAATCTGTTTTGACTGATAAATCAACATACTGTTTTCACTGTTGTCTTTCTGCCTTCTTACTTTTCACAGTAAATCTGTCAATGACTGCCAATCTTCCTCACTTGGAATTTGTATTTTCTTCAGCTTCCTAAAGTTTTCATATGCTTCTGTGTACCTGGAAAAAGTTGGTTTAATAATAAACAAGTGTTTTATCTCATGCTGCAAGTAAAACAAGTCTTCAAAACTCTTAAGTAAGACTTTTCCCGTTGGAATGCCTTCTCCACCACTTGCTTTTTCAACTTGCTCCTTGACATATTCTCTTATCTTTTTATTATAATCCTCCCGAGGCATTAATTTGTCATTGATGACCAAAATATTAGGCAAACTTCTTTGCCTTAGATTCTCAAATTTGACTATAAACCTAGTTATGGAAATGTTCATGTTATCACACTTTTCCTCTCACTGGTTCATCAGGTTCTTTTTGGTTATAACCTTCTTTATCTCAAGGATAGTTTCAGTTCTATCAGTAATTTCAAGTTCTTCCAACTATTGCTTGTTCTTGCTATTGAAAAACTTTATCAATTCTAAAACTTGTTCTGGTTTGTTATTCAATTCCTCTTTAGTCTTTTGGATCTCTTCTAATGCTGCTTTTAGTAAGTCTCTTTGTTAAAAAATCACTTGAATGGAGGGCCATATATCATTGATGGCTTCTATGATCTTGTTCCACAAATGATTTTTCACATAGGAAATCTGTTCCTTCAAGATTAATTCCTTTTGTAATTTCTTCAATTCTTCATTTAATTTGATGGCCTTTTTCTTGTGAGTTTTTGCATTAATTTGATCCAACTTCTTTTGATCTTCCAGATTTTCAATCATCTGTTTCAACTTGTTAATTTCACTTATTTTAAGAGACATTTCTTCTATGGCCTTTACCAGTTTGCTGGCCTCATCTGTAGCATGAACTGCTGTTGTAGATGACTCTATAGCTGATGTTGTGGATGATGTTACTGGCACTGCAATAGCCAGTGGAAATTTAGGTGCTAACTCTTCAGCTAGAGTTGATGGCACAACTGTAGTAACCATAGGGATGACTGTAGGTGCTTTCTGTATTTTTGGTGTTTCTTTCTCCTGGACAAGCTTGTCCATATGAATCTCCATTTCTTTTATCTGTGCTGTAAGTTGAAATATTATGTTCATCATATCATATTTCTCATTTTGTCCTTCTATTATTTCCTTGGTTTGAGGATGTTCACTTTGAGGAAGTTTAAGCTGTTTCCTCAAAGCTGCAATATCCTCATTATTTTTCTTTATTAATTGTTCTGCTGCCTTGACATTTGTTGGGTCAAATCCAATTTGTATGACCAATTCTTCCAAAGATTTGATTTTTAGATCCTTAGCATAAAAATATGCTTTGTCCATTTTCATTTGATCTTTCATATTTGAGATGGTGTTCGACAGTTTTTGAGCACTCATGGCTTTAGTTGTAACAGTAGAGTACAACATTTCTGAAGTCTGTCTATGGAATTCAATCTGATCAAGAGCATGAATCTTTTCTGTTTGGACTTCCAAATCAACTTTCTTATAATCTGCCACTGTCTTTGGGGATTTGACTATAGGCTGCAATACTGTTATAATTAGCTTGCTATTTGAATAATCAAATGCAGACAGAAGTCTCACACTTGGTGTTTGTTTCAGATATTGGGAGTAGATATTGTTTTTGATTTCTTCATTCTTTAATTTGATCTGTTTATACTTTTTTTTGATATCTAGATCTTTCTCCTCAGCTGCCTGTGAGGATGAAGCTTCCATGCTTTGTTGCTTTTCTATTAATTGTGCATTTTCATTGTCAACTTGTTTTTCATTCTGATTCTTAGTAACTTTCTCATTGATAATGACAGTGGCAACATCTGTGTTGGTATCTATAAGATCTGTTTCTTCCACATCAATGGTTAATTTTTCTTTTCCTACTGAATCTGTTTTGAGCCTTTTATTGTATCTGATTTTGAACCTTGTTTCAGTAGTGGTTTCAACAACATAGGCACCTTTTTCTCTTATTCCCTTAGTGGATTTCTCTGTTTGATCAACAGTCTCTAAAGTGTGACTAGTATCACTTTTATTCACTGCATATATTAAATTATTCTCTGTCCACTCAGTCTGATTTGCATATTTTTCTATCTCTGGCTTTGTTTCATGAATGAAGGGAGTTAACTTACATTTAACCCTCATTTTTCTTAGGATCCCTTGTGGATCATAATTCCAAGGAAAGCTTTCTTCAAATCTGTACTTCAATAGTTGTTTAGCTGATTTTGCCTCTGCATCCCTCTGATTGCAAATGAATGGTCCTACTTAATTCTTCAATTTGAATTGCGTTTTCTTATTTGCTACTAAAAAATTGACAGAATCAGAGTTTAATATTTGCCTAATATAATCCAAGGAAAAAAATCTCATGGATACATGTTTGGGCAGTTTATAGGGAAACAAATTAGATCCAATCACTCTAATTTCAATATGTTTTTCATATAGGTACCAATCAACAGTCTTTGTTTGCTCTGGCAACTGTAAAATCTTCTTCATCTCATCACTGATCCTTGACTGCTCTATATTTGTTAATATTTTGATCAATGGATGGATGAATGAATTTGAAAACTCTGCATATGTGAACTCTGTGGACTCTTTCCTGATCTGAACACTCCTTCAATTGGAAATTTAATAAATTGGTCATGGATATTATCTTCAATATATCCAGCATAATAAAAAATAACAGATGGAGCTTGACCTGGGGTAAATGTAGATAAGAAACCTAAAATGGATTCATCTGTGTATTCATTAGTGAAATATCCTAGAATGAATAAAAGCATGGAAATTACATGTCTTGAACCCTCTGGAAATTTTGAAGTGGAATATGGAGGATTAATTTGAGGAATTTCTAGATGCAAAGGCATAAATTTTTGGAATATTAGGAATCTCTTAGGAAAATCTAGGCCAATATACAGCTTGGTAAGGGCCTTTATAGACAAAGGGATTGCTTGAAGATCAGGTTGAAGTTGTAGCATTTGGTTGATGGATTCAACAATAATGGTAAAAAGAACTTCTTTGTTGGCATTTACTATGGCTCTCTGCTTAGGCACATAATACTGTTGACATAACCTAATGAAATTTTGACATGGATGAGTTACTGGAACAACATATTTGGGCAAGTGTGATTCTCAAATATGGAATTCTTCTTTATTATTTAAGGATTTTTCATAGCTCCAGTTATGAATGTCTAGCAGATTAAATTCAACAATTGGGTCTGCTATCTTGTAATCAATATTAGCTAATGGAATATGCTCAATGTCTATGATAGGGGGTTTCAAAGGATTTACAACAATAACAGTCTTAGAAGTCATGGGTGGAGTTGTTTTTGGTAGTTTGGAACTTTCACGTCTGCTAGAACTCTGCTTTTTATTCATTTAGGCTACTTTTGCAAGTTTAGACAGTTTGCAAAAGTAATTTTACTTTAGCAAAGGTTTCTTGGAAATAAAATGGGCAAAAAATGGGCTTCTCTTGGGTTTTTCTCTTTAATTTTGGATTCTCAACAGGATTTATAGGTTTTTAGGGTTTTTCTCTTGGGATTTTTCACTGAGCAATTGGGCATAGAGGCTTTAGGATACCTTCAGAGGATTTCTGGCTTAATTTAGAGTTTAAACAGTTTATAGAAACTATAAAAAACTCACAATTTCCCTTTAAAACAATGCATAGCAAGAAACAGGATTTTGCAAAACATTTGACAAGGTTTGGCCTGTTTTTTGGGCTTTTTGATATGTTCAACGGTTTAAATTTGAACTCTGAATGCAAATTTTCTTTTAATAAGTCTTTTCAGATTGAAACAGGTTCGAATTTCAGAGAAATACCTTATACGCAGGTATAAGGTTTCAAGGAGATTTTCTGAAGGTTTTGAACGTTTTGAATGGCTTTTGTGGTATCTTTTCGATCTCTGTAATGATGCAAAGCTTCTTAGTGGTCTTCAAATAGGTTCAGGCCAAAATTTTGCAGTCTTTTTGGCAAAAAAATGGTGGAAAAAATCTTGTTTTACAGTCGGGAGGCTTATACAGGGTTTACGCGTAGTAGGGAAATGAATGCATTTCCTATGTTTATTAGTGATATTAGGTTACATTTAATCTGCAATGAATGATGGTCACATCAGGCGAGAATGGTGGTTTCAGGTTCAAAGGATGAAAACCACGAATGGTTATCACATAACATTTTGGTGGTAAGATTTTTTGGAGTGATCGAACGCGGTCCAATGAAAAGGGAGCACGTGGAGGAGAGAAGAAATGGGAATACCACCCCTTTCGCGTAGAAACGAAATGGTGGTGATCACGCTAGTTTATTTGCACCTTTGAGAAGAGTTTAAAAACTACAGGGGAACGGGGTATACTTTATTATTTTGATAATTTTAAACCAATGGGTTAATGGGCGGGAATAATATTGCGCACATGGGGTAATTAAACATTGGTTTAAAATAATAATAAAGGGTTTTTGTGGGTTTATTTAAGATAAAAGGGATTTAATACTATATGAGAGGGTGTAACTTAGGGAATTAATATATATAGTTAGTAGTTAGTATGAAATAAAGGGTGAAGTGTAGGGGATATGAAAATGCACGTTTAAATCTAAGTAAATTGAAAATAATAGACAAAATAAAGCATTGTTGTTTCTTTTGTTTTTCACACTTTTAACTTAGGATAAAATGTATTTCATGGGTTTTGAGTGTTTTGAAAGGAAAATGAAATTAGTTACTTAGGGTTTTACTTTTACTAAGTAAAAATGGGTTTGTACTTAGTAAAAAGGGATTATGATTATGAATGAAGGATAAATGCTAATGAATGTGGGTTTTGTGTAGGGTTTCAATATTTTTAACCAATCAGTCATCGAGCCTTGGGTCTAGTCCCAACAGAAGTCAGAGAAATGCTCTGAGCCTCTTTAACTGATTGTTTAGAATACTGAATAATTGTAGGGGAGGGGAAATTAGTGATTTTTTCCCGATGATGCTTTATTACATGATTGCACAACTGCTTTCTACCTACCCATCTTTATTTCTAACATTTTTTACTTCATTTTCATGGGTGCATTTAAACTTGCAACCCTAAATTAGTTTTTTTTTTAAAGCATAAATCTATCTTAGTCTAACCTTATTTCATCCGAGGGCTCAGATTAAACTATTGAGCTTCTCTTTTGTTCTCTATCTATCTATTGATTTTTCAAGTTTATACTGTTTGACATATCTTTATTCTCTATCTAAATCATGAAATTTAAAGAATGAAAAGTTAAGATTAAATTGTTTAACTAATCATGGATTATAGCATTTATTGACAATCTGAACATAATCATTATTCTTGCAATAAAAGTAAATGGTAGTGGCATTTTGACTTGCTCACTTTTAGGTCTTATTTTCATCTCTTTTTATTTTTGGGGTTTATATTTTTTAAGTCCTTTGATCATTCTTACAGAACTTTTTACCCTCTTTTCATTTTTTATTATTTTTCATTTTTCAAAATATGGGAAAACAATTTGTAGAAAGAAAGGTATGTACATATTTACTAGACTATCATAGTCAATTCAAAAACTATGAATCTTATTATTATAGGACCCTAACACTAGCTTCTTTCTTCATAACAACAATTTCATGGTTGGCCAACTTGAACTGTTCTTCAAGGAGTTGAAACTCTATTTTTTCCACTACTTTCTCTTTTCCTTTCTTTGACTTGCTAACTGAATCTTTCTCTGCAGGTGATGAAAGATCAATGAGTCTTGTGGTGGCTGGACTGTGTCATTAGGTGGATGAACCTCTTTAATGATCTCTAATAGCTTTTTAGCATGCCTTATCAAGGGATTTCTTGCTTGGAACATAAATCCTTTATCTTCTCCTTCAAATTCTAATTTCTTTTCAGATTTCACTTTCTTTAGTTTCTGTTCACCTTCCTCTATATCCTCCTCCTGAACTATAGGAGTTTCTTCTATGTCAATGGCATGTAATATGTCTTCTAGATTTCCTTTAGCTACTTCTTTGTCTTCTACAACCACTGTTTTGTCTTCTAAGGTCACTGTTTGGCTCCTTGTCATCCTTTTGGTTCTTTGTTTACTCACAACTTGTTTTTGTTATGCAGGTTTGACCACTTTTGATTTCTGTTTTCTAAGTGGGACATTTGGTGTATCAAAACTCTCCAATTTCTCTGTTTCCATCATGATTGGTTCACTTGGTTCTATTGCTGGTTCACTTGGTTTTTCCACCAATGGTTCACTTTGTTATGCGACTAAGGGTGATGGAATTTTCCTAGGTTTAGGAGTTCTTGAAGGAGTAAGAGCATCCAACTCAGAACCACTAACAAAAAAAAATGAAGACCAGTCTTTGCCTAGTCTTTGAAGCTCATCTAAAACCAGTAGTTTCATTAAACCATGATGAAACAGTGAAGTCTCACTCCCTTCAGATTTTGGTTGGACCTTATATGCCATTTTTGATAAACTTTTATGTAAATAGAAAGGCAGATCAAGAGATATCTTACCGGTAAAGTGTAGGAGTAGCTTGAAATGGTATGAGTAGACTTTATGGTATCTCCCTTCACAAGTAAAATACTTTTGGATGATGAGCAACAATTTTGAGTAGTTATCCTTCATGTAGCTCCTTGGAATAGCATTAGTGAGGTCCATTTCACTTTTTTCAGGCTTCATAAACTCTTTTCACTGCTCCATGTTAAACTTGAACCCTTTAAACCACTTCTCTTGTCCCCTTGGAATCCCTGTTGCTGCTACTATGACCTCTGGTGTAATGGAAAGATTAAGCATCCCCACTTTGGTAGCTGCTTCACTGAAGTTTAAAGCATTTTTTTTGCAAACCTATACATGGCAGCCTTGTAATATTTCACAAAACTGTAAGCAACCTGTCCTTCTGAATATTTCTACAACTGTTGGGTCTTCATTGATCAAATTCATATCTGCTAGTTCATATCTCAAACATTGTCCACCCTTTTTTTTTTTTTTTTTTGCCATGGTTTCTTTAATGCCTTCTCAGGCTCGCTTGGTAGTTTTCAGCCTCGCTTGATCAATGATCTATGTAAACCAATGTAAACACCAGGCACAACTTTGGGTCATGCAATAGCTCTCCAGAGCTCGATATCATGTGAAGAAGAAATGAATAATGAGAAATGACTGAATTAGGAAATATTTTGAAGTTTGATGTCCACTCATAACACAATGATGACTTATACATGCTTAAAATGGTGATGATGACTTCATACCTGACCATGTACCTTGATGTTATCCCTCAATGACTCGAATGGTATCTAACTTACCTTGTCCCAATGATATTTTGACACCTAAAAGCTAATCTGACAAGACAGACAGGAAACCACACTTTCGTAGCGTGTTTAGTGTACATCTTGAGGTTTTATCTACGAAATTATCAGCTATTTCATAGCCAAAAATGACACTTCTCAGTGTATTTCGCTACGAAACTGTGGTTTATTGACTAAAACGACTATTTTGGTACAAAAATATCGGGAATTGAAATTTTTCAGAAAATTATGAGTGATGTTACATGAGGATATTTGAAAGTGAGTGGGTTTGGAGCTTAGGGTAAGCTTAAACAAGAAAAATTTAAAATCTTCCTTGACCAAGTATATAAAAAATGAATCCTACAACCCTACCTTTGACACATGAACCTATATGAATTTGTAAAATGATGCTTCATTTTTTGATGATAACAGTGGCTCCATTTGGGATGGTGTGCCTCAGTGGTACACCAAAGAACCAGTAGTTTCAGTGCTGCTATCCATCTCCTTGAAAACAAAAAACTTTGAAACTTTCCAAGCTTTTTCTTCAAACTCTAATGGCCTTCACCTCGGGCTCACGCTTGATGATTATTGTTAAAAAAACCAAATTTGTACCTACTGAAAATATGCTCAGTCTATTTAAGCTTATTGACACACACTCCTACCTACCCTAACAACTGCAATCTTCACGTTTGTTTCAAGCAACATGAAACTTCCAATGAAGCCAACCATTGATCTGATCTGACACTTGAACCTCTTGACTACGCATGAACCAAAAGTAAACAGGATACTGAAATGACCAAGGCAACATAAAATGAATCTGATCTTCATAATGAAAATATAACTAGAAATCTGGACTGTAAAACTCTTCCATGTAGTTAGCTATAGGATCATAGAAGACATAATCTATTTGATGATTCTCAAGACATTTTGCAGTTTTGGACAACTCATATATGCTTTTCTTAACAACACAAGATTTCAGTTGTGTGCTATTAAAATGATTTTCAAAAATAGGGTATTCTTCCTCAATCTCAAAAGAGAAAGGTAGCAACACTCTCTCTTTGTATCATGGCATGAAAAACTTTTGAAAAGACTGATCTTGATCATGAATACTATAGGATTGAATTTGACCTTCTAAAACTTCAATGTTTTTCTCAACGTTCTTAGCAACTTCATCCAAAAATTGAATCTTATCTTTTGACTTGCACTCAAATGATTTTAGAATAAAGACAAGGACAAAGAAATTTTTTCATCCATTTCCTCATTAGTATGATCATCATTCCATTGTTTAAAAACTTGAATGGAAGGAGATTCTGCCACCAACTCTATTCTTTCCATCCATGTTTCCACAAAAATAAGCCAAAACTCTACAAATGACTTAATGGATCTAACATGAAAGTTTTCAATCCATTGTTTTCATTTCCCTTGAAATGAACCATAGAGCAATATGATGAAAATATCTTCATGTCTGACTTTAAGAAGCTTAGTAAAGTCATGGAAATCTGATATGTACTTCAAGGTCAAACTCAAATCTTCTCCATTGAATTTTGGACCATTCCTTAAAAAATATGCATTTATGGGAAAAGGATTTGGGAAACCATAAATCCTTGAAAAATATACACATGCATACCTTGAAACAAGAATGGCAGCATCTGAGTTCTTCATAAGTCCAATGGAATCACCATGAATCTATGAAATTTTGAACTCTTCAACAATGGAGTCACCGAGGTAGTTTTGTAGCCCTAAAAAAAAATTGTAAGCTCCTGCTATCTCCAAGAGTTTAGCTTCACTTTTTGCACAAAAACTTCAGGAAATTAGTCTTCAAACTCCCAGAAGACGCACCAAAATGTTATCACAAAATTGCACCTATTTGGCTGCTAACCAGACAACTTTATGTAACTGTTTCAGACCAACTTGTGACTGAAGCTTAGCCTCTTCAGTCTGAGAGGGCTCTCTCAAAAAAGGTTAATGATATTTGATAATGATAAACTAGATGGCTAACTCTACTTGGCAAATGATTTGTTTATGATAAGTTTATGTTGAAAAGAACATCAATATGCAAACATTGGGCTTATGGAGTCAACAAAGCAATAATTTAGTAGTAAATTCACTTGACATGGAAGCTGAGGCAGGTAAGAGTTTTTAGCAAAGGTAAGCACTCATGAAACAGGAAATAACACAACCAATTAATCTATAAAGGAAGTGAGAGCATTACATGAATGAATTCTGAGTATTAAAGATGAAAATCATTGCAAATAGTACAGATAGAAAATATAGTTTAGATAAACACTAAAAACTCAACCAAAATCTCAGGTTGGTCAAGAAACAAGTCTGTTGTATTACTGAAACAGTCAATTACTTAAAGCTGCAATTTTGCCAAAAAGTCTCCAACCCTTTATAAATTCGACTCTCTGCCATTTAATAGCCTTGTTACATGACGAGATGATCTACCTCCTGGCTAGATTCATCGAATTTACCCTATTGACACCTTGCATAACAATAAAACATCTATTTTAATGATAAAATGACAACTATCCTGCTTGACAGTCATTTTCCTAATAGGACTCAAACTGTTCATTATTACATTAACAACCTTATCTCCTAAAAATAATTAAATATTTGACAACTATTACCTCACATGTTCGAATAGGGTGTGATGGGACTCATCACTACATGACATCTTAATTGAGCTCCTCTAAAACTGGAAACAAACCCTGTTTTTTAGTGACACTGGTCTTTATCTTCAACGAGGAGTTTAGCTGATGAGTTGGCTTCATCAAGTGGCCTTTAATTCTTGGATGAATGATAAAAAGATTCCTTGAACCTTTGAAAATACCTAGTTGTCCAAAAGTGCACAAAAATCTGCTCATATAGCTTCAAAACAGTACGCTACGAAAGTATGACAGTTTCATAGCGTACTTTCGTAGTGTTGAAAAAATGCCCTTTTCCCTCAATATTTTTGATTCTTCCCCCCTACATGATGTTAATTATACCTTTATACATATTCCATACCATTTTCAGCTCTTGGGAGCTCCAAAAACCGGTTCAAAATGCAAAAAAGGAAAGCTACAGTAGTTTCGTAGCGTTTTCCCGTTCTTTAAGCCGAGGAATGCTACGAAACTGCTAAAAACAGTGAAAAATCCAAAATTTTGGGTAGTTTCAAAAATCTACCTTCTAAGTGCAAAAACCTTATTTTAACATGCCATTAGCCTTCAAAATCATAAACCAACTCACACTATGTTTCTTGAGGGGTTTCTTCCTTATTGATGATGAGTTGAGCAATTGGCTCCTCAACCACTGTCATTTTAAGGCCTTTTTTCACCAACTCCTCATAGATTAATTCAAACCATTCCTGGAGATCTTTAACCTGATCTTTCAACTTTCTGTTGGTGGCTTTCAAATGTATGTTCATTATCCTGACATGTTTGACCTCTTTCCTCAACGGAATCATCCATTTGATAAACTGTTGTGTATTATCTAAGGTTTTGGAAACACTGTCAACCTGCTCTTCCCAAATATCTTCCATCTTTTCAAACTGAACCTTCTAGACATTGTGTTTTCTAGCTTCTTTCTTCATAACATAAATTTCATGGTTGGCCAACTTGAACTGTTCTTCAAGGAGTTCAAACTTTTTTTTTTCCACTACTTTCTCTTTTCATTTCTTTGACTTGCTAACTGAATCTTTCTATGTAGGTGATGAAAGATCAATGATGTCTTGTGGTGGCTAGTTTGTGTAAGTAGGTGGTTGAACCTCTTTACTTCTCTCTAACAGATTTTTAGCATCCGTTGTGATGGGATTTCTTGCTTGGAACATAAAACCTGCATCTTCTCCTTCAAATTCTAATTTCTTTGCAGATTTGGCTTTCTTTAGTTTCTGTCCACCTTCCTCTATATCCTCAGCCTGGACTATAGGAGTTTCTTCTATGTCAATGGCATGTAATATGTCTTCTATATTTCCTTTAGCTACTGCTCTCTCTTCTACAACCACTATTTTTTCTTCTAAGGCCACTTTTTGGCTCCTTGTCATCCTTTTGGTTCCTTGTTTACTCACAACTTGTTTTTTTTTTTTTTGCAGGTTTGACCAATTTTGATTTCTGTTTTGCAAATGGGACATTCGGTGTATCAAAACTCTGCAATTGTTCTGTTTCCATCATGATTGGTTCACTTGGTTCTACTCTTGCTGGTTCATTTGGTTCTTCCACCAATGGTTCACTTTGTTCTACTACTAAGGATGATGGAATTTTCCTAGGTTTAGGAGTTCTTGAAGGAGTAAGAGACCCCAACTCAAAACCACTAACAAACAATCAGTTTCATTAAGCCATGGTGAAACAATGAAGTCTCACTCCCTTCAGATCTTGCTTGGACCTTAACTGCCATTTTTGATAAACTTCTATGTAAATAGAAAGACAGATCAAGAGACATCTTACGGGTAAAGTGTAGGAGTAGCTTGAAATGGTATGAGTAGACTTTATGGTATCTCCCTTCACAAGTAAAATACTTTTGGATGATGAGTTGCAATTTTGAGTAGTTATCCTTCATTCATCTCCTTGGAATAGCATTAGTGAGGTCTATTTCATTGTTTTCAGGCTTCATAAACTCTTTGCACTGCTCCATGTTAAACTTGAACCCTTTGAACCACTTCTCTTGTACCCTTGGAATCCATGTTACTGCTACTATGACCTCTGGTGTAATGGAAAGATTAAGCATCTCCACTCTGGTAGCTGTTCCACTGAAGTTTAAAGAAAATTCTTTGGAAAACTGTACATGGCATCCTTGTAATCTTTAACAAAACTGTAAGCAACCTGTCCTTTTGAAGACTTCTATAGTTGTTGGGTCTTCATTGATCAAATTCATATCTACTGGTTCATATCTCAGACATTGTCCACCCTTATTTGTCATTCTTTTTTCTGCCATGGTTTCTTTAATGCCTTCTCAACCTCGCTTGATAGTTTTCAGCCTCGCTTGATCAATGATCTATGTAAACCTTTGAAAACACCAGCCATATCTTTGGCTCAATGAAATAACTCTCTAGAGCTCGATATCATGCAGAGTTGAAATGAAGAATGAGAAATGACTGAATTATGAAAGATTTTGAAGTTTGATGTCCACTCATAACACAATGATGACTCATACATGCCTAAAATGGTGATGATGACTTCAGACCTGACCATGTACCTTGATGTTATTCCTCAATGACTCGAATGGTATCTAACTTACCCTTTCCCAATGATATTCTGACACCTAACAACTAATCTGACAAGATAGACAAGAAACCACACTTTCGTAGCGTGTTTAGTGTAAATCTAGAGGTTTTCACTACGAAATTATCAGCAGTTTCATAGCGAAAAGTGACATTTCTTAGTGTATTTCGCTACAAAACTATGGTTTCTTGGCTAAAACGACTATTTCGGTAAAAAAATATTGGGAATTTAAATATATCAGAAAATTACGAGTGATGTGACATGAGGAGATTTGAAAGTGAGTGGGTTTGGAGCTTAGGGTAAGCTTAAATTTTTTTTTTAAAAAATTTCCTTGACCAAGTATATAAAAAATGATTCCTACAACCCTACCTTTGACACATGAACCTATATGTCTTTGTCAAATGATGCTTCATTTTTTGGTGATAACAATGGCTCCACTTGGGATGGTGCACCCTAGTGGTACACCAAAGAATCAGTATTTCTAGTGCTGCTATCCATCTACTTGAAAACAAAAGACTTTGAAACTTGCCAAGATTTTTCTTCAAACCCTAATGGCCTTCACCTCGGGCTCAAGCTTGATGATTACTGTTAAAAAACCAAATTTGTACCTACTAAAAATATGCTCAGTCTATTTGAGCTTATTCACACACACTCCTACCTACCCTAACAACTGCAATTTTTATGTTTGATTCAAGCAACATGAAACTTCCAATGAATCCAATCATTGATCTGATATGACACTTGAACCTATCAACTACACTTGAACCAAAAGTAAACAGGATATTGAAATGACCAAGGCAACATAAAATGAATTTGATCTTCATAATGAAAATATAACTGGAAATCTGGACTGTAAAACTCTTCCATGTAGTCAACTATAGGATCATAGAAGACATAATCTGTTTGATGATTATCAAGACATTCCGGAAACTTTGGAAAAATCATATATGCTTTGCTCAACAACACAATATTTTAGTTGCATGCTATCAAACTGATTTTCAAAAATAGGGTATTCTTCCTCAATCTCAAAAGATAAAGGTAGCAGCACCCTCTCTTTGTATTCTGGCATGAAATTTTTTTCAAAACACTGATCTTGATCATGAAGACTATAGGATTGAATTTGACCTTCTAAAACCTCAATGTCTTTCTCATTTTTCTTAGCAACTTCATCCAAAAATTGAATCTTATCTTCTGACTTGCACTCAAATGATTTTAGATAGGAAGACAAGGACAAAGAAAAATTTTCATCCATTTCCTCATTAGTATGATCATCATTCCATTGTTTAAAATCTTGAATGGAAAGAGAGTCTTCCACAAACTCTATTCTTTCCATCCATGTTTCCACAAAAATAAGCCAAAACTCTGCAAATGACTTAATAGATCTGATAGGAAAGTTTTAAATCCATTGTTTACATTTCCCTTGAAATGAATCATAGAACAATATGATGAAAATATCTTCATGTCTGACTCTAAGAAGCTCAGTAAAGTCACAGAAATATGATTTGTACTTCAAGGTCAAACTCAAATCTTCTCCATTGAATTTTGGGCCATTCCTTAAAAAATATGCATTTTTGGGAGAAGGATTTGGGAAACCATAAATTCTTAAAAAATCTACACATGCATACCTTGAAATAAGAATGGTAGCATCTGAGTTCTTCATAAGTCCAATGGAATCACCATGAATCTATGAAATTTTGAATTCTTCAACAATGGAGTCGCCAAGGTAGTTCTGCAGCCCTTAAAAAAAATTATGAGCTCCTGCTACATCCAAGAGTTCAGCTTCATTTTTTTGCACAAAAACTTCGGAAAATTAGTCTTCAAACTCTCGGCAGTCGCACCAAAATGTTGTCACAAAATTGCACCTGGTTGGCTGCTAACCAGACAAATTTATGTAACTGTTTCAAACCAACTTGTGACTGAAGCTTAGCCTCTTCAGCCTGAGAGGGCTCTCTCAAAAAAGGTTAATGATATTTTATAATGATAAACTAGATGGCTAACTCTACTTGAAAAATGATTTGTTTATGATAAGTGTAAGTTGAAAAGAACATAAGTATGCAAACATTGGGCTTATGGAGTCAGCAAAGCAATAATTCAGTAGTAAGTTCACTAGACATGGAAGCTGAGGCAGGTAAGAGTTTTTAGCAAAGTAATCACTCATGAAACATGAAATAACACAGCCAATTCATCTATAAAGGAAGTCAGAGCATTACATGAATGAATTATGAGTATTAAATATGAAAACCACTGAAAATAGTACAAATAGAAAATATAGATCAGATAAACACTAAAAACTCAATCAGAATCTCAAGTTGGTCAAGAAACAAGTCTGATGTATTACTGAAACAATCAATTACATAAAGCTGCAATTTTGCCAAAAAGTCTCCAACCCTTTACAAATTCGACTCTCTTCCCTTGAATAGCCTTGTTGCATGATGAGATGATTTTCCTCCTGGATAGATTCATCGAATTTACCCTATTCACACCTTGCATAACAATAAAACAAACACCTATTTTAATGATAAAATGACAGGTATCCTACTTGACAATCCTTTTCCTAATAGGACTCAAACTATTCATTATTACATTAACCACCTTATCTCCTAAAAAAAATTACATATTTGACAAATATTCCCTCACATGTTCGAATAGGGTGTGATGGGACTCATCACTACATGACATCTTAATTGGGCTCCTCTAAAACTGGAAACAAACCCTGTTTTTTAGGAACATTGGTCTCTATCTTCAACGAGGAGTTTAGCTGATGAGTTGGCTTCATCACGTGGTATTTAAGTCTTGGATGAATGATAAAAAGATTCCTTGAACCTTTGAAAATACCCAGCTATCCAAAAGTGCACAAAAATCTGCTCATATACCTTCAAAACAGTACGCTACGAAAGTATGACAGTTTTGTAGCGTACTTTCGTAGCGTTGCAAAAATGCCCTTTTCCCTCAATATTTTTTATTCTTTCCTCCTGCATGATGTTCATTATACCTTTATACATCTTCCATACCATTTTCAGCTCTTGGGAGCTCCAAAACCTGGTTCAAAATGCAAAAAGGAAAGCTATAGTAGTTTCGTAGCGTTTTCCTATTCTTCAAGCCCAGGAACGCTACAAAACTGATGAAAACAATGAAAAATCTAGAATTTTGTGTAGTTTCAAAAATATACCTTCTAAGTGCAAAAAAATTGTTTCTAACATGCCGTTAGCCTTTAAAATCATAAACTAGCTCACACTATGTTTCTTGAGGGGTTTCTTCCTCATTGATGATGAGTTGAGAAATTGGCTTCTCAACCACTGTCATTTTAAGGCCTTTTTTCTCCAACTCCTCATGGATTAATTCAAGCTATTCCTGGAGATCTTTAACCTAATCTTTCAACTTTCTGTTGGTGGCTTTCAAATGTATGTTCATTCTCCTGACATGTTTGACCTCTTTCCTCAATGGAATGGTCCATTTGATAAACTGCTATGTATTATCTAAGGTTTTGGAAACACTGTCAACCTGCTCTTCCCAAATCTCTTTCATCTTCTCAAATTGAACCTTCTGGAAATTGTGTTTTCTAGATTATTTCTTCATAACAACAATTTCATGGTTGGCCAACTTCAACTATTCTTCAAGCGGTTCAAACTTTTTTCCACTACTTTCTCTTTTCCTTTCTTTGACTTGCTAATTGAATCTTTCTCTGCAGGTGATGAAAGATCAATGATGTCTTTTGGTGGCTAGATTGTGTTAGTAGGTGGATGAACCTCTTTTATGCTCTCTAATAGCTTTTTAGCATGCCTTGTCATGGGCTTTCTTTCTTAGAACATAAAATCTGCATCTTCTCCTTCAAATTCTAATTTCTTTGCAGATTTGGATTTCTTTAGTTTCTGTCCACCTTCCTCTATATCTTCAGCCTAGACTATAGGAGATGTCAATGACATGTAATATGTCTTCTAGATTTCCTTTAGCTACTGCTCTATCTTCTAGAACCACTGTTTTGTCTTCTAAGGCCATTGTTTGGCTGCTTGTCATCCTTTTGGTTCCTTGTTTACTCACAGCTTGTTTTTGTTTTGCAGGTTTGACCACTTTTGATTTCTGTTTTTCAAGTGGGACATTTGGTGTATCAAAACTCTGCAATTGCTCTGTTTCCATCATGATTGGTTCACTTGGTTCTGCCACCAATGGTTCACTTTGTTCTACTACCAAGGGTGATGGAATTTTCCTAGGTTTAGGAGTTCTTGAAGGAGTAAGAGCATCCAACTCAAAACCACTAACAAACAAAAATGAAGACGAGTCTCTGCCTAGTATTTGGAGCTCATTTGAAACCAGCAGTTTCATTAAACCATGGTGAAACAATGAAGTCTCACTCCCTTCATATTTTTCTTGGACCTTATCTTCCATTTTTGATAAAATTCTATGTAAATAGAAAGGCAGATCAAGAGATATCTTACCAGTAAAGTGTAGGAGTAGCTTGAAATAGTATGAGTAGACTTTATGGTATCTCCCTTCACAAGTAAAATACTTTTGGGTGATGAGAAACAATTTTGAGTAGTTATCCTTCATGCAACTCCTTGGAATAACATTAGTGAGGTCCATTTCACTGTTTTCAGGCTTCATAAACTCTTTTCACTGCTCCATGTTAAACGTGAACCATTTGAACCACTTCTATTGTACCCTTGGAATCCTTGTTGCTGCTGCTATGACCTCTGGTGTAATGAAAAGATTAAGAATCCCCACTTTGGTAGCTGTTCCATTGAAGTTTAAAGAAAATTCTTTGGAAACCTGTACATGGCAGCCTTGTAATATTTCACAAAACTATAAACGACCTGTTATTTTGAAGACTTATAGAGCTGTTGGGTCTTCATTGATCAAATTCAGATATGCTGGTTCATATCTCAGACATTACCCACCCTTATTTGTCCTTTTTTCTGCCATGGTTTCTTTAATGCCTTCTCAGCCTCGCTTGATTAGTGATCTATGTAAAACTTTGAAAACACCATCCATAGCTTTGGATCAATGTAATAGCTCTCTAGAGCTCGATATCATGCGAAGAAGAAGTGAAGAATGAGAAATGAATGAATTAGGAAATATTTTGAACTTTGATGTCCACTCATAAGACAATGATGACTCATACATGCCTAAAATGGTGATGATGACTTCAGACCTGACCATGTACCTTGATGTTATCCCTCAATGACTCGAATGGTATCTAACTTACCCTTTCCCAACGATATTCTGACACCTAACAGCTAATCTGACAAGATAGACAGGAAACCACACTTTCGTACCATGTTTAGTGTAAATTTGGAGGATTTCGCTTCGAAATTATCAGCAGTTTCGTAGCGAAAGGTGATATTTCTCAGTGTATTTCGCTACGAAACTGTGTTTTCTTGGCTAAAACGACTATTTCGGTACAAAAAATATTGGGAATTGAAATCTGTCAGAAAATTATGAGTGATGTGACATGAGGATATTTGAAAGTGAGTGGGTTTGGACCTTAGGGTAAGCTTAAACAAGAAAAATTTAAAATTTTCCTTGACCAAGAATATAAAAAATGAATCCTACAACCCTACCTTTGATACATGAACCTATATGACTTTGTCAAATGATGCTTCATTTTTTGGTGATAACAGTGGCTCCACTTGGGATGGTGTGCCCCAGTGGTACCCCAAAGAACCAGTAGTTCCAGTGCTGCTATCCATCTTCTTGAAAACAAAAAACTTTGAAACTTTCCAAGCTTTTTCTTCAAACCCTAATGGCCTTCACCTCGGGCACAAGCTTGATGATTACCATTAAAAAACCAAATTTTTACCTACTGAAAATATGCTCAGTCTATTTGAGCTTATTCACACACACTCCTACCTACCCTAAAAACTGCAATCTTCATGTTTGATTCAAGCAACATGAATCTTCCAATGAAGCCAGTCATTGATCTAATCTAACACTTGAACCTCTTGACTGTGCTTGAACCAAAAGTAAACAGGATACTGAAATGACCAAGGCAACATAAAATGAATCTGATTTTCATAATGAAATATAAGTGGAAATATAGACTGTAAAACTCTTCCATGTAGTCAGTTATAGGATCATAGAGGACATAATTTGTTTGATGATTCTCAAGACATTCTGCAGCTTTGGACAACTCATATATGATTTGCTTAGAAACACATGACTTCAGTTTTTTGCTATCAAACTGATTTTCAAAAATAGGGTATTCTTCCTCAATCTCAAAAGAGAAAGATAGCAACACCCTCTCTTCGTATTCTGGCATGAAAAACTTTTGAAAAGACTGATCTTGATCTTGAAGACTATAGGATTGAATTTGACCTTCTAAAACTTCAATGTCTTTCTTAATGTTCTTAGCAACTTCATCCAAAAATTGAATCTTATCTTCTGACTTGCACTCAAATGATTTTAGATAAGAAGACAAGGACAAAGAAAAAATTTCATCCATTTCCTTATTAGTATGATCATCATTCCATTGTTTAAAACCTTGAATGGAAGGAGATTCTGCCACCAACTCTGTTGTTTCCATCCATGTTTCCACAAAAATAAGCCAAAACTCTGCAAATGACTTAATAGATTTGATAGGAAAGTTTTCAATCCATTGTTTTCATTTCCCTTGAAATGAATCATAGAAAAATATGATGAAAATATCTTCATGTCTGACTCTAAGAAGCTCAGTAAAGTCACGGAAATCTGATATGTACTTCAAGGTCAAACTCAAA
Source organism: Pinus albicaulis (assembly GCA_034641835.2). Lineage (NCBI taxonomy): Eukaryota > Viridiplantae > Streptophyta > Pinopsida > Pinales > Pinaceae > Pinus > Pinus albicaulis. Next base: position 1,468,655,829 of record CM076582.1, read on the forward strand.
TATTCTCCATTGAATTTTGGACCATTCCTTAAAAAATATTCATTTTTGGGAAAAGGATTTGGGAAACCATAAATTCTTGAAAACTCTACACATGCATACCTTGAAACAAGAATGGCAGCATCTGAGTTCTTCATAAGTCCAGTGGAATCACCATGAATCTATGGAATTTTTATTTCTTCAACAATGGAGTCGCCAAGGTAGTTCTGTAGCCCTAAAAAAGAATTCTAAGCTCCTGCTACCTCTAAGAGTTCAGCTTCAATTTTTTGCACAAAAACTTCAAGAAATTAGTCTTCAAACTCCCGACAGACGCACCAAAATGTTATCACAAAATTGCACCTGGTTGGCTACTAACCAGACAACTTTATGTAACTGTTTCAAACCAACTTGTGACTGAAGCTTAGCCTCTTCAGTCTGAGAGGGCTCTCTCAAAAAAGGTTAATGATATTTGTGTTAGACATTGGGTTCAACGCTCCCCGTGTGTTTTGCGACATGGACTAACCGCCTCTCATGGATCCTAACTCTGGAAATTGTAAGGGAGACTAATGCTTGAGGGTTTTGGTCTAACAGAAATAATGATTCCAACAAGTGGTATCAGAGCGACAGGTCTCGAGTTCGAAAATCACCCGGATTGCGTTGGGGGGGAGATTGTTGGACATTGGGTTCAACGCTCCTCTTGTGTTTTGTGACATGGAATAACCACCTCTCGTGGATCCTAACTCTCGCGATTGTAGCGGAGACTAATGCCTGCGGGTTTTGGTCTAACGACAATCGTGATTCCAACAATTTGATAATGATAAACTAGATGGCTAACTATACTTGGAAAATGATTTGTTTATGATAAGTGTAGGTTGAAAAGAACATCAGTATGCAAATATTGGGCTTATGGAGTCAAAAAAGCAATAATTCAGTAGTAAGTTCACTTGACATAGAAGCTGAGGCAGGTAAGAGTTTTTAGCAAAGGTAAGCACTCATGAAACAGGAAATAACACAACCAATTCATCTATAAAGGAAGTCAGAGCATTACATGAATGAATTCTGAGTATTAAAGATGAAAAACACTACAAATAGTACACAGAAAATATATATTAGATAAACAATAAAAACTCAATCAGAACCTCAGGTTGGTCAAGAAACAAGTCTGCTGTATTACTGAAACAATCAATTACATAAAGCTACAATTTTGCCAAAAAGTCTCCAACCCTTTACAAATTCGACTCTCTGCCCTTTAATAACCTTGTTACATGATGAGACGATCTGCCTCCTGGCTAGATTCATCGAATTTACCCTATTGACACCTTGCATAACAATAAAACATCTATTATAATGATATAATGACAACTATCTATTATAATGATATAATGACAGCTATCCTGCTTGACAATGCTTTTCCTAATAGGACTCAAACTGTTCATTATTACATTAACAACCTTATCTCCTAAAAACAATTGCATCTTTGACAACTATTCCCTCACATGTTCTAATAGAGTGTGATGGGACTCATCACTACATTACATCTTAATTGAGCTCCTCTAAAACTGGAAACAAACCCTGTTTTTTAGGAACATTGGTCTTTATCTTCAACGATGAGTTTCGCTGATGAGTTGGCTTCATCACGTGGTCTTTAAGTCTTGGATGACTGATAAAAAGATTCCTTGAACCTTTGAAAATACCCAGCTGTCCAAAAGTGCACAAAAATCTGCTCATATAGCTTCAAAACAGTACGCTACGAAAGTATGACAGTTTCGTAGTGTACTTTCGTAGCGTTGCAAAAATGCCCTTTTCCCTCAGTCTTTTTGATTCTTTCCTCCTGCATGATGTTCATTATACATTTATACATATTCCATACCATTTTCAGCTCTTGGGAGCTCCAAAAACTGGTGCAAAATGCAAAAAGGAAAGCTACAATAGTTTCGTAGCGTTTTCCTGTTCTTCAAGCCCAAGAAAGCTAGGAAACTGCTGAAAATAGTGAAAAATCTAGAATTTGTGTAGTTTAAAAATCTACCTTCTAAGTGAAAAAACCTTGTTTCTAACATTCCATTAGCCTTCAAAATCATAAACCAACTCACACTATGTTTCTTGAGGGGTTTCTTCCTCATTGATGATGAGTTGAGCAATTGGCTCCTCAACCATTGTCACTGTTAAGGCCTTTTTTCTCCAACTCCTCATGGATTAATTCAACCTGGAGATATTTATCCTGATCTTTCAACTTTCTGTTGGTGACTTTCAAAAGTTTGTTCATTCTCCTAACATGTTTGACCTCTTTCCTCAATGGAATGGTCCATTTGATAAATTGTTGTGTATTATCTAAGGTTTTGGAAACACTCTCAACCTGCTCTTCCCAAATATCTTTCATCTTTTCAAATTGAACCTTCTAGACATTGTGTTTTCTAGATTATTTCTTCATAATAGAAATTTCATGGTTAGCCAACTTCAACTATTCTTCAAGGAGTTCAAACTCTGTTTTTTCCACTACTTTCTCTTTTCCTTTCTTTGACTTGCTAACTGAATCTTTCTCTGTAGGTGATGAAAGATCAATGATGTCTTCTGATGGATGGACTATGTCAGTAGGTGTATGAACCTCTTTGATGCTATTTAATAGATTTTTAACATGCCTTGTTATGGGCTTTATTTCTTGGAACATAAAACCTGCATCTTCTCGTTCAAATTCTAATTTCTTTATAGATTTGGATTTCTTTAGTTTCTGTCCAACTTCCTCTATATCCTCAGCCTAGAATATAGGAGTTTCTTCTATGTCAATGGCATGTAATATGTCTTCTAGATTTCCTTTAGCTTCTGCTCTATCTTCTACAACCACTGTTTTGTCTTCTAAGGTCACTTTTTGGCTCCTTGTCATCCTTTTGGTTCCTTGTTTACTCACAACTTGTTTTTGTTTTGCTGGTTTGACCACTTTTGATTTCTGTTTTTCAAGTGGGACATTTGGTGTATCAAAACTCTGCAATTTCTCTGTTTCCATCATGATTGGTTCACTTGGTTCTACTCTTGCTGGTTCACTTGGTTCTGCCACTAGTGGTTCACTTTGTTCTGCTACTAAGGGTGATGGAATTTTCCTAGGTTTAGGAGTTCTTGAAGGCGTAAGAGCATCCAACTCAAAACCACTAACAAAAAAAAATGAATACCAGTCTCTGCCTAGTCTTTGGATCTCACCTAAAACCAATAGTTTCATTAAACCATTATGAAACAATGAAGTCTCACTCCCTTCAGATTTTGCTTGGACCTTATCTGCCATTTTTGATAAACTTCTATTTAAATAGAAAGACAGATCAAGAAATATCTTACCAGTAAAGTGTAGGAGTAGCTTGAAATGGTATGAGTAGACTTTATGGTATCTCCCTTCACAAGTAAAATACTTTTGGATGATGAGCAAAATTTTTGAGTAGTTTCCCTTCATGTAGCTCGTTGGAATAGCATTAGTGAGGTCCATTTCACTATTTTCAGGCTTCATAAACTCTTTGCATTGCTCCATGTTAAACTTGAACCCTTTGAACCACTTCTCTTGTCCCCTTAGAATCCTTGTTGCTGCTGCTATGACCTCTGGTGTAATGGAAAGTTTAAGCATCCCCACTTTGGTAGCTGTTCCACTGAAGTTTAAAGAAAATTCGTTGGAAACCTATACATGGCATCCTTGTAATCTTTCACAAAACTGTAAGCAACCCGTCCTTTTGAAAACTTCTACAACTGTTGGGTCTTCATTGATCAAATTCATATCTGCTAGTTCATATCTAAGACATTGTCCACCCTTATTTGTCCTTCTTTTTTCTTTCAAGGTTTCTTTAATGCCTTCTTAGCCTCACTTGATAGTTCTCAGCCTCGCTTGATCAATGATATATGTAAACCTTTGAAAACACTAGCCACAACTTTGGCTCAATGCAATAGCTCTCCAGAGCTCGATATCATGCGAAGAAGAAATGAAGAATGAGAAATGACTGAATTAGGAAAGATTTTGAAGTTTGATGTCCACTCATAACACAATTATGACTCATACATGCCGAAAATGGCGATGATGACTTCAAACCTGACCATGTACCTTGATGTTATCCCTCAATGACTCGAATGGTATCTAACTTACCCTTTCCCAACGATATTCTAACATCTAACAACTAATCTGACAAGACATACAGGAAACCACACTTTCGTAGCATGTTTAGTGTAAATATGGAGGTTTTCTCTATGAAATTATCAGCAGTTTCGTAGCGAAAAGTGACATTTCTCAATGTATTTCGCTACAAAACTGTGGTTTCTTGGCTAAAACGACTATTTCGGTGCAAAAATCTTGGGAATTGAAATTTTTTTCTGAAAATTATGAGTGATGTGACATGAGGAGATTTGAAAGTGAGTGGGTTTGGACCTTAGGGTAAGCTTAAACAAGAAAAATTTAAAGTTTTCCTTGACCAAGTATATAAAAATGAATCCTACAACCCTACCTTTGACACATGAACCTATATGACTTTGTCAAATGATGCTTCATTTTTTGGTGATAACAAACTCAGTCATATGAACTCGGATTTTGATGAAACGAGTTGCACCGGAATCCTGGCGACGAACTCTATCCGGTCATTCAGGTTTGAAGCAATTTCGAGCAATTTCAATTTTTAGCTAAAACTTGAGCTTTAGATCAAAGGTGCTCACCAGGAGAAAATTTAAATACCATAGAGACAGGATTGGGGTGAAGGATAATCCCTTTCTTGTTGAGAGGGAGTGTTGAGATTCAACAAGAAATTTTTGGCACCCATGATCCAAGTGAAAATTAAGCACCTACACTAGGGTGGGGCCCACTGTTAAACACCATGTTGAAGCACACACATGGTGTATGAGGAAGATAAACACACACACACAAGAGACTCAACACAATGAAGGATAAGCGTGAGGCTTTCTTATTTTCCATTATACAAAGATGTACATTTATAGTACAATGGTGTGACTCTTGGTTTCATATTCCAAGGTCACTTGGACTCCATTGTGACTTTTTGCATTCCACACCTACCCATGTAAGATTAGGTGTTCCAACATCCCCCCTTAATCCAAAGGGGTATGCGTGAGTCCAAGAAAAGAGTTGTAATACAATATGAAAATTATACATGGCAGCACTTGGCTGAATCAACTCTCTGAAATGTTGGAAAAAAGAGGTGGTTTTAGGATGACCACAAACACTGGAACGCAAAACTTGTTGCAGTTCCCGGAACTCTTCCAAAACTGGCAAGAAGCTAAAAGCTTCTGCTAGAGGAATTGTCCCTCATATAAAAAGGGAGACCTTCGACCTAAAAGAAGGGAGGTCTACTACCTGTGGTGGTTTTAGGTTGTCCACCAACCAAAGATGATGGTTTTAGGTTATCCACCAACCGAAAATGATGGTTTTAGGTTATCCACCAACCAAATATGATGGTTTTAGGTTATCCACCAACCGAAAATGATGGTTTTAGGTTATACACCAACCAAAGATGATGGTTTTAGGTTATCCACCAACCGAAGGTATGCTCCTGGGCATCCGTGTCTCTGGCTACATCTCTGAATCCGGAATGACGAATTGTGGCTCAGGCTCGCTTGAACTGCTGGCTACAACTCTGAACATGGAATGAGAGATTGTGGCTCAGGCTCGCTTGATCTGACATCGAAGCTTGTACATGACCACCATTTTCCCCCCTGTCAGGGACAAGGTGAGATGATGGCGAAAACTCAACTGCAAGTTTGCTCAATATCCGTGAACAAGTTCTAACATGTGTCGTAAACATCTTCTTGGCCGCTGATGCCCATTGCCAAGAAGCGATCCATCCAAGATGAATCTTGGTTCTTGCAGGAGGCTTGTGTCTGAAGCATCTATCTGAAGAATGGGTGTGCCGACCACAGTGCTTGCATGGATGAAGATCAAAACAGTGATCTTTCATGTGGCCAACTCGATCACAGTGTTGGCATTTCTCAATCTGATGTTGTTGTGGAACAGGATCTGGAACAGCTGCAGGTGAACTGTCATACAAGAATCCGACACTCTGAAATATGATGGGTTTGGTGTAGTCTGGAGTATGAAAGGTCACATCCTTGTCATATCCAAGACCAGTTCGGTGTTTGTTGTGGACAAGCTCTTCCCAAGGTCTGATGATGGGCTTGAGAAGCACAGGCTGAGTGGCTGCATCTGCATGTACATCTGCTCTAGTGCAATGAACTGAATGGGAATCAACTGCAGCTTTGTCTTCTTTCTTCTGATGAGAGTCTTTAACAATCTTCTGAACAGAAACAGGTTCAGAAAGGTGACTCTTTTGCTGAAGTTCATCTTGTTGGAGTTGAGATTCCAACTGCAAAAACTCAATCTTCTCATGTGCATCTAGCAAACAACTCTGAATGTTACAAAGAGCATCCTTGCTCATTTTTATCATATCATGAACATTTGAATGAATGAGGTCATTCAACAACACTAATGCCTCATTGATTTTAGCCATTTCAACAACTTAGGCTCAAAAAATGAAAGGGTGTCGGCTTCAACCGAGAATGCACCTGTTTACAATGCGATTCAACAACAAATACAAATGACTCAAGAAATTCTCAAAGTACAAAGTGTGCTCCTCAAATGATGGAGGGCAATCAACAATCCAAAAACTCAAATTTTTTGATTCCAACTATGAATGAAGAGGCAAATTCCACTCAAAATACAATGTTAGCTCAATACATATTTCTGCAAAATATTTGTAAAGGTGTAGCTGAAAACACTTGTGCAAGAATCTTTTTATGGCAGCTTAATTTTTTTCTTCAAATAGCTGTTTTCAATGATGGTAAACTTGCCTTCAAATGTGAAATTCTTCAAAAAATCACCCTTCAAATCAATGCCACAAATCACAATGTAAAATCTGCAATTTTCTTGTCATTTCGTCATTTTCTCATTATGCCATTTCTTCTTCCTTTCTGCTGTTCAAGTCTTCTTCCTCTCTCTCTGCTGTTTTTTTTTTTTTTTAAAATTAAAAATTAATTAAATGGAAATATAAAAGTGGAGGGAAATTTATAAGGAGGGGGGAATATTAAATGAAGGAAGGGAATTTAAAAAATGAGAGGGGGGTTTATTAAAAAAAGGAGGAGGTGAGAATTTTATAAAAATGGGAGGGGAATTAAAAGGGAAATGTATTAAAATGGGATTAAAAAAGGATTATAAAAATGGGAATGTGGGAACCAATTTAAAAATGGGGAGGAGAAATTTAATTATAGGGGTAGGGAAATTTATTGAGGGGGGATGTTGGAACACCTAATCCTCTATGGGTAGGTGTGGAATGCGAAAAGTCACAATGGAGTCCAAGTGACCTTGGAATGTGAAACCAAGAGTCACACCATTGTACTATAAATGTACATCATGTATAATGGAAAAATAAGAAAGCCTCACGCTTATCCTTCATTGTGTTGTTTCTCTTGTGTGTGTGTTTATCTTCCTCATACACCATGTGTGTGCTTCAACATGGTGTTTAACATGGTATCAGAGCGGGCGATTGCTGGCCCTGCTCCAAATTGAGTGAGCCATTTGTGTATGGCCTGTGCATATCTGTAAAAATTCTTGACATTTTTGCAGCACTCAAAGTTTCTGCAGCAGACATTTTTCCGCATTCCAGCATTGGTTTTGAGAAGGAGCAACATTCATAATTCGGAGCAGCATTCAGAAATTGGCAGCATTGGTTTTGAAGAAGGCAGCACTGCCCATCTGAAGGTTTTCTCACTGCTTATTTTTCCATTGAAAAATCTCTACTTATTTGATTCTGCTTTGGAAGAGCTGCTGGAATACTGTTCAAAGTATTCTGCTTTAGGTGCATGTCTATTTTTATTATCCTTTAATTTAGATGGACATTAAACTGTAATCTATTCTCAATGTGGACTTTAAAATAGTTAACTAAAGTGGAAAATCAGTTAGCTAAGTGAATTTCGAGTTAGAGGTTGGTTGGTGGGACATGTAGAGCAATTTTAGTTGTAACTGAGCGATTCTAGTCGTAACAGAGTTGGAAGTGCAGTGGTGCATGAGTTTGTGCAAGTTGTAAATACTTTAACTCAGTTAAGTGAGTTAAAATCAGTTGTTCTAGTTGTAACTGAAGATACACTAGTGAGAGAACAAGTGAATTAAATATTAATTTATTCAAAATCAATGATATCACACCCAACTGAGGATTTACTAATATTAGCTGCATGCATGTCAGATCCAATGGAGACCCAGTTGAGTTCTAGGTGAAAGGGAAGTTGACTATCAGTTGTGACATTATCGGCTTGCACACATGCAAGCACACACACATTGGATGTGCCCATGATACTTGCGTAGTCAAGGCAGGATTGCATCCATTTAGGGATTGCATTCAACATGGATTTCCCAGTGAAGGCAGGTTGTCTGGAGGCAGTAAATTAGCTAAGGGATTTGCCAATTTTTGTATGACAATGTGAGACAATTAGCTGATGTACTGAGGGCTCTTGTGAGAAGAGTTTCATATGTAATTGTTTCATGATCCAGATATAATATACAATAGAACATAGTGGGATTTTTAGCTGTAAGCTTTCCCTGATAAATTATATGTGTTGTGTGTGATTGATCTTTCTTCATGTTCATGTGATTGGCGATTGTGTTTTTAACTCCACAAATATTTGTAGAAGCGGTTAAGTATTTAACTTTAGAAAATTGTTAGATCAGGTGAATCCAAGATATACATGCATATTGTATAATTTCTACAATATCAATATTGCTTCAAGGAAATTAAAATTCCAATACACTTGCAATAAAAAAGTAGATAAATACTTCAAAGCACAGGATTACCAGCTAATGACAATAATCAATGAAACAATAGAAAATACTCACAAAAATAATGATGATTAGATTTTAGGAATAATTGCTCAAATACCATTTAATTGTGATTATTATGCGTGTTCTTTACTTATTTAGACAGTTGAAATAAGCACGAAATTTAAATGAAGAAATCATATATTTAGAATGATATATGAGATTCCTAACTAAATAGTTAGGAAAAACTATCAAATCTAAAACATAAATGAGCTTAAGACAGTGGATACTCAACTTGCAATTTAGACCAAAATTAGCTCAAAATAAAAAAAATGAAAAAATGCAAAATGAGATCTAGAAAGCAATGCTAATGATACTGATCTAAAGATCAAATTGGAAATAAGAAGACGAGAGAACCATATTTAAAACTAATTCAAGCAGAGAAAAAATTAAGACACACACAAGACATTCCTCCTGAAAGAGGAGACAAGGATTCCAAGGGGTGAGTACCCCAAGCTCCCTCAGAAAAATATAAGTCTTTTATTGAAATGTTAGAAGTCCCTCTTGTGACATATAGCAAGGGAACTAAAAATAATTGAGAAAGGCTTACAATAGTAGACCCTAATGCACTAACGCCTTCACCTCAAGAAAATTCAGAAGACTTCAAAAATATGTCACAAGTAAATCAACCTTGATAATAAGATCCTTCTATCAAATGTTACCGAAGACTTAAGAAAGCAATGATGCTGCGTAGAGAGGAAGCTAAAAATACTCGATAAAAGTTTACAATAATAGACCCTAATGCATTAATGCCTTCACCTCAAGAAAATTCAGAAGACTTCAAAAATATGTCACAAGTAAATCAACCTTGATAATAAGATTCTTTTGTCAAATGTTACCGAATAATTAATAAGGAAATGATGCTTTTATGCAGGAAGAGAAAACCCTTTGATAGAGAGAAGGTCTCTTTCAACCTAAAGAAGATATACAATAATAATATGAACTTACAACAACATAAATCTCCTCAAGGAAACATAGTTAATCCACCTATGATTGTAGTTGGAAAAATTTCAAATCACTAGACAAAATCCTCTCTAGCTCACTGCCTTACAACAAAAATGAGTTCATAGTCAAATCTATTCAGTGTTTAAAAGAATATAACCTTTGAAAATTTGTCCTTCATGTTTAGAAAAATGTGTTACGAAACCAGCTCACAAAATAGAACAAAAAAGAGATCAACACCTTAGAAATCAGCCTCTTCGAGAGGGAAACCTCCTTTACATTACATAAATGAACAATTCTTGGATGAAATAAATGACAAAACATCCTTTCTATATATAGGAGTATATGGGGTCACATTATAGTCCTAGCTGACCTAACAATAATAATGTAAGGGCACAAAAATAACAATAGTGAGATATTATGGGGCACAATAATTACAATATGGGGACTACATGGGTACAACAATAACAATAAGGGGGCTACACTAACAACAACAAGGGACCACACTAGTAATATAGGGCCCTAACATGCCCCTCTCCTTCAAAAAAGTGTTTTTCTTAACGCTTGAGTAGTTCTGGATGCTTTTGTATAAAATTCTCATCCTCCCATATGGAATCTTCAATGGGAAAGTTCTTCCACTTGATGAGATACTCTGAAATTGATCGATTTCGTAGATGTCGAGTTCTTATTTCTGTGACTGCCTCAGGTTCCAATATGATTTTTCCTTCCTCATCAAGTTCTGACAATATTGTTTGAACCAGAATTTTGTCACCTATAACCTTCTTTAAGCATGAAACATGAAAACTGGGTGCACTTGGGAAGATGCAGGAAGCTCCAATTTGTATGCCATAGTACCAATATTTTGCAACACCTTGTAATGGACATGGTACTTTGGTGATAATTTATAATCCTTCTTAGCTTGGTTGAGGGACATTTTTTTGTATGGTTGTAGCCATAAATATACCCACATCAAAACTTCTCTCGCTGCGATGTTTATCTGCCTGTTGTTTTATTCGATTCTGTGCCAAATTTAGGTTATCCTTTAAGAGTTGGAGAACTTGTTGTTGATGCTCGATGTGATCTTCCACTGCTTGAACCTTATAATTTTCTCTTAAAGATGATGTGATGGACGACGAATGATATCCATAAAGTGCCATAAATGGGGTCATTTTTTCTATAGTGTGGAAGGAAGTGTTATACCACCATTGAACTAGAGGTAACCAATTGACCCATTGTGTTTGTTTATCAGATACAAAGCAACAAAGATATATTTCCAAACATTTGTTCACTATCTCAGTTTGCCCACCGGATTGAGGATAATAAGATGAGTTATGAGCTAGTTGAGTACCCAAACAATAAAATAATTCCGTCCAAAAATTTCTAGTGAAAATGGGATCTCTATCGCTTACAATAATCTTTGGGTTCCCATGTAGCTTTTGAGTTGTTTCCATAAATGCAGTAGCAACTGTACTTGCTTCAACTGGATGAGATAATGCAAAAAAGTGTGCATACTTGGTAAGTCTATCAACTACCACCATGATGACACTCTTTCCTTCGGACTTAGGTAAAACTATGGTAAAATCCATTGAAACCTCCTCCCGACCTGAAATCGTCAGGATTGATTATTTTCACTATTGACTAAGGAAGTGTTATGTGAATGATTGAAGTAAATCTGAATTATTTTTATTCCTTAAACATAAACTTAGAGAAATGAAATGAAGAATAAAACAACAACAAAGAAATACACATAACACAACAAACATTTATTACGGAGTTCATCCCTCCTGGACTACATCTCCGAGTCTGCTTTCATGTGGGCATCTGTTTATTGGGAAATGATCCAAAGAGTATCTTTACAAGAGATTTCACTAACTGATCTATTCATGCAGTAACTGTTGGTTATTGTAAAAAGAAAGCCCTTTGTCTTAGCTTTCCAACCACTGTCTTCGTTCGCCGGAAGACCCAAGAACGCTCAAGTTATGTTGAAATTCAAAAAGAAAATGCACCACATACTAGTGTGGGACTCCAAGTCACACATGAGTGAGGAATTCAGTGACACACTAGTGCTAATATGGGTGTCCAATTTTTAAATAATTTGGAAAAAAAATTGTAATCTTATCCCATAACAACTTGTAATAGTTAACTAAGTGTGATAGACTTAGTTAGCTCAAGAATTTCGAGTTGAGGGTAAAAGGTGAGGCATGTAGAGTGATTCTATTATTTTCAGGGTCCAGTTGTAGTTGTAGCACTAGTGTGGTGTGAGTGTAATCTGTTAACTCAAATTAATTGAATTAAAATCAGTTTAACTAGTTCTAACTGAGTGATGAGCTAGTGAGAGGTCAAGTGAATTAAATTAGATTTAATTCACAAGTAGTGTTCTACCAAGTAACTGATGATTCAGTATTAATAGCTGCATGCATGTCAATTCTGATGACGACCCAGTTGAGACAAAGGTTAAAGGAAAGTAAACTATTAGTTGTATTATTAGCAAATTTCCCGAGCACAATTATAAAGCCACAGGAAGCCCATGATGGATTGCGCAGTCAAGGAAGGTTTGAATTCCTATTTAATAGGAATTATTTTTCCTAGGTATTGCATGAGCAAGGCAGACTGAAGGTGGGCAGGAAATTGGCTATGTATTGGTCCAATTTTTCCTAGATTAGTGTGAGATAATTGGTAGAGTGTATGAGGTTGTGGTGAGCACACATGAATTGTATTGTTTCATGATTCCTTGGTTGATTATACAATAAATATGGAGGGGTTTTGAGCAGTTGATTTCCCCAGAAAAACCTTGTGTTGTGTGATTGATTATATTCTTTCTCTTACTTGCATGTGATTGTGCGATCATGATTTATATTCTGCAAATATTGTAGATGGATTTAGTATATTGTTTTAGTACATTACATGATTGGGTTGAATCCATTAGTGTAATTTCTACATGGTATAAGAGCACTAGGAATCAAAATAGTGGAGAAGAAATTGAGTTTGTGTTGAGCAATATTCAAATTTGCAAATACTTTCTTTGGAGCTAGAAGCAGATCAAGATGTCTTTCAATAGCTTGAGACTCGAATATGCACTCGAGGGCAGTTTGAATTATATTGCATGGAAGGACATGATGGAGGTAGTGTTGGAGGACAAGGGTTGAAGGAATTCAAAGATAGTGGTATCAGAGCACCAAGAATCACAATAGTGGAGAAGAAATTGAGTTTGTGTTGAAAAATATTCAAATTTGCAAATACTTTTTTGGAGCTATAAGCGGATCAAGATTTCTTTCAATGGCTTGAGACTCTAATATGCACTCGAGGGAATTTCGAATTATATTGCATGGAAGGACATGATGGAGGCCGTTTTCGAGGACAATGGGTTGAAGGATTTCATAGATAATCATATTCCCAAGCCCACAACAGCAGATGCCCAACTTCTTGATGCATGGCAGAAGAAGGTAGAAAATGCGAGGAGGATATTATTAGAGGAAGTTAGAGATAATATTGTATCGAGTATCCATGGAAAGGAAACTACATATGCTATGTGGAAGGCCTTGACAGATCTGTTTCAAAGCAACAGTGACCACAAAAAATTGGCACTCAAGGACAAGCTCAGATCAAAATGGAGAAGGGCGACACAATCCAAAAATAGTTGACCAAGTTCACTCAATGTCGAGATGAGCTTATTAAAGGGAGTTCAATATCATATTGTCTTGAGTCTCCATGGCAAGGAAACTCCATCTGCTATGTGGAAGGCCTTGGTAGATCTGTTTCAAAGCAACAGTGAACACAAAAAATTGGCACTCAAGGACAAGCTCAAGAAAATAAAAATGGAGAAGGACGACACAATCCAAAAATACTTGACCAAATTCACTCAATGTCGAGATGATGATGACTTGGTGAGCCTATCACTTCTAGGCCTTCCCAAGAGCTGTCATAGTTAGCAGAACTCTGTGAATGGGAGGGAGAAGTTACCAGATTGGGAGCAACTATGGTCAGATTTGGTACAAGAAGAGTTTCAACGACATACCAGGGATGGATTCTCATCCAAGACTGATGATGAGGAAAATTGTACCTTGGCTAGTAAGGCAAAGAAGGGGAAGGGGAAGAAGTCCTATTCCAAATCTGAGACCAACAAAGAGGGCAAGAAGCGTGACATGTCAAAGGTGAAATACTTTCACTGTCATGATTATGGACACTATGCCACAAATTGTCCACAAAAGAAGAATAACAACAAGAAGGCTTTAGGATATGCATCGGGTGAATATTTGGCCTCATATTTTGAGTTGGACTTCTCTCTCATCGCATGCATGGTGTCAACTATTATTGCATCTATGTGGTACTTGGATATTGGAGCATATTTCCACGTGATGGGAAACAAATAACTCTTTAGTAGCTTAGAGGAGAAGGATCTTCAGATGCACACCGAGATGGGTGATGAAGGGAGGTATAGCACTACTGATATTGGCACAGTTGCTTTCCAGAGAGAGTCAGGTAAACCTTTCATATTAAAATATGTCATGCATGTACTAGGCTTGAAAAAGAATTTAGTTTCAGTTGGTATGTTGGAGGATCTTGGATATGATGTGGTTTTCAGTGAAGGAAATGTGCTCCTTCGTCACAAAGCCACATGATAGGTAAAGAAGATTGGGGTTCGTGTGAAGAACCTCTACAAGCTTGATGTAGATGGTTGAGTAGCATTGAGCAGTAAAGCAGGGAAGGTGGTGAGCTGGGATACAAGTGAGTTATGGCACAGGAGATTGGGCCATCTACACCACAGTGCTTTGAGGATCATGCAGCAGATTTCTACAGGTTTTCCAAAGGGTACTCTTGTGCAGATAGAAATTCAAGGGATGTACCATGGGGAATTATACTAAATCCACTTTTCATGAGAAGGAGAATCACGCAACGAAAATCCTTGAGAGAGTTCACTCAGACGTGTGTGGACCATTCTCTACACCTTCCATAGAAAAGCATAGGTATTATGTGATTTTGGTTGATGATATTTCTAGAAAGTGTTGGATCTTCTTTCTGTAGAAGAAATATCAAACGTTCTCCAAGTTTTGTGAGTTCAAAGCACTGGTAGAGAAAGATACAGGGAATAAGGTGAAGGCTCTAAGGAGCGACAATGGTGGTGAGTATATCTCTAATGAATTCAAGAACTTCTGTGCCAAAGAAGGAATTCAGAGATAATTGATTGCATCTCATGACCCACAATAGAATGGGGTCGCAGAAAGAAAGAACATAACAACTGTGGGAGCAACACGAGCTATGTTACATGATTAGTGCCCACCGTTGCATCTATGGGCAGAGGCATGAAACACAACGATATTTGTGCAGAACCGTAATAGTCATCGAATACTTAGCATGAGTACACCAGAGGAGGATTTTTCAGGTAAGAAACCAGATGTTTCATATTTTAAATTTTTTGGCTCATCTATCTATTTCCATGTGACCAAAGATGCCAGGAAGAATCTAAAGCCAACAATTGAGGTTGGGATATTTTGGGGGTACACTGATACTCCCCACAACTGTCAGGTGTATTTTCCGGCTAACAAGATGACAATTTTCAGGAGAGATGTTAAATTTGATGAGGAGAAAGCCATGTGATTGTCCCTTGAGAGGGAGCTTGACTTGCATGCAGATGAGGAACTCTTAGTTGCAAAGGATGAACCTCGGGATGTGGAGCAGCCACAAGAAGAGGATCATGGAGTGGCAGAAACCACTCATGCAGAGCCATCCACTAGAAATTGTAGGAAGCACACCAGAGAGGCTGACAGATTGATGCTAGATGTGACAGAGCTGTAGGTGCACCTACATCACATCATAGGCAGAGAAGGTCCCAAAATAGGTATACTAGATACATGGCTCTTATGAGCGAGTGTATTGTGACAAAACCATCCTCTGTTGAGGAAGCAATGCAACAACCAACATGGGTCAATGCTATGGTTGAGGAGTATGACTCCATTATCAGAAACAGTGCATGGGAAGTGGTCCTAAGACCAGTGGGGAAGTCAGTGGTTGGATCTAGGTGGATCTACAAGGTGAAGCAAGCAACATATGAGAGTGTGGAGAAATACAAGGCTAGATTTGTGGCCCAAGGATTCTCACAGGTAGAAGGGATTGACTATGAGGATACTTTTGCACCAGTTGCAAGGTACTCATCGATTAGATCTATCCTTGCAGTCTCAGCGCATATGGGGTGGCAGATACATCATATGGATGTAAAGACAACCTTTCTCAATGGAGTCATTGATGAAGAAATGTACACTGAGCAACCAGAAGGTTTTGAGACCTTTGACACGGAGTCACATGTGTGCAGACACAAGAGAGCATTGTATAGTCTGAAGCAAGCACCTCATGCTTGGTACATCAGGATCGATAGCAATTTCATCGGGTTGGGCTTCACAAAGAGTGAAGCGGATGCGAACCTATAGCATATTTTGGTTGATGGTAAGATTTTGGTTATTGTAATTTATGTTGATGATCTAATACTGGCAGGTGATGAGCAGCTCATAACTTCTTTGTAAAGAGGATATTTCAAGAGAGTTTGAGATGAAGGACATGGGGCTCTTGCATTATTTCCTTGGCTTGGAAATATGGCAAGTAGATGGGGAGCTATTTGTATCTCAGGGCAAGTATTCCAAGGAGATTCTGAGGAAGGTCCACATGGAGGGAAGCAAACACATGGAGACTCGTCTTGCAGGTAACTGGAGGATGAAGGATGCTACTTTAGGTGAGGTAGTGGATGCTACTGTTTACATATAGCTTGTGGGTTCACTTATGTATTTGGTGAACACACGACCAGACATATGCTATGCAATTAACCAACTTAGTCAAGCTCTGGTTAAGCCCACCAAGCTCTTTTGGAAGGCGGGGAAGCATGTGTTGAGATATCTCCGGGGCACTACAGTGTATGGATTATGGTACAGACATACAGAGGGAGTGAAGCTTCAAGGCTTCACCGATGCAGAATGGGCAGGTAGTCCATCAGAAAGGAAGAGTACATCAGGGGGAATCTTCAACATAGGATTAGCAGCATTTTCTTGGTACAACAGGAAGCAGAGATCAGTTACACTCAGTTCAGCCAAGGCAAAGTACATGGCAGCTAGTTAGGCTGCATGCGAGACCATTTGGATGAGGAAGATACTTGTTGGTTTGTTTGGTCATCAGATGGATCTGACGGTGATACATTGTGATAACCAGAGTTGCATAAAAATCTCGGTTAATCTGGTATTCCATGCATTAGGGGAATTTTGAGGTCTAAAATGGGCCTCCAAGGGAATACTAAAATAATAATTAAACCAATAAAATAATATTTATGAATTTTCAGTTCACTTTTTGCACCACAATCAATGTAACCATTGTTAAATTCAATTCAGAAGTTGTACCAGAATAAAATTAATAAAAAAATTGTATTGATGTGACTATAAATGAGAATGAGCTTTTCAAGAAAAAGTCATTATCATTGAACAACTAATGCATTTTTCCTTCGTACTTAAATAACTTCAAATAAAATATAAATATAAATATAAATTCTTAATTATATTATATGCTATTAATTAAAATTTATATTATTTAAATTGTATAATAACATGTAATTAATATACTATATAAAAACAATATAATATAATATAATATAATAAATGTATAGGGATATGAATTGTTTCTTTCAAGAAATATGAAATGAAAATAATATATTTTTATTCAAAAAGTGTGAAATGAAATTTATTATGAG
This sequence comes from Pinus albicaulis, assembly GCA_034641835.2. Taxonomy (NCBI): domain Eukaryota; kingdom Viridiplantae; phylum Streptophyta; class Pinopsida; order Pinales; family Pinaceae; genus Pinus; species Pinus albicaulis. The sequence goes on from CM076582.1 coordinate 1,468,673,300, forward strand.
TACTTTACTTTGACTTTAAAATTACTTAGAGAACTACCATGGTTAACCATGAGTTTTTATCCACCATTGAGAATGTGACAAGTAAGTACCTTGAACTCAAGAAATGCCACTTCAACCATTAGGGATGATGTCATCCCCTAAAATGTGATTGGTTCTCATAAAGTGAATTTTGGTTTTACATTTTCCTTAGGAGGCCCATTTTAGACCTCAAAATTCCTTTCCCACAGAAGATCAGAATGCAGATATCTTGACGAAGGCGCTTTTGAAGAGAAAATTTGAATACCGCAGAGGCAGGTTCAGGGTAGCAGATAATCCCTTTCTTTTTGAGAGGGAGTGTTGAAATTCAACAAGAAAATGCACCACATACTAGTGTGGGATTCCAGGTCACACATGAATGAGGAATTCGGTGACACATTAGTGCTAATGCGGGCGTTCAATTTTTAAATAAATTGGAAAATAAATTGTAATCTTATCTCATAACAACTTGTAATAGTTAACTAAGTGTGATAGAATTAGTTAGCTCACTAATTTCGAGTTGAGGGTAAAAGGTGAGGCATGTAAAGTGATTCTATTATTTTCAGGGTCCAGTTGCAGTTGTAGCACTAGTGTGGTGTGAGTGTAATCAGTTAACTCAAATTAATTGAGTTAAAATCAGTTTAACTAGTTCTAACTGAGTGATGAGCTAGTGAGAGGTCAAGTGAATTAAATTATATTTAATTCACAAGTAGTGATCTACTAAGTAATTGACGATTCACTATTAATAGCTACATGCATGTCAATTTTGATGACAACCCAGTTGAGACAAAGGTTAAAGGCAAGTAAACTATCAGTTGTATTATTAACGAATTTCCCAAGCACAATTATAAAGCCACATGAAGCCCATGATGGATTGTGCAGTCAAGGAAGGTTGGAATTCCTATTTAATAGGAATTATTTTTCCTAGGGATTGCGTGAGCAAGGCAGGCTGAAGGTGGGCAGGAAATTGGCTATGTATTGGTCCAATTTTGCCTAGATCAGTGTGAGACAATTGGTAGAGTGTATGAAGTTAAGGTGAGAACACATGCATTGTATTTTTTCATGATTCCTTGGTTGAATATACAATAAATATGGAGGGGTTTTGAGCAGTTTCTTTCCTCAGTAAAATCTTGTGTTGTGCGATTGATTTACTTCTTTCTCTTACTTGCATGTGATTGAGTGACCGTGATTTATATTCCGCAAATATTGTATAAGGATTCAATATCTTGTTTTAGTACATTACATGATCAGATTGAATCCATTGGTGTAATTTCTACAAGTTACACCCAAAAGAGTATCTGTTGCCAAACCTACAAAAGATTGTTCTATGAATCAAAACTCAAATATTCCTGCAGTAGTGTAGTGGTAAACCTTTTATAGGCTTGTGGGCAAGTTCTAGGATCGATTCTCCCGAGATATATTTAGCAAGTGGTTGATTTGTTAAGTCTCAGTGCAATGATATGTTGAAACTTAGGTTTTATCCCAAGTAACTTGGTGCATACATTAAACCTATCCAGACATAGTGCATTTGATTTCTAAAACAATATCATTACAACCTTATCGTTAATAATCCAACGGATATACATTGTATATGGTTTCTGATCTTAGGTTTAACACATTATTCCATATCTCAGAGACTTTGGCTTACGTTATGCAACCATACATATTCTGTTCCATATTATATGTTATGTGGTTTAATACTATGCCACATGTCATATGGTTTCGCTCCATTGTTTATCCATTCCTCTCCACCATTTACGCTTCCACCATAGGTTAATACATGTCACATTTCCAATGTTTAACACCACATACACTACATGTATGCCATACGTTTAGGTTTGAAACCATAAACCATATCTCCACCATAGTTTCGATACCATAGTGTTTAGACCATAGTATAATATTCTTCTCCTCTATATATATATATATATATAAAATTTCTGCCATGGTTTTTTAAATTTTATTTGTGGCATTTAATTTATAAAATGTGCTCACCATTGTAATATATGGTTTAAATATAAAACTCCAAACCATAGGTTTCATTTTTTTTAGGTTGTAGCTTAGGTGTTTTTTTTCTCATAAATAATGCGCCCATTTGGTAATGCTTAGCCTGGTCCTAGATTTAGAGCCTTAGGTTTATTAAACATTTTTGCACCAAATTTATGTGTCCTTACCATATTACTGCACCCTGCTTTGAAACCATAACCCAATAATTTCACCATCAACTGGAGATCTGCACTAGAGGTAACATTTGACTTGATGTCACGCGTCGAATTGCAGAAACGACATGTGGCCTCTTTTGCACCTGTTCGCCATACAACTTCAACAGATGATTTCTCTTCCATCTGGAGACCAAATTAGAAACCGTAAATTGTGTCGGATACTGAACGATGAGCACTAAAACTTGGCACCGTTTCTGAAGACAACTGAGACCTCCCAACGTTGATTTGGAATGGATAAAGGTTGTAGCAGACACAGGGTCTTAATTGTCTCAACTTTATTTTGTTGGAAAACCAAACATTCCGCCACAAACTTTTGAATATCAGATTTAAGGCCATCCCAAAAAATTCTTTCTTCACCCTGGGGTAAGTTTTTAAAAATCCTGAGTGTCCTCCTTAAGGAGAGGTGTGCAATTAAAAAAGAATCTTTTGTTTTATTTGGGAATTTTATTAAGATATAAGTGATCTTTGTACCATAAGGAATTATTTTTCCAACTAAACGTATCAGATGTACTAGGATCTTACTGCAACTTTTGAATGAGTGTTCATACTTCTTCGTCATTCTTCCATTTCTCCCTTTCTTCAGTTATCCAATTGGGTTGGATAATAGAAATGGTACAAAGCAATGCTTCCACATCCTCATCCTTTCTTGAGAGTGCATCTGCAACAACATTTAGCTTCCATTTTTTGTAGATGATTTCAAAGTCATAACTCAACATCTTTGTGACTCATTTTTGCTGCTCTTTTGAAGATAGTCTTAGTTCCAAAAAGTATTTAAGACTATCATGATCAATTTTTACCTTGAAGTGTCTTCCCATTAGGTAAGGTCGTCATTTCTTTAGTGCATGCAGTATTGCCAACATTTCCTTCTCATAAATAGCTTTTTGTAAATAATTTCCTTTGATTGGATGACTTTCAAAAGCAATGGGTCTTTCTTCTTTCATTAAAACAACACCAATTTTGTTTCTTGAGGCATCACACTCCATAATAAAGGTTTTTGTGAAGTATGGCGTAGCTAATACCGGTGCTTGGCACATTGCCTCTTTAAGATGTTCAAAGGCCTTAGTTGCTTCAAGAGTCCATGAAAATTCATCTTTCTTCAATAATGTTGTTAGATGTGCTCCTATTCTCCCATAATTCTTAACAAACTTGTGATAATACCCTATTAACTCAGAAATCCTCGCAACTGCTTTATGGTTGTGGGCACTTTCCATTCCTTAATGAATTTAATTTTGTTAGGGTCTACCTTAACACCCTCCTGAGATACAATATGACCCAGATATTCCACCTCTTGTACTCCAAAGAAACATTTGGAGGTTTTTGCATATAATTGTTTCTCCTCCAATAGTTTGAGCACCTTGTCAACATGTTGAACATGGTGCTTCCAAGACCTGTTGTATATTAGTATATCATCAAAAAATACTAACACAAAATTTCTAAGGAAGGGGTTGAAAATAGAATTCATCAACCCTTAAAATATAGAAGGTGCATTGGTAAGGCCAAAAGGCACGACCAAAAATTCATAATGACCCTCATGAGTTCGAAATGTTTTTTTCGGAATGTCTTCAGTCTTCATTCTAATTTGATGATATTCTGGACGAACATCCAACTTGGTGAAATAAATTTCTCCATGTAATTCATCCAATAATTCATCAATCACATGAATGGGAAATTTATCTTTAATAGTGAGCTTATTGAGCTCCCTATAATCTGGACACATGCACCATGATCCATCCTTCTTGTGCACCAATACTACTGGAGCAGAATAATAACTTTGAATAAGTTGAATTATACCAGCCTCTAGCATTTCTGCAATCATACATTCAATTTCGCTCTTTTGGACATAAGGATATCTATGTGGCCTGATGTTTGGAGGAACACTTCCTGTAATCAAATGAATATCATGATCATGATCATGAATAGGTGGGAGTCTCAACCACCTTGGAATGATTTTCCAACACTTTTTGGAGATCTGGAGAAATAGATGATTTTGATGTTGGAACTTCTAGTGAGCATAATTGTTCAATGATGCCTTGTTGTTCTTTCTTTAGAAGATTTTTCATGAAATTAGAGCTTATTATCTCTCCCGACCTACCTACGATACCCCATAATTCAACTTCCTTTCCTTCGAAAAAAAATTTCAAGAAAATTTCAAGAAAATTAAATGCTACCGTCCCCAAAGATTGTAACCATTGTACTCCTAGTACAACATCAACACCACCCATTGGAATGGAAAGCATTGGAATATTCAACACATATTACCCCATGGTTAGCTTGATATTATGGCACTTTCCAGATAAATTTATAGTTTCTCCATTTTCCACCATCACTTGACACTCTGGCGAAGGGTATAGGAAGAAATTCAATTCCTTGGTTACCTTAAAATGAATAAAATTATGGGTATTACCTGAATCAATAAGAACTATTACTTTTTTATTCTTGATATGTCCTTCTATCTTGAGTGTTTGAGGATTGGTAATTCCTGCAAATACATTACAGGATATGGTCGGATTCATTTCTGCTTCCTCTAGAGTTGGTTCCTGTAGTATATCCTCTTCTTTTGAAGTTTCTTGTTCCTTTTCTTCCTCCTCTTCACAATATATGTAAAATAATTTATTATCAGTGTTAGGGTCCTATAAATATAATATTCATAATTTTGATTTGACTCTGTTAAAATTCTTGAAATATTGTACATACCTTTGCTTTCGGAAAATGTATTCCAAAATTAAAAAATGAAAAAAGGGTATGTCCTAAAATAACAATCAAAGGACAAAAAAGAAACAAAGATAAAAAAAGAATATTAAATATGAACCCCATCAAAAATAGATCATGAAAGTTTTGCAAGTTTAAATGCCACTACTTTAGTTTAATTTTTCAAATAAGATTGTATGCAGCTTGTCCTAAATGTCACAATTCATGAGGGTCAAACAGCTTAAACTTGACCTCTCATGCTTTAAATTTCATGTTGTTAGATAGAGAATAAAGATCTTTCAAACAGTTTAAACTTGAAAAATTAGTAGATAGTTAGAGAATAAATGAGGAGCTCAAAAGTTTAATCTGAGCCCTCAGATGAAATAAGGTTAGAATTAGATATTTTTTATGTTTTGAAATAAAATTGATTTAGGGTTGCAAATCTAAATGCACCCATGAAAATAAAGTAAAAAATGTTAGAAATAATGATGGGTAGGTAGAAAGCAGTTGTGCAAGAATGTAATAAAGCATCATCGGGAAAAATTACTAATTTCCCCTTTCCTACAATGATTCAATATTCTAAACCTTCAGTTAAAAAGGCTCAGAGCATTTCTCTGACTTCTGTTGGGACTAGACCCAAGGCTCAATGACTGATTGGTTAAAAATATTGAATTCCTACATAAATCCCCATTTCATCAACATTTACCCTTCATCCATAATCATGATCCCCTTTCTTAAGTAAAAACCCATTTTTACTTAGTAAAAGTAAAAACCCTAAATAACTAATTTCATTTCCATTCCAAAATCACTCAGAAACCCATAAAATGCATTTTATCCTAAGTTTAAGTGTGGAAAACATAAAGGGACAAAATATGCTTATTTGTCTATCTTTTACACTTTACTTAGTGTTAAAACATGTATTTTTCATTCATATAATATATTATCCTTTTATTTCATATTAATTTCTAACTTATGTATTAGCTCCACTATATACCCCTTAGCCCGTATTATATTAATTCCATTTTTTATTTTAATTCCCAACCCAAATTTTAATTATAACATATAGTTTTAAATTCCGCACATGTGATATATGTCAGACTTACCTACTATATCCCCCGCCAGCCCTAATATTACATTCACCTGCATCCCCTTTGTTAAAAGCTCTAACTTCAGCCGTTCATAATAAACCAAGGTTATGTATTAAAACATTATTTTAAATACATAATTATCCCGCCGGATTAACAAACCCCGGACCCACTTCGAAATCCCATGCAACTCCACCAGTCAATCGCGACCGTTCCCATTGACCCTCCCAGATCCGACGATCCTTAGGCTATATCGCAAATAAAGTTGCGCGAATAGAACATTTCCATTTCCACGCGAAATAGGTGGTTTCACCTTTTCCTCTCTCCTCCACGTGGCCTAACCCTATTGGATCACGTCCAATTCATTTGAAACCACTTCCAACTCAAAATGAGCGCGATAACCACTCGCAGTTTATACCCTTTAAGCCCAAAAACCGCCATTGCTTGACTTGACCGCCATTTATTGCAGGCGTCAATTAACCCTAAATTGCGTAATAAACCCTGAAATCGCACCATTTTATCCCTTTTACTACATTTTTCGACTGTATTATTCCTCTAGACTAATAAGAATGAAGGCTGTGCATTGTTTCAAAACCCAGATCCTGCAAAAAGCCGTATTTGATATCAAAATATTTCTGTTAAACACCATGTTAAAGCACACACATGGTGTATGAGGAGAAGAATGCACACACACAAGACTCAACACACAATGAAAGATAAGCGTGAGGCTTTCTTATTTTCCATTATACAAAGATATACATTTATAGTACAATGGTGTGACTCTTGGTTTCATATTCCAAGGTCACTTGGACTCCATTGTGACTTTTCGCATTCCACACCTACCCATGTAGGATTAGGTGTTCCAACATCCCACCTTAATCCGAAGGGGTATGTGTGAGTCCAAGAAAAGAGTTGTAATACAAATCTGCAAAGTATACATGGAAACACTTGGCTGAATCAACTCTCTGAAATGTTGGAAAAAAGGAGGTGGTTTTATGATGACCACAAACACTGGAACGCAAAACTTGTTGCAGTTCCTGGAACTCTTCCAAAACTGGCAAGAAGCTAAAAGCTTCTGCTAGAGGAATTGTCCCTCATTAAAAAAGGGAGACCTTCGACCTAAAAGAAGGGAGGTCTATGACCTGTGGTGGTTTTAGGTTGTCCACCAACCAAAGATGATGGTTTTAGGTTATCCACCAACCGAAAATGATGGTTTTAGGTTATCCACCAACCAAAGATGATGGTTTTAGGTTATCCACCAACCGAAGGTATGCTCACGGGTATCCGTGTGTCTGGCTACATCTCTGAATCCGGAATGACGAATTGTGGCTCAGGCTCGCTTGAACTGCTGGCTACAACTCTGAACATGGAATGAGAGATTGTGGCTCGTGCTCGCTTGATCTTCGTCGAAGCTTGCACATGACCACCATTTTCCTACCACAGGACAAGGTGAGATGATGGCGAAAACTCAACTGCAAGTTTGCTCAATATCCGTGAACAAGTTCTAACATGTGTCGTAAACATCTTCTTGGTTGCTGATGCCCATTGCCAAGAAGCGATCCATCCAAGATGAATCTTGGGTCTTGCAGGAGGCTTGTGTCTGAAGCATCTGTATGAAGAATGAGTGTGCCGACCACAATGCTTGCATGGATGAAGATAAAAACAGTGATCTTTCATATGGCCAACTCGATCACAGTGTTGGCATGTCTCAATCTGTTGTGGAAGTGGAACATGATCTGGAACAGCTGCAGGTGAACTGTCATACAGGAATCCGACACTCTGAAATATGATGGGTTTTGTGCAGTATGGAATATGAAAGGACACATCCTTGTCATATCCAAGACCAGTTCGGTACTTTTTGTGGACAAGCTCTTCCCAAGGTCCGATGATGGGCTTGAGAAGTGCAGGTTGAGCTACTGCATCTGCATGAAAATCTGCTCTAGTGCAAGGAACTGAATGGGAATCATCTGCAACTTTATCTTCTTTCTTCTGATGAGAGTCCTTCACAATGTTCTGAACAGAAACAGGTTCAGAATGGTGACTCTTTTGCTAAAGTTCGTCTTGTTGGAGCTGAGATTCCAACTGCAAAAACTCAATCTTTTCATGTGCATCTTGCAAACAACTGTGAATTTTACAAAGAGCATCCTTGCTCATTTTTATCATGTCATCAACATTGGAATGAATGAGGTTATTCAACAATACTAATGCCTCATTGATTTTAGCCATTTCAACAACTTAGGTTCAAAAAATGAAAGGGTGTCGGCTTCAACCGAAAATGCACCCGTTTACAATGTGATGCAACAAGAAATACAAATGACTTATGGAAATACAAAATCTGCTCCTCAAATGATGGAGGGCAATCAACAATCCAACAACTCAAATACTGATTGCAACTATGAATGAAGAGGCAAATTCACTCACAATGTGATTTCAATACAAAATCTCTGCAAATATGTGCAGCTGAAAACACTATGAAAGAAGCCTTTAAAGCAACTGAAATTTTTCTTCAAAGAGCTGTTTTCAATGATGGAAAACTTGTCTTCACATGTAAAATTCTTTAAGAAAATCACCCTTCAAATCAATGCCACAAATCACGATGTCAAATCTGCAAATTTCAGTCCATGTGCTTCTCATATGCCATTTTCCATTTTCTGCTATTCTCTTTCTTTCCTCTCTCTCTGCTGTTTCTTTTTTTTTTTTAATTAATTAAAAATGGAAATGATGGGGAATTAATTAAAAATGGGAGAAGGGGAATTAAAAGGGAAAGGGATTAAAAATTATTAAAATGGAGGGTATTAATTTAAAATGGGGGGAAAGGGATTAAAAATTATGGGAATAAAGTGAAATTATATATAAATGGGAATGGGAAAAAAAAGGGAAGGGAAATTTTAATGGGAAGGGAGTTTTTAAAAAAGAGAATGAGAAATATTATTAAAATATAAAAATGGGAAGGTGGGAATCGAATTAATTTAAAAGAAATGGGGATGTAATATATGAGAGGGGCAGATATTATATGTAGGGGGTTCTATTATTGAATTGGAGGAGCGGTAATATTAAATGGAAGGGGTATTTATGTGGGAAAATTAATTAAATGGAGGGGCGGTGTTACGTATGGTGGGGAGTGAAAAATTTTAAAATTTAAAAAACGCTGACTTAAAAAGAATTTGAAACGCTGGAATAGACGTGGGTAGGGAGGTGAGGAGACCGGGTAAGGGTGAGGCGAGGGTTAGTGGGGTGCGTAAGTTGTAAGAGATAATGGAGGGCCGAGTGGTTTGAGCAGTGAAGGAGTGGAGTGTTAACAGCTAGGGGAGAGACTGTTTGTTAACCGCGTGGGGAGAGAGGCCGCGGGTTGGAGAGTGTAAGATGGTGTGAGCGTAGGGCTGGAGCGATAAGGGAGATAGGTTGCAGAGGGGGCCGTAGCTGGAGCAGCGTAGAGATAGGTTGAATGCAAATTGTTGTATTAAATATTTTGATCGAAGAGCGTTTGAGCATATATGCGTGGGGGGTCGATTGACTTCCGACTGCACGGAAGAGGGGGTCATGAGCGTAGAGTGAGATGTATTGCAGAGTGTAGTGAGGAGTGTGCGCAGGAGTAATGGGTAAGGAGGAATGGGATGCCGCGTAGGGAATAATGGGAGCACTGGTTAAGGTGAGGGCGTTGAGGGAGTAGGCGCAGGGTGGCAGGTAGCGTAAGAAATGATGCAGTGTTGAGAGAACAAAATGCAGGGGGAGAAGGCCGAAGGGCTGAAATGGCAAAGATTTTTTTTTTATTTTTTAATTTTATTTAAAAACAGCAGAGAAGAAGTCTTTTGAAACAACATCGGATTTTTAAGCACTGAAATACAGGCAGCAGATTCCAGAAATGAAGGCAACAGTACAAATTTGAAGTACTGAAATGCAATAGAAGATTGCCAATAAACCCAGAAATTTTTCCAATAGCTCAGCAGCAGAAAAACTCAAAATTATTTTCCATTAAAAAGCCAGAAAATTCTACTTCAGAAACCCTCTTTAAACAGTGTTTTCCAGCAACTCTTCAATGCAGAAATTAATAGAAATTGCAGGAAAAATGAGAATGAAAACCTTCAGATGGGCAGTGCTGCCTTTCTTCAAAACCAATTTCTGAATGCTTCTTCTTCTTCAAATTCTGAATGCTGCTCTTTCTTGTGAATGCTGCTCCTTCTTCTGAATGCTGCTCCTTCTCCAAAACCACTTTCTGAATGTGGCAAAAATACTGCTGCAGAAAGTCTCTTCAAAACACCTCTGAATGGCAGCAAAAACACTGCTGCAAAAACTCTCTAAATGCTGCAAAAATGTCAACAATTGTTTTGCAGATATGTAGGCCATAAACACAAATGGCTCAGTCAATTTGGAGCAGGGCCAGCAATCGCCCGCTTTGATACCATGTTAAACACCATGTTAAAGCACACACATGGTGTATGAGGAGAAGAATGCACACACACAAGAATCAACACACAATGAAAGATAAGCGTGAGGCTTTCTGATTTTCCATTATACAAAGATATACATTTATAGTACAATGGTGTGACTCTTGGTTTCATATTCCAAGGTCACTTGGACTCCATTGTGACTTTTCGAATTCCACACCTACCCATGTAGGATTAGGTGTTCCAACAATTTCAAAAAGCTTCCAGAAACCTTTGCAGCCAGGACTCAACCTGTAGATTTCTAATTCCCTGGATCCCATTTACATCCTTGCAGACCTGGTTTTTAGTAATTATTGTTTTTATTTTTTGCAGGTAATCGAACATAACTTGGATAAAACAATCTAAATACTAGTTAAAGATCTATTTTACTCCAAGAACTTACAAGGAAATGAATTCAAAGGATTTTCCTTAAAAGATTCCAGGCATTAGAGTTAAATGACATTCATCCTATGAAAGATAAAAGAGAATTTTAATGTAAATATTAAAACAGGGCATTCATAACAGTCAGGGTAAAAGGAAGAACTCACAGTAAAGGTTAAAGTTCAAAGTAAATTAAGAATTCACAGTGACAGTGAAAATATAATAGTCAAAGAGCATCAAATTTAAAGTGTATAAGATGAAAGTCAGGGTGAAGGTTAAAACGAAGTTACAGAGCAGTCAAGGTAAAACAGTAAAAGTAAATACAAAGACAGTAATGGTTAAACAAAGATCAAAATACTTTCACCAACAACAATGAAGTTTATCCAAAGTAAAATAAAAACAGTTAAAAGATGGAAACAGAGCAAGAAGGGACATTTTTGCAGAAATTTCCTGTTTAAGTCATAGTTTTACAGAAACTATTGTGGAAAATCCAAGATGAATTTTGAAAAAATTAAGGAGATTTATGTTCCTAAGATGTCCAACTACAAAAACCTCTCTCACTTTTCTAACAGCCATTATGGGTTTAGAAATATTAAACAATATTTGAAAGCACTTTTTACAGAAAATTCCTATTAAGTCATCAGTTTGTAGAGAAGATTGTGACCAATCAAAAATACATCTTACAAAAATGAAGGAGGTTTTTTTCCTAAGATACCCATCTACAAAAACCTATCTCATGTTTTGCATAGGTATTAGAAAATGAGAGATACATGCACATCTTTACAGCCTATTTTTCAGACTGTGCAATGCTATTTTTTACACATCCTTTTGCAGAGCATATTGTGACCAAATGGAATTGAATTTTGGGAAATGGATAGAGGTTTATATTAGTAACATATTTATCTACAAAAACCTCTTTCAATTTTTACATATATATTTTGGATTGAGAAATAAAATGTATCATTGGACCCCAATTTTGCAGAATTTCTGGAGCAGAATGCACAAAGAAAGGAAACAATTAGTGACTTGGATGCCTCATCATCAACTAAGAGTTGATATCAAATTTAAATTCCATTCTTTGTAACCATTAATCCATAAGTATAGTATCAAATAGATTCATTAGTTTTGAGTGTACTTTTATTAAGTTCTATTTATGTAATACAGTTTGAGATATTTGTAAACCAATATTGATATTTTTTCAAGATATTTTAGTTTAGAATTTTTATAAATACTTCATATTTAGAAGTGTTATTGTGGAATAAATTTTTTGGAGATCGCTATAGTCATTTTTGTTGGACTTGAAATATTTTTTGTGTCAAATTTCGAGTAGCAGCATGGATCAAACCAATTGGCATCAGACTTCAGAATTCCTGTGATGAACTATTTGGAGTGAAGTATTTCCTTAATTGTCATTGTTATCTTTTTTTGTTACATGCATCCATGTATGTTTTTTCTAAATCTGAATGAATAACTAGGAGTATTACTACATGATTTGTTAAGAGCACCCTATTTTTAACTATTTATCATTTATATGTTTTCCTCTGATTTCCAGTGTAGGGAACCCTTAATTGCTCCCTCTCTCGTTTGACCTCTTCCTAGTACTTCCTTTTCTGGATCAAAGGATTCTTAATTTCCCTTTATCCCGATCATACCACCTCATAAAAACAAATTTTCAAGATCTTCAAGGGTTATCTATCTTGCCTTGAAAACATTTGACCTTTTGGCCTTGATCCCAGTCATGTTTGTTTGATTTTGACTCCTTAGCCCAATGGAAAAATATATTTCCCACTATCCTTCCTTTCAAGTGATTTTTCCCACAAAATCTACCAAAACCAAACCAAAGATGCACATTCATAACTAGCCTAATATTTACAAATCAAAACAAAGTTAAATTTTAAAGAGAGAGCCCTCTCTGAACCCTAGGAAGGCTAGATCCTAGAGTTTAAAAGTTGGTATGTGGTTACCTCAGACTATTTCTTTCTTTCACCTTGAGAAATTACTGAGTGATAACAATCAACTCACTTATGACCTTTAGTGTATTTTCTATCACAACTAATGTGTTAGTTTGTTTGGTGCATGAATGTACGAAATCACACCAACTAAAGGGGGTGGTTTTTCCCTCTTAAGTTATTGGTCACAGGCAAAAAATAGATAGAGTCAAGAAAGTTAGTGGAACATGCTGAAACATAAAGATACTAGATAGATAAATAACATGCATATTCAAACATAAAACTAAAACAAATAAAACAAAAGATCTAAATAAATTCAAACAACTTCAATAATCCAAATGGTGGCTCTTACGTCCCCTCTTATTGAGTGCTCGTAGGAAAATAGGATGAAACTTTAATCCACTTGCCAAGGGCCCTTAGAACTAGGGGTTTTAAGTCCTGATGCAAGGATGTATTTATTTCCGAGCTACCTTGGCACAAATTCTTCCTCTCTCTACTATGGTGGACTCGATTTTTTGGATGGCCAACAATTGAGTCCCCTCTATCTCTGCTCCAGATCACACACTACTGGTATTGCTTGGGGAAATTATAGCCAACATAACAATGTGCTCTCCTCTTGTTCATCTCTTGGTGGCCTTTTATAGGAGAATTCAAATCCTCCTTCCCTCTCTTGGTACATTGTGGATAGTGACCCAAGAGAGGAGAGCGATTAAATTGTGTTATATTTATTCCATTATGTGCTCCCTTGATGTCCTAAGGAGGCTTAGGTAACTGTCCTTAGGCAGCCTCAAGTGTGGAATCAATGTCCTGGAGTGTGCCTTGTGGTCCCAGAAAGTGAATTCCGCCACCCCCAGGATTGCGCTCTTTTTTTTAGCAAAAGGCGCGCAAAGTCGCGTTTATCGAAGAATTTTGCATGCAAAGGCACATTTCACTGGTTCTTCTTGTGTGCAATTTGATTTTTTCTTTCAGACCTTAGAGATTTTTAAATATTTTCATATTTTTTAGGAACCACATGATTATACTGGTGTATTGATTTGTGATCTGTTTGTGAGCGGTGACCTTTGGTTCTTGATCTACGGAACTTATCCTGTAAATTCCTACAATATTCTCTAATGTCTCTCAGCCCTGTAAATCCTTCTTCCTGACATTAAATAATGTCACATTTTCTTGGACGATTTTCCAATGATAACAGTTGCCCCCTAATGTGTGAGGTCTAGGAAGAACTGTATAGCCGAAATACATTATAGCTTATTTTCTGTATACTGTGTGTAGAGAAAGAGAGACCTACGTGTTGGGAATTAGAGACTCCCTGCACCGGGTCGAAGAGTGACCATGTCCTATGGGATCCTTGTAAGCAATGGTATAATACAATATATACAAATTTTCTACGAGGCGGGCATGTCCCATGATCGCAATGCTTTGGCTAGTTAAACAAATCTATGTGACAGATACAGATTATGTTTGCGTCACTAGTATGGTAGTGCTCTGTTGGTTGATGACGACGACTGCTGACGCCCTCAGGGGTGTTTTTTCTTTGACAATAGGTGGAAAGTGGTACTCATATGCGTGAAATTGGTATGCCATATAAATTTGCATTGTACGCATAGGCGCTGGTTGGGACCTCCCGTGTAAGCATTGCTGACAAAGACACTTATAAAGGCATGGGTCTTTGACGAATTTTATCAAAGTGCAATGGTTGTAAGGTATGATACCATCTTAACATGAAATTTTGTGTTGTAGTTGAATGCCAGGAGAATCGATGACATCTATTGGAAATGATGTCTCCAATAGTGCCACCCGAGGATGCCCTTTTTGTAGAGAGGGGTAATCCAAGGTACCACTTTCTTTTTGGAAAAGAGGTGTTGATGTCGAAAAAAAGGAAGCCTCAACCAAACAAGGGGGTCACTGATATGGAGGATCAGGATCCTGGATGTGATGTGTTTAACATAGGCATGATGGCGAGGGGTGACTGAAAACTGATGATGGTGATTCAATGGCCCAAGGTCGGAGTATAAAAAGCAGCTTGGCAGCAGTCATAACTATTTCTGATGGGGAAATCCCTGGAGTCGGTAGGAAATCGAGGGTGGGTATATATTGGTTATGAATGTCATGGTGGCTTATGCATGAGGGTTGTATACTTCGACCAAGGGTGACTAGTGACTGCGCCATGGGAGAAAAAAAAATGTGCGTGGGTGGGGGACATAGTGCATCGTTTGCGGTCTTTGTACACTTACCAAAAGAATAAAATAATGGGGTTTGGTTTGTACAAAAAATAGAGATGGGGGCCCCAAAACATGAAATTGTTCGCTCACTGATGATGTGAGGAAGGTGTTTTTTTGAGGGTGGGGGCCCCATTGGTTGGTCTCATGTGTGAGGTTGATGAAGCAGATGAAAAATTATCACATATGGGTTTATGCTGATGGAGGTATGGTGAGCCAAATGTGAGGAATGCTAGTGCGCTTTTGATATGCTTATACAACCTGGTCATCCGGGAAAGGGGTTTTATTTCATATGGTAAAGCTTGACCTTATGCATGACCACTGAATGGAAATGAGGTACTTCCCAGACTAAGGTGGTATGGCGATGGTGTCACAATTTTTGTGATATATGGTCTATTGTGGGTGACGAGCGCCATGGGGAGGGGGGAGGCTCTCCCGACCAACGAGGATGCTTATCATGTGCAAGGTGAGGAACCTATGGATGATTAGTGTTGGAGAAACGATGTCAGGATATGTAGAGTTTTTCTGGGACTCTATCATGCTGGGGGTAGAATGATACATGCTCTGGAACTTTCAGTGGATGGAGTTGTGGATGGTTTTCATACTACCTGCAAAAACAAATGCCCCAAGTGAAAGCATCTTCTTTATCCAAATGTTATTGAAATACATATACTTAAAAAAGAAGATGAGAGAGGGCATACCTACTGTGCTAAAAATTTATTTTTTCGGGGGTGCGAATGTGTGGCACCGCCTTTGGGTGTTATGGAGTGCTGATCATAGTGCTGATTTTAGTCTAATGATTGGGAATTTTGAGCTCTCGTTATGGTCCTCCGAAGTTTCTGAACATGGTGATATATAGGAAAATATGGCTCAATTAAATTCATTTGTGTCTGTTGAGTATTGAGGGGTTAGAGGATTTTGAGGAGCAGTTCTTGTCGTTGTGGTCAGTCTGAGCACCCGGGATTAGTGATTTTATTGCTAGGTAAACTCCATGACGTCCTGCATTTTAATTTTCTCAATCTGGGGGTGCCAGGATCCGTACAACACTGGTTTGTATGGATTCTAAGCCAGTTTTACCCTTGATTGCATGGGTGATCAGGGTATTGGTGCACCTTTTGCATGCAAAGAAAAGGTTTTGTGCACATTATGCATGCTTTTCCCAGCGTTAGGCGTGCCTTCTGCGTTCCTGTGAGAAGTACATGCTCACCTTCCTCGCGCTTTTCTGAGGGATAGGCACGCGGAGAGCCGAGGCAATTTTTTGTCCAATTTTTTGGAAATTTTTCTTGTTTTTTAATGTTTTTATGCTGCTGATGTGCTCCTATTTTGATGACAAGATGTTGTGGAGGGAGCGGGGATTGGCCCAAGCTCTGTACTGCTTTAGCTGCCGATGGTCAGGCACGGCAACAGTTGGCGCAATGGGGTCTCCTGATATTTGTGAAGAATGACCTTCTTCGGTCACATGAGCGACTTCTGTGCTACTTGATTTAGTGTTGGAATAGGTGGCGCAAGGTGTTTGTGCTACGTGGGTGTGACCTCACTATCCGTCCTGAGATGAATATCTACTTTGTGACTGAGCTGCTGCCTCAAGGTGAGGCGCTTCGGTATCCACCTCCCTCTGGGAGGGTGGATATGGAGTGGTTCTGGGAGCGTCATTGCGGCGGGGCACCCCTTACCGAGGGGTGTATATCCATTTATACAGTGACGGACTTGGCCGAGCGGTGTGCTCTAGCGGCCATTGTGCGACTGGCAGGGTTGTCTGCACCTCATCAGGCATCGAGTCCACATATCGGTGTCCTGTGCTGGCTGAGGGTCGAGTATTTTTCTGACTTTGCCCGTTTCTGCTATGGTGGGATGCTAGCATAGCTTTACAAGATCCGGAACACTTTTTTTTGTACTCAGACACATATATTTTGATATATATATGAGAGATATTTTTTGCGGCTCTACATGGTGTGCCCCCTGTTTCTGCTTATGGATTATTTTATGCTAATGGATATCTATGTTTTCAATGTTTTTGTTTGTTGTGTATGATGGTTTATTCGAGATGCATTCCAGTTTAAAATATTGTTAGCTATGCGATCAGCTGTTTGGTTTTGACTCCTTGGTACATGTGTGAATATATTGTAGTCAAATTATCTACTTAATCTTTTTGCATGCTAATATTTACTAAATAGATGTGAATCTCGTATCTCAAATGTTTGGTTTAACTGTGACACTACTAAATAGGAAGCGAGGTAGATACGGATATGGCGTATGCCTTGATGGAGGGTGTCGCTCATAAGTCCTATAACATCGTCATATTTGTCTAATTGTTTGT
Source organism: Pinus albicaulis (assembly GCA_034641835.2). Taxonomy (NCBI): domain Eukaryota; kingdom Viridiplantae; phylum Streptophyta; class Pinopsida; order Pinales; family Pinaceae; genus Pinus; species Pinus albicaulis. Next base: position 1,468,690,600 of record CM076582.1, read on the forward strand.
TGCTGAACCAATGCACACACCATTGTTGTAGAGTGGTGATTGGTTAGGGTGATAGATAACCCAAGCGACTACTGCTAAAGTTTGATTCCATCTTGGTGCTCCATCAACAAATCTGAAGTAAGGGTCGGGTTGGTAATCCATTGTGACACTCGATCGTGTTTTGTAACAAGTCTTTTGGTCAAAAATTTAAAGTGGTTGTGTTTGTGTACGTTGACTCTAAGGTAGGGCCTTCTTGGCCCTTATGAGTATAATTTCTTGAGGTAAAGGCCGTTGACGGGGTTGCTGATGCATGTCCCGTCCGATTCGGTCAAGATGTATGCCCCCTGGCAGAGGCAATGTTTTATGATGTAGGGTCCTTTCCACAAGGTTTCAAAATTTCCTGGCCCTAGTGCGTCTTTTGCGACATCGTAGCGGAGGACTAGTTCTCGCTCAGTAAATGAGCGAGGGTTGATGTGGCAGTCGAACGATGCTTTTGCCCGTTTCTTATGGGCCTCGTTGTGTTGCAGTGACTGTTGTCAGCTTTGTTAACGAGCTCTAGTTGTACTAGACGTTGTTCTAGAGGTTGGGTATCATCGAGGATTTCGATGGCTGCATGTAAATTTGGGATCTCACGTTCTATGGGAATCACGTCTTCGACCCCGTATACCAAGTGGAAGGGAGTGAAACCAGTGAACGTCTTCACAGCTGTGCGATATCCCCACAGGGCGGAGAAGAGCATATGGTGCCAGTTGATTTTATGGTTATTCACCATGCGTTGTAACATCATTTTGAGGACTTTGTTTACAGCTTCTACCTGTCCGTTGGATTGGGGGTAGTATGGTGAAGCAAATTCATGGGTGAATCTGAGGTGGTGGGGAAGCTCCTCCAAAAGTCATTCTCGAAGTGCTTCCCATGGTCGGAGACTAATACCTTGGGAACACTGAATCGGGTAATCACGTGGTTAAACAGAAATTGGGCAACATTTTCTGCGGTGTTGTCGTATGTGGGCATGGCTTCCACCCACTTGGTGAAATAATAGACAACTACTATGATGTATTTATGATTTCCGTATGATGCGGGGTTGCAAGTCATGAAGTCGATTCCCCATTTACAAAAGGGGTTGGTGACGATGACAGGGTGTAGAGGAGCGGGAGGGGCTCTTGATTTATGAGCGAAGAGCTGGCATCACCCACTTCTCTTAACTGTTGTAATGCAATCATGAAATAGGGAGGGCCAAAAATATCATGCCCGTAGGAATTTTTGGGCAGTGGCCATCTCGGAGAGGTGGCCACCGCAAGCTCCTTCGTGGCAGTCATTAAGGAATTATTCCGCTTCGTCATGAGTGAGGCATCGACATAAAATGGTGTCTATGCCCCATCGGTACAAGACATCGCCCATGAGGAGATATTGGGGGGCCTGATGGTGAATGCGCCAACGGTCGTCTTGGGTGAGATGAGGTCTGAATTTTTGGGTTCGTAGGAAGAGGAGAATATCTCCCTACCAAGGGTTGTCGGTCGCTACAAAGAAGAGATTCTCATCTGGTAGCAAATCATTTACTGGTGATCCCTTGGTATCTCTTGGGAGGTTCGTAATGAATTCTTCTAAGGTAAGCGCCTTTTTACTTTTAGGGGAGCGGAACTGTAAGTCGTATTCTTGGAGAATGACTATCCACCAGGTGTACTTATGGTTCATTAGGCGACGTGTGAGCAGATATTTGATGGGATTAATATTTGCAATGACCGTAGTGGTTTTTAAGATGATGTAGTGGTGAAGATTCTGGACTTCGTGTATTAATGCTAGGGAAATCTTTTCTTCAAGCTCATATCTTAATGTTGGGTCTGCTAAGGTTTTACTGACGTAATAAATTACGTGCTCCTTCCCATCTAGGCCTTCCTATATCAAAACTCCGACCAAGGCGGACTCAGAGGCTGATAGATACAGGATGTAATCTTTTTCATAGTTTGGGGGACTGATGAGTGGTGCTGAAGATAATGTTTCTTTTAGCGCATCGAATGCTTGTTGGGCGTAATCATCCCATTTGAATGGGATGTCCTGGCGAAGGAGGCGCAGGAACCCTTGAGCGCAAGTGGCATAATCTGGGATGAAGCGTCTTAGAAAATTGGCCTTCCCCTGTAGGCTTTGCAGTTTCCTGAGGGTTCGAGGTGGAGGTACCTCTTTGATGGCTTGGACCTTGAGGGGGTCCATGCGAATCCCTTGTTGGGACACGATAAAACCTAAGAGTCTACCTGCTGTGACGCAGAAGACACACTTGAGGTGGTTCAAACGTAGGTTATATTGACGACATCATTGGAATACCAATAATAGATCCTCAAGATGGTTTGATGGCTTCTTGGGGTGGATGGTTAGGTCGTCCAAGTAGGCGAGGATAAGGTGTGACAATTCATGGAATATATAGTTCATGGCCCTCTAGAAGGTGGCTCCAGCGTTTTTTAGGCCAAACGGCATTACCTTGTATGCGAATGAGCCCCAAGGGGTGGTGAGCGTAGTTTTGTACCGGTATGTATGGCAGATTTGAGTTTGGATGTACCCAGAGAACCCATGCATAAAGGAGAGAGCCTCGTGACTCGCGCAAGCATTGATGACATGGTCGATGAATGGGGTGGGATAATTTTCCTTGGGACAATATTTTTTCAAATCTCGAAAATTGGTGCAAATGCATATGGTGCCCTATTTTTTCATGATGGGAACAGGGTTGGAAACCCAAGATGTGTAAGCAATAGGGTATAGAAACCCAGATTTTTGAAGCTTGTCGATTTCTCGTTTTATTGCTTCTGCCTTTGATGGGTGCAGTTGACGTTTTTTCTGGCACATTAGAGGTACATCAGGACAAGTGTTAATATGGTGCTCTACAATAGTGGGACTAAGCCCAGGCATTTCCCAGTAGTCCCATGCGAAGATATCTTGATACTCTTGTAGCAATTAGGTATAAGAGGTTATTTCTTCTGGAGAGCATGCTGCCCCCAGTGAGATTTCTTCGACCTTACCATGGTTTTGGGATATGTTCACCTTGACGGTAGGTGAGATGTTTGACATATTTCCTTCCTCGAACGCATCGGGCACTGGGATAGGATTCTTGAACCAATCAACTTTCCCCGATGGAAGGAAATATTTTGATTCAATCACATAGATCTCTTATTCTTTTGTCTTGTCGAAACTAGACATTTGTTTGGGGAGAAAAAGCAAACGGTGATGCATTGCATCCCATGGATAATATGGCTCCGTCATGGCTTCTAGTATGTCCTCATCTGAATGAAATAGGGATCCTAAGGGAGATTTATCCTGCGTAAGGTTATGTTGAAGAGGTTCAATCCGTATGGAGCTAGTTGATAGACACAATAAGGATTCCATCATCGATGTGGTGGAACCAGATGCAGTCGATAGAGTGTAGACAAATTGGGTCTGCACTGTCGTAGGTACATCTACTCTCATAGTTGCAGCTGACTCAACACCTATGGCAGATGAGAAGACAACTCAAGTCATAGTTCCGATACATGATGATATGAATCGTATATGGTGTATCGTGTCGTCGACTTTTGGTGGGGTAAGAATCTTCGTGATGGGATAAAGCGCAAGGTTGGGTCCCCCGTTAGGATGGTCAATTTCTTGTTGGTGGAAATTGTGCTTGGTGCAGAGGTGCCTGAATGTTTCCATTCACAGGCATGCCTTGGTTCGTGGTTATGGCCAGTGCAGATGGTGCATGGTACCACTGTGCCAACTAAATAGATTTTGTGGGAATCAACACTACTCTTCTTCCCAGATGTGGACGCTTGGAAAGGATCTGTTGTAGAAGATGAGGTCGTCTGCTTCCATTTTCGTGTTGTTGGCTTGGGTGTATCTAGATATTTTTGGGAGTGTAGACTTAACACTGCTCTTGCCACTCTTAGCTTGGGGAGATGCTCACATTTAATTGTATGATGAAAGTGTGAACAAATCTAGCAATAAGTACGTGTGATATTCTCTTGGTTAGAGAGAAGTTTTTGTGGGAGAGAAGAGACTGTGTGAAAATTGTTTGCAAGGGGCTTCAGTTCTTTGCACTGATTGACCCGGTGGTCAATCAAGTCACATATTCCACATGTTATCCTAGGTTGGGCTTGGGTCATGCTTGGTTGGTGCGCCATCCCAATTTTCCCATCATGCCGATGTGGGTGTGGGGTTGTTGGTCTGGGGGTGATATAATTTCTATACCGTTTGAGGAGATCGTCCTCTTTCTTCTCTAATGTGTGAATCATATAGATTATAGGACGAAATTCTGGGATATAGGTACAACGTTGTCCACAGTGATTGCCTTAACATACTGGGTCAAATAACCTAGATATGGGGTGCCCATCATGCATAGTTGGTGGCCTGATGGGGTACCAACGTTGTAACGTTGCTAAATCAGGGCAAATGGTGACCACATGATTGGGAATTTTACATAACGCACATGTTGGTATTCTCTGTAGAGAGTGGTTGGGGGTAACTAAAGGTTCCCTGATTGGTCACTTTTCAAATGCTGGAAAGAGGATGGATCTACTCGTCACATATTCTTGGGTTGTCGAGCTGTTCATGGATTCTGAGTCCGTGCCATCTTCTTGGGAGAGGCGGACTATGGCTGAGCGCAAACTATCCAGCGCTAATCGGAATCGAGGGATATAGTGGCAATTTTCTAGAATGTGGTTATCGGCACATAAAGGACATGTGAATTTCATTGCCCGCAAACCAACATAATAAACCCGTTATATAAGATACCATTTGTAGATGAGTTTCAGGGCTCGCATTCTTCGATGAAGTGATCACGCTCATCGCACAACGTGCAAAATATGATAGGAGGGGGAAATATGAACAAGAGTCTTTCTAGTGACTTTAATTCCTCCTGCAGGTACAGGATGGTGCGAGGTTCATCTCCAGATGACTGGGTGGAGGGATCCTCTTGATAGGATCGCTCGATGGCGTGTAAGGTGTCCCTATATCATGGGATTTCTGGGCAATGATGGGTATAGTTCCCATAATTTCTGCAGATAGCGCATGCGTGATTGGAACGCAATGCTTTGCCTTTAATTTTGGTGGTAGGTTCATTTTTACGGGAACGTGGTCTCGTGATGTCTGCCTCATAGCTAAGGAGAGGTTTTAATTCATCCAGATTTGGATAGATGTGGGTAGGGTGACCTACTACGTCACATATGGCACAACCTTGTGATTCCCATTGCGTGGCGAGAGTCTCCACCCTCTTTCCTCTCTCAATTTTCTTAGCCGTAATCATCGGTTTTGCAATGGGAATTTCCTTTGCAGGGATGTTTTCGACAGTTTCCTGAATGGGTGGGTCCTCCTCGGGATTGAGGGGCTTTAACCCTATGGCAATGATGTGTGTGGCTCCCGTCCCAGGAGGGGGAACGAGGTACCGAACTGGCATTGCAAAATATATGTTTGGTAACACCATTGTTGCCAAGACCTGTTGGGATACGAAACCAGTTGGGGGGTAGAGGAAATGGGTTTGGGAAGCGACGTAGGCTAGATAGGTTGTCGTGGTCGAGGAATCAGTTTCATTACTGCTCGTGTCTGTGTCCTAACTAGCTTCAGCGCTTGATGTTGACATCATGCACACTAGAGCCCCTATGACATCAAGTGATGATTCATGTATAATAGGTGGATCTCCTAGAAATGATCCTAGGATGGACGAAGGTTTGAACTGGCTTGGGCCATATTCTTGGTATCGTGAAAGCACGTCTGCAGATGTGTCTACATATGGTAGAATGACATTGGTATGTGTCAGGGGCCGCTTTTAGCTATGCGTCAACTAGTTAACAATGACGATGCGGTCCTCATGGGGGAACATCATAGTTCGGAAGAAGAAGGAGGAGATGGCTGACATGGCATACATATAACTGCGACCAAGGAGTATATTGTAGTCCAACTGGGCGTCCAAGACTTCAATGTATATAAGGACCATATTTCCGGCTAAGCAGACCAGGACCTTTTGGTAGAGGCCGAAGGGTGACCATCATATGCTCTAAGTGTGATGTATGATGCCTTTAGTTTGGGCGACCCTAACTTTTGCCAAACATTCTTTGACATGATGGATGTGGATGTGCCTTCGTCAATGATACATCGGTGAATGGTATTGTTTTGAACTGACATTAGTATCTAGAAGGCGACCATTAAAGGAAGCCTAAGGGTGGCTTTATCTAAATCAAAATCCATTAGACGTGTATCAACAGGGTCGATAGCGCCTAACGCAGAAAATAAGGTTTTCTGTTGCTTTGGGCATGACTGTAATACCTCCAAAGCTGAAATAGCAGCGGGAGATTGAGCTAGATCATCCACAATGCTATAGTTATGGGCTGCTTTGGAATAGTTTCCTACTCGCCTAGTTGGTCCCTTAGCCATCTTGGGCAAAGGTTCAATAGGCATATTTGATATGGTCAAAGGTGTTGTTGGTGCACTAGTACTAGCCCCTAATGCGTTGGTGTCTAGTGGGGTGTCGTAATTTCGACTCCGTGTTTGAAAAAACATTTGCTCGCTAGTCATGTAGATTTCGTGGTTGTTCTTTCCGGAGTCGTCGGGACTTTGTTGCTGCATGCTAATTGCCCCTTGATGGGGGAAAGGTTCTTGCATGATTGCTACCTGCTGGGAGGATCCCCCCTATCCATGGTTACTCTGAAGCTTCTTCAGCTCAGGGAGGTCGGCACAGTGGTGAGTGTAATGGCCATACTCACCACAGATCGAACAAGAGTGGTTTGTTCAAAGAGGTGGCCTTTTTTTCTACCTTTGTGAGTTTCTTGGCTCTTGGTTTTGATTTCGGTTGGAGTTGCCTTTAGCCTGAGATCGCAGAGGGCGTTGTTGATTGTTGCCCCCCTATCCAGGATTTCCTTTAGGCTTGTTTTTTCCTTTTTTTGTTAATCGTGTTGGGAGGATAGTTTGGATTTTCTTGGTTATATGGTTGGCGCGGTTGGTTTTGGGAGGGTTGCACAAAGTTCACCTATGCATTATTCTGCATGGGCGGGCCTTGTGCTGGGGACTGAGCATAATGTGGTCCCTGGTTTGTAAATGGATATTAGGGGAACTCTTCTGTTAGCATGTTTATCTGCGTACTGGGTCCCCTGAGCCAGAGGATAGGGTCCTCATTGCTGATGGTGATACGACGACGCCCTACTGGTCAAATTTTGTGGAGGCATGTGATGACTTTGGTAGCCGGGTTGTGGTACGTTCTAGGTAGAATCATACGTGCAACCGGGGTATTAAACGCTGCTGCTTGGGTGACTTTGGGTCAATGACCCAATTAAACCGTCTGCTGAGTTCGACGCGCCTGGTAATTCTTTGTAAGTTTGCAGGCACGGGGCATTCGACAAGATATTGTAAATATACCATGACTGTGTATAGATCAGCTCGACCAGTTGGGCCTTACTGATGGCGTCCTCTTCAGATATGGGATTTTTTTGCGCCACATCTTTCGAAATATCTGCGGTGAGAGTTTTCAGGAACATGTCTAATGGTAATCGATCATCGAGTTTGGCTTTGCACAAACTATGACGCCACCACCATTCGTGAAGATGGTCTGAGATATGGACGACGGGGGTTTTCCTAAAGTGGGTCAGTAACTCCATTACGGAATTGTGGTGGATGTCTAGCTAAAAATAGGTTAGGGATGTAGTGGCGAGGGCGCTAAAGGTTCCATGTGTAGTAGAGGGTTGCTCCACATACAATTTCGTTGCCACTCCAGTTAAAGTGCGTTGAAACAGTCTTAGTCGAATAGTATCATCAACGATGTTGTTCGACAAACACCACAGGTGGAAAGTCATAACATGATTTCCAGGGTCTTCTGCTTTCTTTCCTTCGAACTTTGGAATGTACGAAGGGAGCTTCATGGGCATGGGAGGCCATATGGGGTTGTGTGCAATGGGGTAATTTGTCAACTTGGTTAAATTTGGTAGATTTAACGAAGTTAAAAAAGGTGACTGCAAGGTTGTAGTCATTGCGACTTGTGAAAACACAATGTTCTGGTTAGGAATAAGGTTTTTCTGTGATGTATGATGTTGTGCATTCAAATAGCTTCCTGAATGGGTAGCACTCATGTGCCTTCTAGGGGTTGTGGGGGGAGTGGTGTGTGGTGACCCTATGGGGGTGTTCACCGGTGTGGCGTTGGGAGACCGACTAGGTTTCCCAACTAATATTCCATAATAAAAGATGAACCAGTAATGGTGCAATGTTCCGTCTTTGACGCCTAAATGGTGAAAGACCTAGAACCCCTCCCAGTAATGGGGGGAGGTCCAAAAGATGTCTAGATCGATGAGGTCACATTGGGTCCGTTCTGGCATCGATTATGTATGGATTTGGAGATATATTAGATGATGGAGATTACAATCAAAACAAAATTCCGATTTTATACATAAAACAAAGCAAAAATAAAATAAATTTTCCCTTCAGATTAATCCTATGTGATCAGTCAATCAAAATATATGGTTTTTTGTTGTTTGCGTATGATACTCAAATCCTAGAAGACCTAATCGTCCTCACATGCTCAAATGTAATTGGGCCTTGAGAATATATCTTGTGAATGCTAGCACAACGTCCCGAAGGGACTGGCGACACCCCAGTCAACCAAAGAAAATCCACCAAGGTAAGGGTAGAGGATCTAGTGCTGCCTGCATTGTCACCAATAGGGAAAGGATGCCCTAATTTTGGCTACTAAGCACCTCCGTCCCATGTGAGCGTTCAAGTCTTGGGCTTCTTGGTAGTTCAACTAACAGTACCGAGTATCAGTCGGGTCAGGTAGCCCCAACTGATACCGCATGCACTGTGCCTAAGCCTAACCCTCTCTGAATCGGGTCTCTATCGCGCTTGGGTTTTCTTTTCTGTGGGCTGATAGGTGGATTTGAAAGTTCCCTAAAGAGTCAACTTATATGTTTCAATATGAAGAATGATCAAGGCAGCTTATTGGATGCCTACCCCCTTGATCCTAACTTAGACTATAAATTCTTTTATGGCCCCTGTGGGGAGAATTTAGTGATTTTTGTTAAGTTAGTTTTAGGTGTCTTTGCTTTTCTTAGGGTGTGGATGTGTGTGAGAAAAAAGTGAACAAGCACATAGTTTGAATGTGTGTATTTGCGACGATCCTTTTCAAAATCCCCTATTTAAACTATGTTCTTTTGTTCCTTGCTCAAAAGAAAAACATGCGCGTATATGGGTTGCTTTCAATTTTTCCTAGTTAATCTATGTGATCAACTATAAGGAGATGGTGAGTTGTGAATAGAGAGTGTTCATATGCTTGCCTAGGATCACCGAAGGGTGCAAAGGCAGCAGAGATTACTTGCTCTTCTATCGACAATTTGATCTTGGTCCCGAAATCCTAGTGCAAAAATTGAACTAAACTAATGACTTTTGCACTAGAAAAAAGAACTAGCTAAGCATGCGTGGACTTGGGCCACTTAATTTGGCTAATTACCTAGGTTTTTTGGTACCTAAATTTTCAAAACATAAATTATTTCGGAATTCAAGTTAATTTGCCTCCTACTTAAACTGTGTTAACTTTGTAAAAATCAACTTGAAATAAAACTAACACCTAGCTAACTAAAAGCAGCTAAGAGTGAAATTTAGCAAGCTTCAAGGCACTTCAACCAATGTTGGCAGATGTATTATGGGATTCCATTCACCTTTACAAGCAGGAAAAGATGTAATTAGTGGAGAAAATTCCCATTCTGTTTTTTGCGCGCAAAAAGCTGAAACATGTGCGATTTCTGCACGCAAGTCACCTTTGAACACACGCCTTGGGGCACGCCTATATGTAAGAAATGAACGCAAATTTCCTGCATAATAGTTTTAGGGAGATCTTCAGCTTCATCCTGTCACTTGGGATGAACCAGGCAATGAAGGAGAGAAAGGGGGCAACTCCAGCCCAACTCCACAACAAAGATGGAGGTCTCTGCAAAAAGGCACAACCACATAAACTTGGAGATAAAAGTTAGTGGAGTTTCCAATCCTGTGTTAGTGTGTTTGGTGCATGAATGTACGAAATCACACCAACTAAAGGGGGGTGGTTTTTCCCTATTAAATTATTGGTCATAGGAAGAAAATAGATGGAGTCAAGCAAGTTAGTGGAACATGCTGAAACATAAACATACTAGATAGAGAAATAACATGCATATTCAAACATAAAACGAAACTAAAACTAAAACAAATAAAAAAAAATCTCTAAATAGATTCAAACAACTTCAATAATCCAAACGGTGGCTCCTACGTCTCCTCTTATTGAGTGCTGGTAGGAAATGAGGATGAAACTTTAACCCACTTGCCAAGGGGCCCTTAGAACTAGGGGTTTTAAGTCCCGATGTAAGGATGTCTTTACTTCCGAGCTGCCTTGGCGCAAAGTCTCCCTCTCTCTACTATGGTGAACTGGAGTTTTTGGATGGCCAACAACTAATTCCCCTCTATCTCTGCTCTAGATCGCACACTACTGGTATTGCTTGGGGTAATGCTGGCCAGCATAACAATGTGCTCTCCTCTTGTTCATCTCTTGGTGTCCTTTTAAAGGAGAATTCAAATCCTCCTTCCCTCTCTTGGTACATTGTGGATAGTGACCCAAGAGAAGAGGGCGATTCCATTGTGTGCCACATTTATTCTGTTGTGTGCTCCCTTAATGTCCTAAGGAGGCTTGAGCGGCTGTCCTTATGCGACCTCAAATGTGGAATCAATGTCCTGGCATTAGAGGAATTTTGAGGTCTAAAATGGGCCTCCTAAGGAAAATGTACAATCAAAATTCAATTTATGAGAACCAATCACATTTTAGGGGATGAAATCATCCCTAATGGTTGAGGTGGCATTTCTTGAGTTAAAGGTACTTACTTGTCACATTTTCAATGGTGGATAAAAACTCATGGTTAACCATGGTAGTGCTCTAAGTATTTTTACAGTCAAAGTAAAGTACTCATAATAAATGTCATTTCACACTCTTTGAATAAAATTCATACATAAAATAATATATTACATTTATTATATTATTTTTATATAGTACATTAATTACATGTTATTATACAATTTAAATAATATAAATTTTAATTAATAACATATTATATAATTAAGAATTTATGAATTTATATTTATATTTTATTTTAAGTTATTTAAGTACAAAGGACAAATGCATTAGTTGTTCAATGATAATGATTTTTTCTTGAAAAACTCATTCTTATTTATAGTCACATCAATACAATTTTTTTATTAATTTTATTTTGGTACAACATTTTAATTGAATTTAACCATGGTTACATGGATTGTGGTGCAAAAAGTGAATTGCAAATTCATAAATATTATTTTATTGATTTAGCTATTATTTTATTATTTCCTTAGGAGGCCCATTTTAGACCTCAAAATTCCCCTAATGGGTGTGCCTTGTGGTCCCAGAAAGTGACTTCCACCACTCCCAGGATTGTGCGCTTTTTTGAGCAAAATGCGTGTTTATCAAATAATTTTGTGCGCAAAGGCACATTTCACTGGTTCTTCTTGTGCGCAATTTGATTTTTCCTTTCAGACCTTAGAGATTTTTAAATATTTTCAGATTCTCTAATGTCTCTCAGCCCTGTAAATTCTTCTACTTGACATTAAATAATGTCACCTTTGCTTGTACGATTTTCCAATGATAACAACTATAGAAAAGCTCTTTTGCTCTTTTTACTTCCAATTGTTGTGGTTTCAACCTTGTAGTTTGTGGAAGTATAGGAGTAGCAACACTTCCATCTTTATAGTTGTGAGTGGTAGGTTTCCTTGTCGCCATAATTTTGCTTTCAATTTTTCTTGCCACCCTGAATGCCTTCTCCAATGTATCAGGTTCCCAAAGGCAAACCTCATGTTGGATGTTGAAGACATCAATCCTTTTTTCCTCTGGAATATTATTTACCCTTATATTCAATTTTTGGAAGTCCTCAATGTGCTCCATCATTGAACCCTTTTGTTTGAGATTTATCAATTGGCTAAATAAGGTGTTGCTCTTTGTATCCTCATAATGTGCTATCATTTCATCCGTAAAATTTGACCAAGTGACCAGTGGTTTACGAGAACAAAGCCATTGATACCATACAAATTTATTTTGTTCTAAATATAAAGTTTCAATGCACACTTTGTATGTGTTTTGCATATTATAGAGCTCAAAGTATTGCTTCATTTATAGTATCCAAGTTAACGGACCCTTGCCATCAAACTTCCTCATATATATCTTTGGAATATGGTGGGTCTTAAATCCAAGATTAGAGTTTATGAAATCATGATTGACATTCCTTTTGCTCTCATCATTAGTTTCCTCTACTACTTTTTCGTCATTATGAAGCTTTTCTTGTAGAAAATTTTCCAAACCTTACTTCAAAACTTCCATTTCTTTCTTCAAATCTTCCATGTTGCATTCTATACCATCCATCTTATCTTCCATGACATTCTTCAAACCATCCATCTTAGCTTCCATGTTTCCTTCTATACCATCCATCTTAGCTTCAACGCCATCCATCTTAGCTTCCACGACTTTCTTCAAACTATCCATCTTAACCTCCACGCCTTTCTTCAAACCATCCATCTTAGCTTCCATTTCATTGTTCGTTACTCTTTGCAAAAGCGAAATTTGTTGCACTTGTTCTTGTAATTTTGATATATCATGTTGCAATTTTTCCTCTTCATGAGTCATAGTAGAGCCTTCTGAGGGATTGATGGGTGTTGAATTTTTTTTAGGGGCCATTTTAGAACCCAATATTGATATCTATGCTTCAATATGCCGTTGGAATCCCTTTAAATTGATTTTTCAAATAAGATTTGTACAATTTAAATAAAAATACACAAATTTTTCTTGATTTTGAGGAGCTCGATATTGAATCAGTGTATCTATGTGATTTCAGATCCCCAAGATTTTATCTTTGGTCCTTTATTATCCCTTTGAATCGTCTTTCCAATGCCATGGGTCTGACCTGATTTGGATTCTTCAAGACAAAGTTATTCCTAATTTCCTACAATGACCTAATTATTGATTAGTTGAGTAGACCAAACTTGTACGACATGCTATGTGTCAGTGTTTCCTCCTTCGGCTCTGAAATCGATACACAGGAAACTAAAGTCTGTGCATTTTCGTCCACCTTTTACAAAATTCCAATCTGATGCTCAGAGAGAGAGCTATGATGATTTTCCCAAGGTGACCTCTTTGAGATGAAATTCGGGAGCCTGCAAAAACCCTAATTTCCACATATCATATCTCCAAAAATATTGTAAACCAAAATCTAAAATTTTTACACAAATTTCCTCATGATTTCTTCGCAAATGGGTTTTTTTTTAGCGTCTGAACCTTCGTAGAAAAAAAGTTATAGCGAAAATTCCACGATGACCTATTTGAAGCAGCGAAACCCTAGAATCCAAAGCTCTAATACCAAATGTTATGAAACCAACTCACAAAATAGAAGAAAAGAGAGATCAATGCCTTAGAAATTGGCCTCTTACAAATTTTGTATGATACAAATGACAAAACCTCCTTTCTATATATAGGATTCCATGGGGTCACAATATAATCCTAGGCGACCTAACAATAATAATGTAAGGGCACAACAATAAAAATAATGGGCTATTATGGGGCACAATAATAACAATATGGGGACTACATGGGTACAACAATAACAATAAGGAGGCTACACTAACAACAATAAGGGACTACACTACTAATATAGGGCCCTAACAAAATGGATGGTGAATCACTGCAAAAAAGTGGCCTGAAACTTAGTGAGAACCCCTCCTGGAAAGAGGGCTTAAAGGGGCACTATTAGATCTAAAAACTACCTCTAGAGAACCTTTGGCCAGATTTGAAGCTTTCTCTAAAAAATGCTCAGAATGGAGCATCAAATGATACCTCAAAACCCTCATAGCATGAGTAAAAAAAAACTTGCTTAAAATTTAGATTTAAATTTGTAATTTTTTAAAGGGGAACTTCTTTAAGTTTATGATCTGAAAATGGTCTGGATAACTTGTTATATATTTTAAGAACCTCCCACTCAGCAAAACAAGTAAATGATCTAACTTGTGCTTGACAATTTGCGGAATTTATGCTTGAAAGTGGTGTATGATTTTTAACTGTTTATGCGTCTTAAGTTCATTTGTTCTTGCTGAAATTTAACATGTATAACAACAACATAATGCAACAAATAATCATTCAAACACAACAACAAAATTAATCTAGGAGATCACCCGAATCTCGTGGGCTACGTCTCCTTTGAGCATTGTCATCTTGACTCGTCTCTTTGGGATTATGGTAAGGACTTTTTTACAATTTCCACACTTAAATCCAATGGATACTAAACTGATCCAAAGGGCTGAGAATACCATCTATATCCCTCTCATGACTTTCCAAACTCTGAAAACAGCTTTAGGCTCCCTTTGACCAGATTCCTTTTGTCGGTGCTCTAAGCTACTATGAGCTTCTAAATGACACAAACTCCTTCAGAATTAATATTCTGTCATGAAAACCACTCCTTTTGTATCCATCACACATTAGACACCAAATATCGACTGATAAATTGCTCAAATCGAGCACTGCATCCCCAAACTAGGCTATCCTCCATGGTTTGCCCAGGGTTTCCCAAAAATTCAAATCAACTTCTCGAGCTCTAGAAGTTCTCAAAATGTTCTGAAACCACTTTATTTGGTTCCAAAATGTCTTAAATAGTCAATATAGACTATTCATTCATCAAAAATGGCCTCCGGCTGCTCTGGTTTTGCCTCCAACACCTGTCAGCACCTCTTGGCACTAGGGTCACTGAAAACTTCTCTGCTGGGTTTTCGACCTCTAGAAGTTCTCAAAACTTTTGAAAACCTCTACCATTATATTTAGAATTATTTTTACAGTAAAAAATGACTACTGGTTCGCTGCATATGGTCGCTAGCTGCTCTGGCTAGGCCCTGCACTGCTGCTGGCAAAGGCTGGCACTGATGGCACTCAGAACTTTAATAAAGCTTTTTGTCTTTCTAAAGTTCTCTATAGGCTCTGAAAATCATCTCATCAGATTCATAACATCTGAAATATCCAATTTTTACAATTGAATCTCTGGATAAGGCCTCTAGCTCCCCTGGCTAGGCCTCAAACTGATTCTTGTAGAAATCTGAATAACTGTTAAATTATTCACCGAGATTATCCTGATCACACACTATTTGAGCTTCATGCATAATACATAACCTCTTCTACTATTGATAATTAATTGCGGAAATATAAACAATCGCATGCGCACATCAAAACCATAAAAAATCACACATATAAACACAGTATTTATGGGAAAGCTTAAAGCTGAAAACCCCCAACTATCGGTATATTATAATGATAGAGATCATGTAACAATCATTGTAAAAACTCCTCACAAGCTCTCAGTACAATCTCCAATTGTTACACACTACACAAGCTCAGATCTAACAAAACACATGCTCCAATCTGTTCCACCTGTTAGCCTGCCTCTACTGCGCAATCCAAGATGAATAATTGCCCAATCTGAGTTCGAATCCACCTGGTGTGTACTGCGCAATCTTCATTGGCATCTCCATCAATGTGTGGTACAAACTCATGCACCAGTATAGTCACAACTGATAGTCACACTGCTCTTTCACCTACCTCTTCACTGGTCTCCACTGAAACTGTCCATGCACTGAAGTTAACTGATGTATTCTTTAGTTGATTAATGAGTTTATAATTAGTGAATTAATTAATAATTAATTCACACCACTCTCACTAGTGTATCAATCGGTTAGACTAGATACAACTAGCTCAACTATGTTTAACTGAGTTAAACTGAATACAACTCCACTAACTTCCTCAATCAACTCCACCAAACTCTGTCACATGAGTTCTAACTGAAGTATCCATGCAATAGCTCCACTTAACCCTCAAGAATAGCGTAATTCCTTCTGTCAGCTCCTGTGCCACATCTGTGCACTTAAATGAAGTGCTCCAAGAGAATAAGATAATGTTTAGAGTCCAAATATTATTAAGAGCTAATAATATTCGACATATCTATTTTTAGACTGGCAATCTAAAAATAGATTCTGCCCGATATGTCTAAAAATAGAAGTCCATCTATTTTTCCAACTTGAACAACCATCCACAAATAGCATCCTACAACTCATATAATATGATCGACATGTCTAAAAATAGATATAGTCTAAAAATAGACTTTGCGCCAAAAAGTAGCACAGGAGCCCACTTAGTGAAGGCGACTTCTTTCCACTAAGCTCATCATCTTGTTGCAATCTCAACACTCCCTCTCAACAAGATATGGATTATCTACAACCCCTATCTTGCCTCTGTGGTATTCGAATTTTCTCCTGGTGAGTGCCTTCATCAAGATATCAGCATCCTGATCCTCCGTAGGAATGTATGAAAGTAACATGATATTCCGCTGCACACAATCTCTGATATGATGATACAGGATGTCAATGTGTTTATATCTATCATGAAATACTGGATTAACCGAGAGCTTGATGCAACTCTGGTTATCACAATAAATCACAGTAGGATCCAAGTGTGAACCGAACAACCCGACCAGGATCTTCCTCATCCATATAGCCTCGCATGCAGCCAAATTCGCTGCCATATACTCGGCCTCTGCTGGCGGGTGCCACGGATCTATTCTACCAACGTACCAGCGTTGGAATCCGATGCGAAATCCTCCCGGATGTGCTCTTTCGCTCCATTGGGCTCCCTCACTTGTCCACCGCATCCATGAAGCCACACAGCTTCACCTCATCCGACGGTCTATACCACAATCCATATCCCGATGTGCCTCTGAGATATCTCAATACATGATTGCCTGCCTTCCAGTAGAGCTTGGTTGGCTTAACCATAGCTTGTGACAGCTAGTTAACAACATAGCATATGTCGGGTCGTGTATTGACCAGATACATAAGTGACCCCACCAACTGTCGATAAACAGTGGCATCCACTACCTCTGCCGAAGTAGCATCCTCCTTCCTCCAACCACCAGGAAGAGGAATATCAACAGGCTTGCAGCCATGCATGTTGAACTTCTCCAGTATCTCTCGGGCATACTTGCGGGAGGAAACAAACGGTCCATCGTTTATGTTGCCAAATTTCCAATCCCAGGAAATAATGAAGGAGGCCCAAGTCCTTCATCTCGAACTCCTTTGCAAGATCTGCCTTGCATGAGTGTATCAACAGTTCATCACCCGTTAGTATTAAATCATCTACATAAAGCAAAATGATCAAAAGCTTACCCTCGATCACAATCTGGTATAGGTTTGGATCCACCTCACTCTTGGCCAAACCAAGTCTAGTGAAATAAATGTCTATCCGTGTGTACCAAGCACGAGGTGCTTGTTTCAGCCCCGCTAAACGCTCTCTTGAGCACACACATGCAACTCGGCTACCTGAAGATCTCGAAACCTTCGGGCTTCTCTATGTACACCTCCTCCTCAATGACTCCGTTGAGGAACGCAGTCTTCACATCCATCTGATGAATGTGCCACCCCATCTGCGCTGAGAGAGCTAGGATCGTCCATATGGAAGAATACCTTGCGACATGTGCAAAGGTATCCTCATAATCGATCCCCTCTATCTGTGAAAAGCCTCGAGCAACAAATCTTGCCTTGTACTTCTCCACACTCCCGTCAGCTACCTACTTCACTTTGTAGATCCATCTCGAGCCCACCAATGATTTCCCTTCCGGCCTCGGGACAATCTCCCATGCATTGTTTCTGACAATCGAATCATACTCTTCCACCATGGCATCTACCCATGCGGGTTCCTCCACAGCTTCCTCGAAAGAGGATGGCTCTGTCACGATACACTTGCTCCTCAGAGCCATGTATCCAGTATCTGGAAGTCGGTGAATGTCTCTTGTACGCGTGATGTGGGTGCTCACACAGCCCTCTGCATCTTGAGCCGGTCGCTCAGCTTCTGTAGTGCACTTCTGCCCTCTGATGGTTGGCGCTGCATGAGTGGTCTCTTCCACTCCATGAACCTCATCTTATGGCTGATCCACATCCTGAGACTCATCCTTAGGAACTAATAGCTCCTCATCTGCATGCAAGTGTGGCTCCCTCTCAAGCGAACACTTCATGGCTTTCTCCTCCTGAAATTTTATATCCCGTCGCACAACAGTCTTGCGGCTGTCTGGAAAATACACACGATAGTTGTGGGGCGTATCAGTGTACCCCACAAATATCCCAACCTCTGTAGTCGGCTCCAGCTTCTTCCTGGCATCCTTCATCACATGAATGTAAACAGGTGAACCAAAAATCTTCAAATGAGAAATATCAGGATTCTTACTAGAAAACGCCTATTCGGGTGTACTCATGCCAAGTACTTTATGAGGACAACAATTTTGCACATAAACCACAGTGTTGCATGCCTCAAACCACAAGTGTATGGGAAGGCCATGATCATGCAACATCACCTGTGCAACACCCACGATCGTTCTGTTCTTTCTCTCTGCGACCCCATTCTGTTGTGGTTTAGGAGGTGCTATGAGTTCTCTTTGAATTCCTTCTTTGCTACAGAAGTCTTTGAATTCGCCAGAGATGTATTCACCACAATTATCGCTCCTTAGAGCTTTCACCTACTTCCCCAACTCAACCAGCACCTTGAACTCACAGAAATTTGAGTATGTCTCGCTCTTCTTTTGCATGAAGAAGATCCAACACTTACGAGAAAAAACATCAAAAAATATCACATAGTACCTGTGCTTTGCTATCCAAGATGCTGAGAAAGGTCCACACACGTCTGTGTGAATTCTCTCAAGGATCGTCGTGGAACGACTATCCTTCTCGTGAAAGGTGGTTTTCAAAAACTTTCCCAAGGTACATCCCTTGCAATGATCTGACTGTGCAAGAGTACACTTAGGAAGCCCAGTAGAAATTTGCTGCAGTATCTTCAAAGCTCCATGGTGAAGGTGGCCCAATCTCCGATGCCACAACTCGCCATCATCTAGGCTCACCACTTTTTCTGCCTTGCCATTGTAACGGATCTCCACCTGCAATTGATAAAGGTTCTTAACTTTTCCGAACCCTATCCTCACGGGTCTCACCGGTTGCTTACTACGAAGGAAAGCCTTTCCCTCGCTAAAACTGACATCATATCCCTTGTCTTCTAACATCGCCACGGAGATAAGATTCTTCAATCCTGGAACATGCATGACATCCTTCAAGATGAAAGGTTTACCGGACTCCCTCTCAAAGGAAATGGTCCCGATACCAGTCGCACTGTATCTACCATCATCGCCCATCTCGATGTGCACTCCAAGATCCTTTTCATCCAGATCACTAAAAAAATCTTTGTCTCCGGTCATATGGAAAGACGCACCACTGTCAAGAAACCACATTGAACCCATCACAATTGAGACCAAGCATGCGATCAGTGAAAAATCCAGCTCAAACTGTGAGGCTAAGGCCTTTCCAGCTGCAGATCCAGTAGCCTGCTTATTGTTCTTCTTCTGTGGACAATTAATGGCATAATGTCCGTGTTGGTGACAGTGAAAGCACTTCACCTTGGACATGTCTTGCTTCTTGCCTTTCGCACCAGAATGAGAAGCTTTCTTGCTCTTCCCCTTCTTTGATTTGGCAGCCAAAGCGCAATTCTCTTCATCAGATTTCTTTGATGACGATCCATCCCTGGTACTCCGCCTTATCTCCTCTTGCACAAGATCCGACCAAAGTCGCTCCCATCTTGGCAATTTCTCCCGACTATTGACAGAGTCCTGATAGGAGCGCCAACTCTTCGAAAGCCCAAGGAGAGCCAAGCTCACCAAGTCCTCATCATCTATAGTCACCCCCACACTTCCCAGCTCATCCCTGCATTGGGTGAACTTTGTGAGGTACTTGGGCATATTGTCGCCTTTCTCCATCTTTATGTTTCTAAGTTTATCCTTGAGCGCCAACTTCCTCTGGTTGCTCTTGCTTTGGAATAAATATGTCAAGGCTTTCCACATCAAGAATGGAGAAGCCTTACCATGCAGGCTAGATACTATGTGATCCTTCACGCCCTCCAACGGGATCCCTTCAACACTTCTTTGTCTTCTTTTGCCATGCGTCGAGTATGGCAACATCGCTAAAGTAGGCTTTGGGACTTCGACGTCTATGAACTCGTTCGAACCCATTGGCATTTAGCACCGCCTCCATCCTGTCCTTCCATGCAATATAATTCGAGCTGCCCTCAAGGGCATACTCCAATCGCAATCCGTTGAAATACATCTCAACTTTGACACCAAGAAAACACTACTGCAAATTCGAATTCCACTAGCACAAAACTCAACCGTTTCAATGTCTTGCAATTGCTCCAATGACCAATATTCGCTCTGATACCATGTAGAAATTTGAATAACTGTTAAATTATTCACCGATATTATCCTGATCACACACTATTTGAGCTTCATGCATAATGCATAACCTCTTCTACTATTGATCATTAATTACGGAAATATAAACAATCGCATGCGCACATCAAAACCATAAACAATCACACATATAAACATGGTATTTATGGGAAGTATTAAAGCTAAAAACCCCCAACTATCTGTATATTATAATGATATAGATCATGTAACAATCATTGTACAAAATCCTCACAAGCTCTCAGTACAATCTCCAATTGTTACACACCACACAAGCTCAAATCTAACAAAACACATGCTCCAATCTGCTCCACCTATTAGCATGCCTCTACTGCGCAATCCAAGATGAATAATGGCCCAATCTGAGTTCAAATCCACCTGGTGTGTACTACGCAATCCTCATTGGCATCTCCATCAATGTGTGGTGCAAACTCATGCACCAGTATAGTCACAACTGATAGTCACATTGCTCTTTCACCTACCTCTTCACTGGTCTCCACTGAAACTTTCCATGCACTGTAGTTAACTGATGTATTCTTTAGTTGATTAATGAGTTAATAATTAGTGAATTAATTAATAATTAATTCACACCACTCTCACTAGTGTATCAATCAGTTATACTAGATACAACTAGCTCAACTGTGTTTAACTCAGTTAAAGGCGGGTCTAACTCCACTAACTTCCTCCAATCAAATCCACCAAGCCTCTGTCACATGAGTTCTAACTGAAGTCTCCATGCAATAGCTCCACTTAACCCTCAGGAATAGCGTAATTC
Source organism: Pinus albicaulis (assembly GCA_034641835.2). Taxonomy (NCBI): domain Eukaryota; kingdom Viridiplantae; phylum Streptophyta; class Pinopsida; order Pinales; family Pinaceae; genus Pinus; species Pinus albicaulis. The sequence goes on from CM076582.1 coordinate 1,468,711,693, forward strand.
CTTCTGTCAGCTCCTATGCCACATCTGTGCACTTAGCTGAAGTGCTCCAAGAGAATAAGATAATGTTTATAGTCCAAATATTATTAAGAGCTAATAATATTCGACATATCTATTTTTAGACTGGCAATCTAAAAATAGATTCCGCCCAATATGTCTAAAAATATAAGTCCATCTATTTTTTTCCAACTTGACCAACCATCCACAAATAGCATCCTGCAACTCATAGAACATGATCCATATGTCTAAAAATAGACTTTGTGCCAAAAATAGCCTATGGGCCCACTTAGTGAAGGCGACTTCTTTCCACTAAGCTCATCATCTTGTTGCAATCTCAACAATTCTGCCTCCTGGTGGCCCTAGTGGCCCCTTGAACTTCATTGAAGAAAAAAAATTGCTTAGACGCTCTCTGATGGCTTTAAAACCTGATCCATTGAGTCCAAAAGGTCTAAGATAGTCTAAAATGACTATTTTTGCACTCAATTTGGTTCAATAATGAGGAAGTTATGGCAGAAACAAGACTTTTTCCCAATGTCCCCCAAAATCCTCCTCCAAAACTGGAGGTACTCCAGTTAAACTTCCAAATTCGGCGGACAGGCTTGAAATAGCGGAACTGCGCTAAAGTGGTGGAACTGTTAGATGTGGAAATAAATGTTGAGGGCAGGGTGGTAACATGACCCCCCGCCGTAATTTTCGGCATTGACATTAACCATAACCGTTTTAACAAAACCGTGGCATAAAGTGTTAAATCTGCGCTGGCCACATGTGTCAGTTTGTGGGCGAAAGTTTAACCGCTGGGAGGTAAGCCCTCTGGTCGCGGGTTGCGGTTATATGGGGTCGGGGCTAGCCCTTTTAATTTTCCGCCCAATGCAATTTAAAGTTTAAAGTTAGGCCTGTTCATATTGTTAACAAGATCCATTGCTATAGCACAATGGTTGGACATGGAAATAGGCGCGGACAGGTCCGGGGTTAAAACCCAGTAGTTGCTACCAAAATTTTATCAATTGTTTCTCCTCTGGCATGGGGCCACATGGCAGCCCGTGATAGGCCAAAAATTCGATAAGTCAAACCATCAACCAACCGTCAATTGCCACTTGTCGAAGTCTGATACGCTCGAATGGAATATCCTAGGGAATATTCCTGGAATATTCCTTGGAGTATTCTTTTTTTAATTAAAAAAAAATTAAAAATCAAACTTAGTAAACTCATTTTTGGAGTTTACTAGACGATTTCAAACCTCAATAACTTCTGCATACAACTTCGGTTTTGAGAACCGTTCATGGCACTAGAATCACAGCGACGAGACCTTTCCGGTCGCTCAAGTTGAAACCACTTCTGAGCACTTTAATTTTTGAGCATTTTTTAAAACTTGGACATGATCTCCTGATCACACCTCCCCATTGGGAATCTTTTGGACCCCAAAAGACTGATATACTAATCTGTACAGTAGATGGGAGTAAAACACCCTCTTCTCTTCAGCCTCCAAACACTTTCCTTGCATGGCTAGTGACTTTGAACCACAACTAGAAAGCAATTGACACTTCCCTTCCTGGATGCGCTTGTCCTCGTGTCTATAATTGTCTTTCTTGCACTCACTTAGAAATTTTGGGCGAGAAATTTGCGGAAGGAAACTGAACGTCGCTGCCTTGATCAATGATCCAAGGTGGCTCAAACAAACGAGAGATTACAACATAAAATACATGCATACAACCGAAATTTTTCATATGTAAAAAATAGTATGTCTTACTGTGTTAAGAAGTCCACCCACTTCTTACCAAGCCACTTCCATGGCGACTTTTGCTGTTGCAACTCTTCTTCATGTGAAACTTTCGTTTTCACATCAATAGTGGAATCCTTGGTTCCACCTTCGCCAGTCTTTCTGTCCTCTTGCTGCATGTGCTTGGGACAACTAGTTGGATGCAAAGTCCAACAATGGGAAACAACATGTCCCCTCTTCTGGAAATATGTGAAAATATTATGCACCTTCTTTGAAAGTTTCCTTTGCCTCATCTTCTTCCTGTATTATTTCTTCCTCATCCAACATCGAAACATCATGGTTAAATCGACCACAATATGTACAACAAATCTTTCTTCCATTTAAGCATGCAAAATTATCATGCCTTGCAGAAACACAATCAAATTGATCATGGGAATATTTATACCTCTTGTGCTACTTTGCATGTTCATCCTTTTTGCCTTCATGAAGAGATGAACTAGTAGAGGCTCCAGCTTTCATTTGCAGACTAACATCATCGTTCTTATCTTGAAAACTGTCTGAACTCACATGCTTTCCATAAGCTGCATGTCTACCATCTTCTTGCTGCAACAAAGGCTTAAAGAAATGGAAATAATATTGGAATTTTTTTTTACATATTTGCATCTTAGAACTTGGAACAAAAGTTCTCTTTGAAGTAGCCTCACATGCCTTCATGGCTTTGGATTCTTCACCATTAAATTGCACATAACCAAGACCAAGGTTCTTGGGTTGTTCCTCAACCAAAATAGGATCAACCATGCCTTGTGCATGCTTTCCTAAATCCTTGCCTTCATAGCCCATTTTAATCATTAACTTGGACCCTATAACTCTCGTATTCTTTTCAAAAGAACCAACACATCTTTCTAAAGAGGAAACTGAAGACAAATTAGAGTGGATTACCTCTTCCTTGCGCATGTTCTTGGTCAAAGCCTCTTGAGCTTGATGGAGCCGCATCTCCATATCCTGCAATATTTGAAGAATTTCTTCCTTCTCTTGCTTCATGGCAAACAATTTCTCACAAAGTTCAGTGCTTTCTCTTCTATCTTCAAACAGAATCTGCACCATGTCATTCAATATAATAAAGTCATGCTTCATATCTTCATCGAAGAATCTTGTGAAGGAGGAAACCTCACTTGTAGAAGTTTTCATTATGATGTAAATGAAAAAATTAACTTCAAAAAAGTTCTCAAAGCTTTTAAAACAAATGACAAAGTTTTTTTAAACCAAATGGTTGTAGAGAAAAACTCTTATTCAAGCAGCCAACAACAAACAAACTCCAAGAGATTCTTAACAAACAATCATCAAGAGGGTTTGTGTTCCAAGGGTGACCTTGAGGTCCTCTGGGGTAAGGAAGATGCCTTCAGCCCTTTCTTCATTTTTATCCTCTCCGGGACTTAGCTAATCAATAGCTATCCCTTCACCTCCAACAAACTCAAACAACAGTCAGTTTGCAAACAGTAAAACAGTTAATATTTTACACTGTTTAAACACCTTTCAAGCTATACAAGAAATAGCTTAAGCAATATATTACTTTGTCAATCAAGAAACCAAGTGCTATGATACCAACCTGATCTGAAAATGGTCTGGATAACTTGTTATATATTTAAAGAAACTCCCACTCAGCCAAACAAATAAATGAACTAGCTTGTGCTTGACAATTTGCAGAATTTATGCTTGAAAGTGGTGTATGATTTTTAATTGTTTATGTGTCTTAAGTTCATTTATTCTTGCTGAAATTTCACATGTATAATAGCAACATAATGCAGCAAATAAACATTCAAACACAACAACAAAATTAATCTAGGAGTTCACCCGAATCTCGTGGGCTACGTCTCCTTTGAGCATTGTCATCTTAACTCGGCTCTTTGGGATTATGGTAAGATTTTTTTTACAAGTTCCACACTTAAATCCAATGGATACTAAACTGATCCAAAGGGCTGATAATACCATCTATATCCCTGTCATGGCTGTCCAAACTCTGCAAACAACTTTAGGCTCCCTTTGACACGATTCCTTCTGTCGGTGCTCTGAGCTACTATGAGCTTATAAATGGCACAAAATCCTTCAAAATTTTGATTATGTCACTGAAACCACTCCTGTTGTATCCAACACACATCAGACACCAAATATCAACTGATAAATTTCTCAAATCGAGCACTGCATCCCCAAACTAGGCTATCCTCCACAGTTTGCCCAAGGTTGCTCAAAACTTCACATTAGCTTCTCGAGCTCTAAAAGTTCTCAAAATGTTCTGAAACCACTTTCATTGGTTCCAAAATGTATGAAATAGTCAATATAGACTATTCATTCATCAAAAATGGCCTCCGGCTGCTTTGGTTTCGCCTCCTACACCTGTCGGCACCCCCTGACACTAGGGTCACTGAAAACTTCTCTGCTGGGTTTTAGACCTCTATAAGTCCTCAAAATTTTCTTAAACCTCTACCATTAGATTCATAATTATTTTTACAGTCAATAATGACTACTGGTTTGCTGCATATGGTCTCTAGTTGCGCTGGCTAGGCCCTACACTATTGTTGGCAAAAGATGGCACTAATGGTCCCTGGAACTTATTGAAGCTTTTTGGCTTTCTAAAGTTCTCTACGGGCTTTGAAAACCATCTCATCAGATTCATAACATCTGAAATATCCAATTTTGACTATTGGATCACTGGATAAGGCCTCTAGCTCCCCTGACTAGGCCTCAAACTGATTTTGCCTCCTGCTGGCCCTAGTGGCCCCTTGAACTTCATTGAAGCAAAAAATTGCTTAGAAGCTCTCTGATGGCTCTAAAACTTGCTCCATTGAGTCCAGAAGGTCTGAGATAGTCGAAAATGACTATTTTTGCACTCAATTTGGTTCAATAATGAGGAAGTTATGGCAAAAACAATATTTTTTCCCAATGTCCCCCAAAATCCTCCTCCAAAACTGGAGGTACTCCAGTTAAACTTCCAAATTCGGCGGACAAGCTTGAAATAGCGGAACCGTGCTAAAATGGTGGAAGTGTTAGATGTGGAAATAAATGTTGCGGGAGGGGTGGTCACATGACCACCCGCCGGAACTGTCGGCATTGACGTTAACCATAAACGTTTTAACAAAACCGTGGCATAAAGCTTTAACTCCGCGCTGGCCACATGTATCAGTTTGTGGGAGAAATTTTAACTGCTGGGAGGGAAGCCCTCTAGTCGCGAGATGCGGTTGTATGGGGTCGGGGCTAGCCATTTTAATTTTCTTCCCAATGCAATTTAAAGTTTAAAGATAGGCCTGTTCGTATAGTTAACAAGATCCATTGCTATAGCACAATGGTTGGACATGGAAATAGGCGCGAACAGGTCCAGGGTTCAAACCTAGTAGTTGCTACCAAAATTTTATCAACTATTCTCCTTCGGCTTGGGGCCACATGGCGGCCTCTGGGCCTGCCACATGGCAGCCCGTGATAGGCAAAAATCTGATAAGTCAAACCATCAACCAACCGTCAATTGCCACTTGTCGAAATCTGATACGCTCGAATGGATATTCTCAAAATATTTTGAGGAATATTCTCAGAATATTCCTTGGAATATTCTTTTTTAAATTCTTTTTAAAATGAAAAAACAAACTTAGTAAACTCATTTTTGGAGTTCACTAGACGATTTCAAACCTCAATAACTTCTGCATACAACCTCGATTTTGAGAACCGTTCGCGTTTCTCAAAAATCAGGTTTCAACCACTTCTGAGCACTTTCATTTTTAAGCATTTTTTAAAACTTGGACATGATCTCCTGATCAGTTTCAAAGGAGTAATATCTTTAAAAATGCTTGAATTTTTTTCTAAACAATCCTCTTCTTAATAGTGTTCCTTGGACCAGATCTGGAGTCTCAAACTTTTCCTCTTCCCTCAAGCAAGAGAGGTTTCAAAGGGTTCTATTAGATGCGAAAAATATGCTAATTGAATGGGCTTACAAAACCAAAAAAATTGCTCTAAAACAATGTCTAGAACTTCTTCAAGAATTCTTCTTTTCTCACTACAAAAGACCACTATTAGATGCACACGGAAATACATAGAATACCTAGCAATTCACAAAAAAAATTGATGGGAATATAATGCCTAAAACCCTACTCAAACAACAAGAACCCTGCAAAAAAATTGCACAAAGAATCAATTAAAAAAACCCTAGCGGCTCACAAATTTCAATAGAAAAATTAATGATAAATTTTCTGAAATAAATCACATCAGAGTAAAAATAAATTACAGAGCATAAAAATATTTACCAATAATGCACACAACTCTAATCAAATTTCATTAACATAGATATATATTTATACTTGAGGAGAAATGTTGGGATTTTTCATCTCCACAAATTTCTCAATCAATAACTCCACACATCACTCCATAATTATCTCAACAATCATCCACAGATCTCTCATCTATAATTCCACTAATTTATCTATAAAACTCTCACTAAAAATAAAAACTTTAATTATTTAGTATTTCACAAATGATCCATTATTCCAACTTTTCTCCCCCATAATGATCATTTGGAATTATTCCAAGATCATCTCTGAATTTGCAGAGCTTTCCCTTAGATAGTGATTTGGTGAATATATCATCTACCTATTCATCTGTTCTGTAGTACTCGATCTCGATCACTCCTTGCTGAACCAAATCCCAAACAAAATGATACTGAATATCAATATGCTTGGTATTCTTATGAAAAACTGGATTCTTGGTCATCTAAATAGCACTTTGATTACCACACATTAATTTAGTAGTTTTCTTTTGTTGTTCATGTAGATCTTGTAGAGTTATTCTTAACCAAACTGCTTCACATGCTGCTGTCGTTGCCGCTTTATACTCTGCGTCTGTTGTGGAAAGAGAAATTGTAGGTTTCTTGTTATTACTCCAAGCAACTGCTACTGAACCCATACTGAATGAATACCCTGAAGTTGATTTCATGTCATCCGTGCATCCAGTCCAATCTGAATCTGTACAACCAATCAACCTAAAATATTATGTAGACTTGTATACCAAACCATAACCAACTGTTCCCCTCAGATATCTTAAAATCCTCTTTGCTACTTTCCATTGCAATTCCTTGGGTTCTGCCATAAATCTTGATACCATACTGACTGCAAAAGAAATATCTAGTCGAATTGTAGTTAAGTAGATTAAACTTCCAACCAATTGACGATACAAAGTAACATCAACTGAATTGGATTCATCATGTCTGTATAACTTCAACCCAACTTCCAAAGGAGTTGTTGTTGGATTGCAACTCAACATTCTGAACTTCTTCAGAATGTCCCAAGTATACTTGGCTTGTGACATGAAAATACTATCTTCCTTCTACCAAACTTCAATACCCAAGAAATAATGCAACTCACCAAGATCTGTCATCTCAAACTCAGCAATCCTATGTGACTTAAACCTTTGAAATAGTTCTGTATTGTTCACTGTGTATATCAAATCATAAACATATAATACTACTATCAAATTGTCATGTCTGAAGTGAAATATAGAGAGATTGGGCTCAAATTTTTTTAACTAAGCCATGGTCATGAAAATACTTATCAATTCTTGAATACCATGCCCTTAGCGCTTGCTTTAGACCATACAAGGCTTTCTTCAACTTATAAACATAATCTTATTTTCCCGACATTTCAAAACCTTCAGGTTGCTCCACATAAATTTCTTCATCCACATAACCATTTAGAAAAGTTGATTTAACATCCCTTTGAAAAATCGGCCACTTGTGCTATGCAGCTAATGCAAGAACCATCCTAATTGTATCCAACTTTTCCACTGGGAAAATGTCTCAATATAATCAATTCCTTCTTTTTGTGCATAGCCCTTTGCAACTAAACAAGCCTTATACTTATCAATCGTGCCATCTGACTTATACTTGGTTTTATAAACCCACTTAGTGTCAATTACATCTTTTCCCTTTGGTAATTTTACCAAGTCCCATGTATCATTTTTCACCAAGGCATTCATTTCTTCTTCCATAGCTTCATTCCATTCTTTCTTTCTTGATGCTTCTACATAATCATGTGGTTCATCCATTTTCATTACTTGTCCCATAAGTGCATAATTCACTAGAGAAATTTGAGATTTAGTAAGCCTTCTTTCAAAATTTCAATCTAACATACTGTTTTTTGAATTACCTCTTTCAAGCCACTTAGGATTCTTCTTAACTTCATCTTCTTTTACTAACTTGGATTTGATTCCCCGCCAATATTCACTACATCTTTCTTCAATTCAAAATATACATGTTTTGGATGATAGATTCCCTTTTCATAAAAAAACATCTCTACTTATTATCACCTTCTTTGCCTCAGGATCAAACAACCTGTAACTTCTTGTTTCAGTACTATATCCAATAAAGATACACTTCACACTTTTATCATCCAATTTCTTCCTCTTTTCCTTAGGAACATGTGCATATGCAGTACAACCAAAAACTTTCATATGTGCAACACTTGGCTTGTATCCTAACCATGCTTCTTGTGGAGTCAAATTCAACACTATTTTTGTAATACATCGATTAAGAGTGTATACTGTTGTGTGTACTGCTTCAGCCCAAAACTCATTTCCAAGTGACTTAGTTTTTAACATGCTTCTATCCATTTCAACTATGGTCATATTCTTCCTCTTTGCAACACCATTTTGTTGAGGAGAATATGAATTGGTAAACTCTCGCTTTATTCCATTCTTCCAGCAATAATTCAAAAACTCATTTGACTTGTATTCTCCCCCATTATCTGTTCTTATGGTGAGAATTTTTAAACCACTTTTCTTTTCAACTAAAGCCTTAAACTCAAGAAAATGAGAAAACACTTCAAAATTCTCTTGTAGAAAATACACACATGTCTTCCTAGAATATTCATCAATGAAAGTGAGAAAATAGCTTGTCTTTCCAAAAGACAAAATCTCCATTGGACCACACAAATGTGAATGCACCATTTCTAGAGCTTCTCTAGCCTTCAATCTGAGAAACTTTCCATGTGTTGTTTCCCAAAACTACACCCTTCACATACTTTATCATCCAACTTGATATGAGGAAGGCCATTCACCATGTTTTTCTTTCTCATTAGCACCAAACTCTGAAAAATAAAATGTCCCATCCTATAATGCTAAAGCTTACTACTTTCTTCTTTTGTTGTTTTCAAACTTTGTGAATTACTTGAATCAAATGAGAGCTTGAAAATTTTGTCTTTGGTCATTTCATCTCTTGCTACAACCACATTTTTATTCAACTTATCCATGATTAGGAATTCTTTATTATAAAACAATAACTTGTAGTTTTGCTCCATCATTTTTCCTACCTAAAGTAGATTCTTCTTCAAAGCTGGTGTCAACAAAGTGTCCTCAATAAAACTTTTTTTTTTCCATGTAATGCTAGTATTGCAATTGTGCCTTTCCCTTTCGCCTCAGAAACACTATCATCACCAAATATGACTTTACTAGAATAATTGTCATTAATTTTGGTAAAAAACTCCTAACATCCGGAATAAATATACCATGCTTCACTTTCTTCACTATGTGCCATCAAACTTGAGATGAATAACTTCGCATTCCTAGTTTCTTCATCAACTGTATTAGCACCTTTTCGCTCCATGACTCGCATTTTTGCATAACAATCTCTTTCAAGATGGCCAAGTTTTTAGAAATAATAACACTGTGGTCCTCCACCTCTTCCTCCATTTCTACCTCCATCTCTTCCTTTTCCTCTTCCGCAAGATCCATCTTTGTCTCTTCCTCTAAACTGACTTGGATTCCTGCCTCTACCTCTCGAAGGTTATGCATTTCCTTGTGAACTTTGTTGATTTATGCTTTGATTCTGATTATGATATTGATCCCTACTTCTTCCTGTTCCTCTATGCTTTGTAGAAAAGGCATGTTCTACTTGCTCAGATGGTTGATTCTCTTCAACAATTAACAAGAATCCACTTAATTCATCAATTTCCATGGTATTTAAATCTTTGGAGACCATAATACTGGTAGTGACCATCTAAAACTTAGGAAGAACACTTCTTAAAATATTCTCAATTAGACTTTGTTATGGAACATATTCACCTTATGACCTCATCAGATTAACAAGATCTTGCTTTTTTGTGATGTAATCATGAATGGATTCATTACTTTGCATATGGGAATTTTCAAAATTCCTCCTTAATGTTTGCAGTTTAGCTACAGCAACACCTTCATATGTATTCTTTAAGATATCCCATGCTTCTTTAGATGATATTGCACCACTAATTCTTGGAAATATAGATTCTTCAAGAGCGCTTCCTATAAGTGAAAGTGCTTCATTATCTTTCTTAATAAGTTTCTTAAGAGATTTCTTTTCATCATCACTTAATGCTTTGAATTCATCAGGAGAAGGCATAGTGTATCTATCAATTACAAGTTCCCATAAATCTTTAGTGATGAATATAAGTTGCATGTGTTTTCCCCAATAAAAATAGTTTGTGACAACAAGTTTAGGCAATACAATGTTTCTTGTCGCCATGAGAACAGTAAGAGAATAAAAAAATTAGAGAGAGAAAATGTACAATGAACACAATGTGTCCCACTTTAACCCAAGACAAGAGCCAAATGTCCCAAAAATTGGGACTCAACCACCACCACAAAATATCTTCTTTATTAATATTTGATTACAATAAAGAGCCTAAAAAACTCAATTATATCAAATATGAAACATGACTCCTTCAAAACTCTCTCTCTTAATACATTTTCTGAATAAATACAACATCTCTTCCTAAGCCACAAAATACTATAACTTTACACCACTTATAAAAAAGTATCTTTACAAAATATTTCTCATATTCTTACCAAAAATTACAATTCATTTAAAATATTCCTTAAAAAAAACTCCTCTCATTCTCTCTCCTAAACCTCTTCTCATCTAATTCTCTCTCATTACATAATTATAATGGAATGGCTTTAATATAAAGCATGACTTTAAAAAATCTACATGAAGCTTTACTCCGTATGCATACCATATATGCCTCTTCTTTCAAGTTTCTCATCCACGTTGACTGCAAAAAAGAAACTTCTTTAATTTTAACAATTCACAAAAAAAACACACCATTCACCTTTCAAAGTCCACTTTTATAGTTTACCATTCACGGTCCACATCTCCACGCAATCATGTCTGCAATATGAGATGGCTTCAACGTTTTGGTGCTCCACGCACAACACAGTAAAAAAAAATTTCATGCACAACACAGTTAAAAAAAACTGAGTTAACATTCACAGTAAAAAAAAGGACTTCATGCATGCCACTCCACGCACAAAGCTTCACATAGCTCCACTCAGCTTTTGTAATTGACCCAATCGACCCAATCCATCAGGAAAGCTCTTCACAAATTTATCAAACTCTTTGGGCAATGGTTCGAAAGAAATCACAACACAGTAAAAGTAAATTATAGAGCATAAATGTAAGGCATCTAGGTCTACAACCTTCTCAATTCCAGAATCGAAATCAAAATCCCTGAAAAGTTTGGTTTCTGGCTTAAGAGAAAGGCTTGAATTTGATTGCGGCGGCCATGAATTTACTTTGTTCCTCTTCAAACCCTGCAAACAAAATAAAGTTTCCACTCTCTCTCTAAACTTGCGACGAAAAAAAAATAGACGGCATGTATATACAATAATAAAAATGCCAAAGGGTTATGGGTTGAAATGATTTTACAAAAATATATTTACAAAATTTACAAAAATTTTAACATAGTATTAGCTTCTTAAATAGCAAGTTTTCAATTACCCGTCAATAAAAATGAAATTTAATATATTTTTTAAGATGGTAAAAACTAAATAATAATAATAATAAAACTAAACATTTAAAATTATTTACAAAAGAAAAGTTTATATATATATATATATATATATATATATATATATATATATATATATACAAAGAACAAGCTCTAAAAACTGGTTTTGAACGGGAGGAAGGTGATGGAGAATGGTTAAGGAAACCCTAGCTCTTATGGTAGCGGAGACTCTGGTTCACGACTCTCTCAACACCTCTTGGTTGTAACCGTTATCCTTACCTTATTCTATTAGCCCTACACGTTAATCGACGTCAACTTGCCTTTTCACCCAGTTTGCAACAAACCTGCCAATATTTTCTCGTGAACGCATTTGGGACATCCTCGACCATCCTTCTTGTGGTGTTTTTGGGGTTCTTGGCAGTAAACGAGTTGACCCTGACTAGCTTGTGGACAATAGAGAGAATGCCCGCATACGGGAATCATAACTTTGCAGTTACAATCTGGACCCCAGCATTGTTTACTGACGGTTACTGGTTGTTGTCTAGGAACGTATCATTTTTAGGGAAGAACCATTTTCACTGGTGGTTTAGTTATGGAACCTACCAGAAATGAGAGTAACGCCAATATGGAGGAGGAACTGTTGGACTACTCCTCAAGCACATTAGCGCCAGAACATATTTGGACCCATTTCCACATCAACAACCAGCTGGGCACAACCGCATGATTTGCTGGAAGGGATAACATAGTTGGAGGCTCAAAAGTCAAATATGGAGATAGTTGTGTTAGCCTCGGGGTTGTTGGAGTTTAGGTTCCCTAATGAAAACCCTAATGACCAGCTTACGAGCCTCTGCCCAAATACCTCGGCTTCCTCGGTTTTCTCCATACCGTCGCCATCGACGCTGCACATTTCGAACCAGCAGTAGGAGACATACAGTCAGGGTCAGGGTTTGGTACATGGTGTATGTACTATGGGATAGGGTGCAGTCAATGATGGGGCTTTTGGCTTCGAACAACTTGGTTTGGGACCTGAGGGTTACTCTCTCGGCCAAGACACTATACACGGAGGTCTATCGTTGGTGATAGCCTCTGGCAGCTTCGAGGGTTTGCCTATCCCGACTACTTAGCCGGAAGAAAAGAACTCCTTGGATTCTAACGACGCTCAGCTGGAGGAAGGTGTGTCTCCCTACGAGAACCCTCCTCACAAAAAATGTAAGAAGAAAACTCGTTGTACCAGAAGCCGTGAGAAATATCGTGAATTGGTATTCGGTATCGGGGTGAGCATGCAGAAGGCAGAAGAGACTACGCAGACGATGCTAGTGGGGTGAGTCAGAGGGCGGAATTACACCATGGCAAGACTTAAGCGATGGACCACAGACATTTGGGGTCACCTTCTTCAATAACTCTCAGTCGTCCTAACTATGAATAGAGGTTGGTTCACTTTAATTTTCCCCACCCCTGATATGGAAAGTTGGGTTCTAATGAAATATTGGCATATCTAAATGACTCTGGTACTCCTAAAGCGTTGGAATCCACTCTTTGATCATGATAAGGAGAAGTTGGGTGCTAGACCCATATGGGTATGATTACCAGGTTTACCCCTCCAATTTTGGACGAATGACGTGCTCAGATGTATAGGTGAGGACCTTGGTATATACCTCAACTATGACAAGTCATATCTGGAAATGGGCAACATCTCTATGGCACGGATCCTTGTTCACTTAGACACTCGAGAAGGCTTGGTTGAAAGTTATGTGCTGAAGCACGAGAACTTCTCCAGATTTCAGATACTTGATTATGAGGGAGTTCCATTTCGGTGTCAACGGTGCCATGAGGTGGGGCACATATACAAAGACTGCCCCCTCATTGTGGTTGCATCTTCGGCAAGTTCTAAAACCTTGGTCCATGCTGGAACACAAACGACAGAGAGCTTCAGGGGTCTTAATCATCGGTCTGCACCGCGCCTGGAGGAGCATCAAAAGCTCGATCAGTGTCCACCATCCATATTGACGACTTCCTCGACTTTGCAAACAACGACTGTATCGGAAGCACTTCCACCTAATGAGGAGGATCTCAGCCCTATCACGGGTACCATGTTCTCTACCTCCTCACATATTAATTTTAATCTCCTTTTTTCGTTGCATCATCTGTTATTACTCATATTAATAATCCACATATTTTAAAGAATAAGTTGGCCCCTGTTTGTTGTCGTGTTGCATCGTCTCCCCCTCTGCCCTCCTTCCCCCCCCCATCATTCACTGTTGTATAAGTTGACCCCTCTGAATGCTTTGATTCATCTGGGGCTGACCCTCCTTGTCGATACAATCTTCTCTCCTCAGCTAAGATTTCAGCCGACTTTTCGTATGGGCTTGGTGATGACCCTGCATTGTCTGCCCTAAAAGCCACTAGAGGAAGGCCATCCAAGATTTCCAAAGCTATCCATTAGGCTAGGAGGGACGTTGCCACGGGGAAACAAGATACTATTGATCGGGTCCTTAGAGCGAGGAAAACCCCTGCAAATGGTTCCCCATGATTTGTTTGTCCTTTAATTGTAAAGGGTTGGTTGGCCCTGATAAGAAAGTGGCCTTCCTCTGTTCACTGGAATCAGAAAGGGTGGATGTCATATTGTTACAGGAAACTTTAGGCAATGGTGAGGTTGTCCTATCCTTTCTCACCTCGATCTATCCTTCCTGGACTTTTAACACTTTGGATGTGCGGGGTCGCTTGGGGGGAAGTGTTATTGGTTTCAGTAACCATAACATAAAAATTCCTAATGTCTGGGGATCGAAAGGGATTCTTGGGGCAGATGTCTTGGCCTCAGAGATGGGCACCCCCCTTAGGATCATTAATATTTATGGCCCCTTTCATAGTAGACCCATTTTCTGGGATAAAATTTTGCAGTCATCCATATTGAAGTTGGAGCATATCATCATGGGAGGTGATCTTAATTTCTCATTGGGTTATGGAGAATCTTGGGGACCTCATGCCTTGTCGGATCCTCTAGCTAGTTACTTCGAGCAATATCTGGACAAATCTAGCCTGATTGATTTTGCGATGGCCAAGAAGATGCCTACTTGGCACAATCGTAGGATTGGGGAAGCTTCTCTTGCTAGATGCCTGGATCAATTTTTACTCTCTGCTAAGCTAGCTACTTGGATGGACAGAGCTCGAAAATGGGTTGGATCAAGTGGATTATCAGATCATTCACCCATTTACCTTGAGATTATTGGTTTTCACAAGAAACCACACTCCCCTTTCAAATTCAATTCATCTTGGCTCAAGGAACCTGAGTTTCGTCAAATTGTTGTGGAGAACTGGCATTGTTTCCACAGGCATCCAAATGCCCTGCCTACATCTGTCATAGCCAACAACCTATCCAACATTAAAGAGAAGACCATCAAGTGGGCTAAGGAGAAAAGGGTTAAATAAGAAGAAGAGCTTAGAAGGATTGAGTAGGAAATTTCCTCCTTGCTTGATGAGGATGGCGGGGGAAACTCATCGGAGGAGCACAAAACCACCCTCACCCTGCTGGAAACTAAGAAAATTCACCTGCTCCGAATCAAGGAGGAAGCCTATCGATTTAAGAGCAAAGCCATTTGGCTGGAGGCAGGGGATAACAACACCAAATCTTTTCAATAGTGTGCCAAAGGTAGAAAAAGCATAAACATTATCTGGGAGCTTAATGATCAACATGGCAGGGTGGCCAAGTCTCATTATCAACTATCGGAAATGGGCATCAGACACTTCTCCCATATCTATCGTGAACACAGGGTTGCTAATATAAGTGAGGTTCTCATTATAGCAAGACCGTTGCCTCGATATGAGCAAGAGGAGGATGAGGATGTTCTCAATGCCCCTGTCACCCTTGCGGAGATTGAATCAGTCCTTAAATGGTTCAAAAAGGATAAGAGCCCTGGGCTGGATAGTTGACCAATCGAATTCTACCTTTCCTTCTTTGAGCTCACTGGATTGGATTTGTTGTTGGTCATTGAAGATTGCAGATTATCCGACAAAATGTTTGATAGTTTCAATTCTACTTTTATTGCCCTCATCCCCAAGGTGGACAAGCCTCTTTCTTTCAATGACTACCAGCCTATCTCCCTCTGTAACTGCCTATACAAAATCATTGCAAAGATTATAGCCAACTGCATTAAACTTATCTTATCCTAACATATCTCCAAGGAACAATTTTCCTTCCTCCATCATAGACAAATCCACGAGGCCATTGGCACTGATCAAGAAGCCCTGCACTCCATTAAGCTCCATAGCCTCAAATGCTCCATCCTCAATATTGACTTGGCCAAAGCCTTTGATTGTGAAAATTGGACTTACCTTTAGTTGATTCTCACTTACATTGGTTTCCCCCACTGATTTATTCAATGGATTATGTGTCGCATCTCCACTGCCTTTTTCAGCCTACTCATTAATGGGGCTGCTACCCCTTTTTTCCATGCTAGGAGAGGGCTCCGACAAGGCAGCCCATTATCCCCCCTCCTCTTCCTTCTAATCATGGAAGGCCTCACCTCCCTCATTACCTCCGTTAGGAATGAGGGTCAACTTCAGGGAGTCAAAATCACTGACACTATTTTCCTGACCCATTCTTTTTGTTGATGATGTTCTCATATTTCTAGATGGCTCCTTGCGGGACTTCATTTGTTTCAACAAAATTTTATCCACATTCTGTACAGCTACGGGGTTGCTCCCCAATCAAAGCAAATCCACCTTTTATGTTCTCAAATTCTTTGCCCATGAGAGACAACATGCTCTTCATCTATTCAATTTTGAACATTGTCTCATTGAAGAAGGCCTCAAATACTTGGGATTTAGACTCAAGACTAATGATTACAGAATCAATGACTGGAATTGGCTCATTACCAAAATTGAGAAGAGAATCAACATTTGGTAGCAGAAATGGCTCTCCAAAGCGGGTAGACATGTCCTCATCAAATCTGTATTGGAGGCAATACCTTTCTATTGGATGGCACTTACTTGGATTCCTAAAGGTGTTACCAATTGAATTCAACAAATATGTAGTTGATTCCTTTGGCAGGGTAAGGATTCAGAACACACATTTTCTTGGGTGAAATGTGTTATCACTTAGAAAAATGAAGCATCATTTGACAAATTCATATAGGTTCATGTGTCAAAGGTAGGGTTGTAGGGTTCATTTTTATTTATTTGGTTAAGGAAAATTTTAATTTTTTCTTATTTAAGCTTACCCTAAGGTCTAAACCTACTCACTTTCAAATCCCCTCATATCACATCACTCATAATTTACTGACAGTTTTCAATTCCCAATGTTTTAGTACCGAAATGGTCATTTTAGCCAAGAAACCACTATTTCGTAGCAAAATACACTGAGAAATTCCACTTTTTGCTACGAAACCGCTGATACTTTCGTAGCGAAAACACCCAGATTTACATTAAACACGCTACAAAAGTGCGGTTTGCTGTCTGTCATGTCAAATTAGCTGTTAGGTGTCAGAAAATCATTGGGAAAGGGTAAGTTAGATACCATTCGAGTCATTGAGGGTTAAGATCAAGGTACATGGTCAGGTCTGAAGTCATCATCATCATTTTAGGCATGTATGAGTCATCATTTTGTTATGAGTGAATATCAAACTTCAAAATCTTTCCTAATTCAGTCATTTCTCATTCTTCATTCCTTCTTTGTGTGATATTGAGCTCTAGAGAGCTATTGCATTGAGCCAAAGTTGTGGCTGGTGTTTTCAAAGGTTTATAAAGATCACTGATCAAGCGAGGCTGAAAACTATCAAGCGAGGCTGAGAAGGCATTAAAGAAATCATGGTAGAAAAAAGAAAGACAAATAAGGTTGGCCAATGTCTAAGATATGAACCAGCAGATATGAATTTGATCAATGAAGACCCAACAGCTGTAGAATTCTTCAGAAAGACTGGTTGTTTACAGTTTTGTGAAAGATTACAAGGCTTCCATGTACAGGTTTCCAAATATTTTTCTTTAAACTTCAGTGGAACAACTACCAAAGTGGGGATGCTGAATCTTTCCATTACACCAGAGATCATTGCAGCAGCAACAGGGATTCCAAGGGGACAAGAGAAGTGGTTCAAAGGGTTCAAATTCAACATGGAGCAGTGCAAAGAGTTTATCAAGCCAGAAAATAGTGAAATGGACCTTACTAATGCCATTCCAAGAAGCTGCATGAAGGATAAGTACTCAAAGTTGTTGCTCATCATCCAAAAATATTTTACTTGTGAAGGGAGATACCATAAAGTCTACTCTTACCATTTCAAGCTTCTCCTACACTTTACTGGTAAGATATCTCTTGATCTGCCTTTCTATTTACATAGAAGTTTATCAAAAATAGCAGATAAGGTCCAAGAAAAATCTTAAGTAAGTGAGACTTCATTATTTCATCATGGTTTAATTAAATTGTTGGTTTTAGATGAGATCCAAAGACTAGGCAGAGACTAGTCTTCATTTTTGTTTGTTAGTGGTTTTGAGTTGGATACTCTTACTCCTACAAGAACTCCTAAACCTAGGAGTATCCCATCACCCTTAGTAGCATAACAAAATGAACCAGTGGTGGAAGAACCAAGTGAACCTGCAAGAGTTGAACCTAGTGAACCAGTCATGACGGAAACAGAGCAATTGTAGAGTTTTGATACACCCATTGTTCCACCTGCAAAAAAAAAACAAGTTGTGATTAAACAAGGAAGAAAAAGGATGACGATGAGTCAAACAGTGGCTTTAGAAGATAAAACAGTGGCTATAGAAGACAGAGCAGTAGCTAAAAGAAATATAGAAGACATATTACATGACATTGACATAGAAGAGACTCCTATAGTCCAAGCTGAGGATATAGAGGAAGGTGGACAAAAACTAAAGAAAGCCAAATATGCAAAGAAACTAGAATTTGAAGGAGAAGATGCAGGTTTTATGTTCCAAGCAAGAAATCCCATAACAAGGCATGCTAGAAAGCTATTATAGAGCAGTAAAGAGGTTCATCCACCTACTAACACAGTCAAGCCACCACAAAGACATCATTGATCTTTCATCACCTGCAGAGAAAGATTCAGTTAGCAAACCAAAGAAATGAAAGGAGAAAGTAATGGAAAAAACAGATTTTGTACTCCTTGAAGAACAGTTGAAGTTGGCAAATCATGAAATTGTTGTTATGAAGAAAGAAGCAAGGAAACACAATGTCCAGAAGGTTCAGTTTGAAAAGATGAAAGAGATTTGGGAAGAGCAGGTTGACAGTGTTTCCAAGACCCTAGATAATACACAACAGTTTATCAAATGGACCATTCCATTGAGGAAAGAGGTGAAACATGTCAGGAGAATGAATTTGCAGTTGAAATCTACAAACAGATATTTGAAAGGCCAGGTTAAAGACCTCCAGGAATAGCTTGAACTAATCCATGAGGAGTTGGAGAAAAAGGGCCTTAAAATGACAGTAGTTGAGGAGACAATTGCTCAACCCATCATTAATGAGGAAGAAACACCTCAAGAATCATAGTGTGAGATGTTTTATGATTTTAAAGGTTAATGGAATGTTAGAAACTAAGTTTTTACACCTGGAAAGTATATTTTTGAAGCTACACAGAAATATGGAATTTTCACTGTTTTCAGCAATTTCGTAGTGTTCCTAGGCTTGAAGATTAGGAAAACACTACGAAACTATTGTAGCTTTCTTTTTTTCATTTTGAACCATTTTTGGGAGCTTCCAAGAGATGAAAATGGTATGGAAGATGTATTAAGGCATAATGAACATCATACAAAAGGAAAGAATCAGAAATATTGATGGCAAAAGGAATTTTTGTAACGCTACGAAACTGTCATACTTTCGTAGCGTACTGTTTTGAAGCTATATGAGAAGGTTTTTGTGCACTTTTGGACAGCTGGGTTCTTTCAAAGGTTCAAGGGATCTTGCCAGCAGTCATACAATACTTAAATACCATGTGATGAAGCCAACTCATCAGCCAAACCCCTCGTAGAAGATAAGGACCAGTTTTCCTAAAAAACAGGGTTTGTTTGCAGTTTTAGAGGAGGTCAATTAAGATGTCATGTAGTGATGAGTCCTATCACACCCTATTCGAACATGTGAATGAATAGTTTTCAAAGATGTAACTAATATTAGGAGATAAGGTAGTTGATGTAATAAAGAACAGTTTGAGTCCTATTAGGAAAAGGACTGTCAAATAGAATAGTTGTCATTTTCTCATTAATGTAGAAGTTTTCTTGTTATGCAAGGTGTCATTAGCAAAAGTTCAATGAATCTATCCATGAGGCAGATCATCTCATCATGTAACAGGTCTATTAAAGGGCAGATATTCAAATTTGTATGGGTTGGAAACTTTTTGGCAAAATTGCAGCTTTATGTAATTAACTGTTTTCAGTAATACGAAGACTTGTTTCTTGACCAACCTGAGATTCTGATTGAGTTTTTAGTGTGTATCTGATCTATATTTTCTATGTGTATCATTAGCAGTGGTTTTCATATTTAATACTCAGAATTCATTCATGTATTGCTCTAAATTCCTTTATAGCTGAATTGATTGTGTTATTTCCTATTTCATGTGTGCATACCTTTGCTAAAAACTCTTACCTGCCTCAGCTTCCATGTCAAGTGAACTATCTATAGAATTATTGCTTTGTTGACTCCATAAGCCTAATGTTTGCATATTGATTTTCTTTTCAGCCTACAATTATCATAAACAAGTCATTTTTCAAGTAGAGTTAGCCATATAGTTTATCATTATTAAATATCATTAACCTTTTTGAGAGAGCCCTCTCAGACTGAAGAGGCTAAGCTTCAGTCACAAGTTGGTTTGAAAAAGTTACATAAAGTTGTCTGGTTAGCAGCCAATCAGGTGCAATTTTGTGATAACAAAATGGGAGAAAATTACCAAGCCCAAACAGCGGGGCGCGGGGGGGGGGGGGGGGGGGGGTTGGTTGGGGACTCAAGGATCTTAACATATTTTCAAAATCCCTGGCCGCCAAGATGGGGTGGAAACTCTTGACCTCAGACAGCCTGTGTCAGGAGATCTTATATTCCAAATATATCGCTCTTGTTCCTACTCTTGACTGGATGAGATGCTCACATCGTCTCCATACCTCCTCATCAGTGGTGCGGCGGGCTATCACAAATTCCTTATAACTCATTAAACAAGGGTTGGCTTGGCAGGTTGGGCTGACACATAGGATCGTATTGGCCTGGACCCATGGTGAGGTTGTGGCAGGGAGCATCTACTTCCCCAAGACATCAGATTATTCCTTAATGAACGCAGGATTTCGAGACTTCGATAGGTAGCAGACAGGGATAATTCAGATTGGACCACCCAAAAGTGGAAATCTACCACTGTACTCAACATCCCAGAGTAATGGTGGGGGACATGGAATAGGTACATTAGGGCACTTAAGATATACCATATCAGGATTACCGACACAAATGATGAATTGATATGGGCCACTGCTCCCAAAGGTTATTACATGCCTAAAGATGGATATGTTTCTCTCACTCAGGCACAACTTCCTCCTGAGCTAGGATGGTCGTGGAAACCACTTTGGAAGCTTAAGTCCCCACCCAAATCCCTTCTCTTTATGTGGTGTATCCTTACTAATTTTGCACCCACTGAGGACAATCTGGCTAAGTGTTCCATCTATGGTCCCTCATGATGTGCGCACTGCAAAGAACATGTAGAAGACATCCTCCACCTCTTCTTCAATTGCCCTGTGGCTCAGCATATGTGGATGCAGATCACAAAGGACATGGGCATTAATTTACATTAGAATGGGGACACCATCCTACTAGCTTGGAAAAACTGGTGGCATGCCACTACCTCGAGCAAGGCTCGAAATCTGCCACTCCTGATAACCTGGGGACTTTGGCTGTCTCGGAATCATTTCATATTCTAAGGTGCACTGGCCCCCAGGCACACCATTTACAACTCTATACTAGCCCTCTATCACTCCATACCTGAAGAGGCATACTCAAAAGCAGAAAGGGTTATTACGCCAGAAGTCATCGAGAAAAAATTTCCTTGGACCTATTTTGATGGTGCGGCCAGAATTGATGGCTGCGGAGGAGGCACATTACTTTACCTAGCTGATGATCATTTCTATAAGATCAAAACGGGATTGGGCCCTGGCACTAACAACTATTTAGAACTCAATTTTCTCAGACTGCTTCTTATTTTCGCCTTAGAGAAGAGATGCAACAAGATACAAATCTTTAGGGACTTAAAGATCATTATAAATTGGTTCAATAACGTTGTTGCATGCCATGCACGCACTATTAGAATTTTTTTGGATGAAGTGATTGCTCTTAAAAATCATTTTGATAACATTACTATCACTCATATTTACAGACAAATGAACCAGGACGTTGACCGCTTGTCAAAAGAAGCAACACAAATAACATGGGGACACTGGCATATAACAGAACACCTGGAAGTGGACATATATCAGCGTTATCACCATCCCTTCATAGAGGATTTTGGGCCCCCATAGCCTTTTGAACAACCTGTCTGATTAGAGGCTTTATGGTTTGTGTGTTATGTTTTGTTATTTTCCTTTGCATACAGACTTATATTATATGATATCTATTTTACTGTTGAACATGGTTATAACAGACCACTCCTGATATTTTTTGAACACTACTGGATATGCATGATGCATCCTAAAGCAAATGTAACATGTAATTTTCCTTACAATTAATAAAAATTATGACTTTTTCCTAGGAAAAAAAAAAAGCTTTAAAAAAACATATATTTTCATATATATACAAATAACAAGCTCTTAAAAAACATATATTTTCATTATGTTAGCCACCTATAAAATTTTTCATATCAAATGGTGGCTAAAACATTTTTTAGAGCCTTCAAGGAACAAATTTTATTGCTAAAAAGTTTTATCTCTTGAATACTCTTAAAGATGTCATCTCCTCTATCCAAATATTCATTGCTATTTCCATTTTATACTCTGAAATTCTGTTGTTTCCATAAGATAAAATATTGCTCCAAAGGCCATCTTTCCTTTCCCTCCACCACAAGACTAACCTCATTTTTTACCCCTTTCATTCTCATAAAATCCTTCTATTTTCATGATTCCCCTTCTTCCGTTCATGAAAATCATTTTTACATAGTTTAAAACTCATTTTTTAAACTATATCGAGACCCCCAAATACATCAGAAACTATGAAAAAATCATAAAAATACACCTTTTTGTATTACAGACTTAATCCCCCTTGGGCTAAGTCCTAACCACTTCCCCACCGTATGCCCATGGTGCTAAGACCAAGCGATAAGTCCTTTTCGGCGCTTATCGCATCGTACAAATCCAAGCGCACAAGATTTTGTGCCATGTCGAATGGTTTCGATGCGATTAAGCCCTACGCTTATACCCTCCGATCACATTATTATCTCATAAACCTTTTTTCCCACACCCGGCGCTTAAAACTTTGAACTAATCCGTCTCCGATGTGTTTTTCCTTTGCAAAATCAAAAAACCCACTTACCTAAGTTTTTGGCCTAAACCCGACAGAGCCATGTGTTATAATCAAAAAGGGTAAATAGAAAAGTCCTGAAGCGCAATCGCATCGGAGAAATTCACAAATGGGTTGATTGAAAGACCACATCAAAAGTTCTGATGCGATTGAGCCCCTTTACATGAATTCCGCCCTCCGCTTTATTCATATGTACTCATGCCCAGGACCAAGAGTTAAGGTCCCAGCGCCAATCGCATTGCATGTTTTAAAATGGGTAGATTGAAAGACCGGGCCTGACATTCCGATGTGATTAGCCCTTTATCATATAAAACCCCAAGCCTATTATCATTTCATATAGTCAAATGCCCCGCAATCGGGTGCCATAACTGTTACACCATTTTTTGGTCATCTAACCTATTATCATTAGATGGACCCAAGTACACCATGTAAGACCAATTTTACCCTAAGTAAAATTGCCTTCACTATGTTAAATAACTTAATAAACCACATTTAGGTTGTTTATGGTCCAAACAGGAAACCCCAAAAGGAAATATTAAACAAACCTATATTTGTTTGATTTTCCTCATGGAATAATTAATTAAACCATAATTTAATTATTATTCCCAGTCATGTTTAACCCAAAAAACAAAGAAATTAATTAGATAAACCTTTATTTATCTTATTATTTTCTAGGAATAATTATTTAAATCTTATTTAGATAATATTCCTTGTTAAATATGACCAAATCACCCACAAATAATTAAATAAATCATTATTTATTTGATTATCTTTCAACCATTTCCTTAAATAATTAAATAAATCATTATTTATTTGATTATCTTCCAACCACTTCCTTAAAAAGATAAATAAATCATTTATTTATTTATTTTTGACTAATCAAGGGATTTGACCCAAGTCAAATACCTTTTCCCTCCAACAAATATAATAAATATTCCATAAAAGGTGGATCTATATTTGGTTAACATTATTTTAATCATGCACCAAGATCTAGAATGACCCAATATTTTGTTATAAATAGGAGGGTTCTTCCCATCATTCTTCACCTTTTGTTGCCTATTAGATCACTCTGGATCTATACACTTGGTCCCATTTTTCCATCATTTGCTGTGTGAGCTCCCATTGAGCTCTATTCTTTGCATTGGGTTTTCTACACCAACGAGAGAGAGAAATCTTAGATCTGAAGTGCTGAGGACTTCCAAGAACCCATCCCACTGAGGAGAATTGGATACGCCTTCTTGTTTTCCTCCCAGGTGCCCCATTAATATAAAAATTCTTTCAAAAATTGTTCTTGTCTTGTCTATTGGTATATGGAGCAAACCCTTACTTTTTCTGCTTAATGTCTTTCCATGCATAGATCTGGTTTTTTGCAGCTCTTTTATGTTCAACTAATCGCAGATCTGAAGATATTGGCAGCCACTTTTGTTGTTAGGGCTATTAGTTATGCGTAGCTAAAGTGGTCCTGTTGTGTAACCAGCTCCAAAAATAGAAGAAAAGAGATGTAAACGCCTTAGAAATGAGCCACTTCGAGGGGGCAACCTCCAATTACATTACATGAATGAACAATTCTTGGATGATACAATTCACAAAACCTCCTTTCTATATATAGGAGTCCATGGGGCCATAATGTAATCCTAGTGGGCCACAATGTAATCCTAGCCGACCTAACAATAATAATTTAAGGGCATAATAATAACAAAATGGGGGTTACAAGGGTACAATAATAACAATAAGGGGAGCTACATTAACATAATAAGGGGCTACACTATTAATATAGGGACTTAACATGCCCCTCTCCTTCAAACAAGTGTTGTCCTCAACGCTTGATTATTTCTTGATGCTTTTGTATAAAATTTTCATCCTCCCATGTGAAATATTCTACAGGAAAGTTCTTCCACTTGCTGAGATACTCTGAAATTGATCGTACTTGTCGAGTTCTTGTTTCTATGACTGCTTCATAACTTCTTTCGATGTGATGTTGATCTTCTTGTTGTTTCATTAGAATCTGCACCAAAGTTGGGTTTTCCTTTGAGAGTTGGAGAACTTGTTGTTGATGCTCACTGTCATCTTCCACTAATTTATCATCCATATTAGCTATTATTTGATCCTTCAAACCATCCAACTTAGCCTCCATTTCTTCTTTTAAACCATCTATTTCATCTTCAATTGCTCTTCGTAAGGTCGAAACTTGTTGCACTTGGTACCGTAATTTTGATATCTCATACTGCAACTCTTCCTCTTCATGCGTCATAGTATAGATTTCCGAGGGCTTAAAGGGTGTTGAATTATTTTTAGGAGGCATTTCAGAATGCAATACTGAAATATATGCTCAATAGGCCTTTGGAATCACTTCAAACTGATTTTTCAAACAAGATTTATGTAATTCGGGAAAAACAATACACCCTTTTACTTACTTTTTAGGAGCTCTGTATTGAAATTGAATTATCTCTGTAATTGAGAATCTTAAATATCTGAAATTCAGCCCTGTAGTAGCCCTCTGAAGCTTCTTTCAAATGCCACAGGTCTGACCTAATTTGGATTCTCCAAGAGAAAGTTGTGTCCAATCTCCCACAATGACCTAATTATGGACTGGTTCAGTAGATCGAACTTGTACGACTTGCCACGTGTCACTGTTTTGTTCTTTGTCTCTGAAATTGATATCCAAGAAACTACAGGCTGTGTAATTGTGACCACTTTTGACGGCACTCCAATCCAATCTTCAGAGAGAGAGTTATTGAACTTTTCCCACGATCACCTCTTTGAGATGAAATTCAGGAGCCTGAAAAAGCACTACCTTCCACAGATCATATCTCAAAAAATATTGCGAACCAAGCTCTGAAATTTTTTGAAGAATTTCCTCAGGATTTCAGCTTCGCACCATACGAATTTCAGATTCTGAACCTTCGTAGAAAAATTTTTATAGCGAAAATTCCACGATGACCTGTTTAGGAGCTTGAAAAAAGACCTAACTTCCACAGATGATATCTCCGAAAATATTGCGAACCAAGCTCTGAAATTTTTAGACAATCTTCCTCAGGATTTCGGCTTCGCCCCCTAAAAATTTCAGCTTCTGAAACTTCGTATAAAAAAAGTTATAGCGAAAATGCCACGATGACCTGTTTGGAGCAGCGAAACCCTAGAATCCAAAGCTCCGATACCAAATGTTGTGTAACCAGCTCCAAAAAGAGAAGAAAAGAGATATAAACGCCTTAGAAATGAGCCACTTCGAGGGGGCAACCTCCAATACATTACATAAATGAACAATTCTTGGATGATACAATTCACAAAACCTCCCTTCTATATATAGGAGTCCATGGGGCCATAATGTAATCCTAGTGGGCCACAATGTAATCCTAGCCGACCTAACATTAATAATTTAAGGGCACAATAATAACAATATGGGGGTTACAGGGGTACAATAATAACAATAATGGGGGCTAGACTAACATAATAAGGGGCTACACTATTAATATAGGGACTTAACAGGTCCTTTTTCGTACACTTCGACAAAGGATTCATACTAACAATAACCATTCCATAAATATATATCCCGCCCTCGAAGCGTAAAAACCTTTGTATTTTATTAAATATTAGGTTTTCATTTATTATAAATGTTTCCGCCAGTGTGTGTTTTAAACACGATCTCCACCGTTGATCATTGATCCGATCCAATGGCCCGCGCATTATCGCATCACAATGTTTCATCGGGCACGTTTGTTTGTTCCCCCCGATCGGCCATCCCTCCGATTCATTCCCCACCGTTGATCTAATCCTTAGATCAACGGTTAACGCGCAATCGCATCGCCCTCCCCGATCGCGCAATCGCATCGGCGATTTCCATCGCGCCCTTGTTCTCTCCCCGCCGATTGTGATCCTCTGATTGCATCTGGACTGTCCACGTGTCCAGATCGCATTTTATGCCTTTGGTAAAATCATGCGCCCCACGTTCTAATGTTTTAAAACCAAATCCCGATTGTTGGTCTCCGCAGATCAACGACCCTTATTAACCCATCCTTCGCCATTGTATTATTTCCATTAACCCTCAGATTTAATCCTAGCCACTCATCTTTTCAATCCAATGGCCACGCTTCTCCCCGCACCCTCCGAAGCAGTAAAACCAAATAAACGCAGGATTTCTTAACCTTTTTGTGTATTGTGCAGGTTCAAATGAATTTCAAAATGTTTAAAAAAGAAAAGATAAAGCCGAGGGTGACGATCCTCATAGCTTTGTTTATTTAAAAGGGAAAGACCATTCACAGGGTTCAAACGCCACGTCTCGTCAATGCTTCATGAGGCATTGATGCCATACGAGCCCTGCGTGGCCTGCACATCAACAAGACACTGTGATTTTAAATCACAATTAAAAGAGTATCAGTGTTGAAGATAGAACACAACAGAACAGAATATTGAAGACAAATTTGGGGATTACGGCTAAGATTGATTATCAAAAGCCTAATCCCCCAAATTAAAACATAGTTAAGAGAAAATCATAAATGTTCAATAGACAGAAAGGCCTCCACCGCCACATCTGAGGCAAATTGATTCCTCCCAGCGACCACGGTGCCACCTGTACTTCAAAGCATTCAAATAGAGGCCGAAGTTATTGAGAAAAATCAGATATTCGCCTCAACGCAACCGGAGAGTTACTTCTGCAAGGAACTTAATGCAAAAAAAATATCTGCAGAGTTACTCCAACATGACACAGAGCCTCAAAAGTCAACAAAATCTCCCACTGAGCTTAATCTTAAATGTAAAACAGTTAATACAGACAAAACGTTTGTAAACTTCTTCATCGAGCCCCTCAAAGGCCGAGAAGTCATTACTCTATATTAATTGTCTTGGGAGATCTTTTATCAGATCTCACCTCCTCTTTCTTCTATAAATACTTCTGTAGAAGAAGAGAGGTTGTTGGTTGATCACTAGTTGTAATACTGAAACTCTCTGAAATAATACATAGTCTGTTGAAGTTGAAGAACAAATTGAAGTCTTGGAAGCCTTGATGGTGTTGTTGCATGCTTGTTCCTGAGAAGGCTCTATCATTGGATCCATGAGATTGGTTGTTGGTGAAGTATTCTGAACTGTTTAATGTTTTCTCCTGTTTTCATTCTATTCCATAATTTCTTACTACAGTAGGTTGAAATTTTTAGGCTAAGAAATGACTCTTGGAAGCACCTTAGTCCTATTCATCCTTCATTGTTTCATGTTTTCTTCTGCTAAGGTATTTTAGAGTCTTTAATCTCTCTCGTTAGTCCTCATGCTTGTTTATTTCCTTAATAGTTCAAACAGTTGGTTTCAACATGATTTATGGTTCTCCCTGCTTGTCTGTTGCCACTTAAAGGTTGTTTTTAAAGTCTCCCTTTGAAGTATTTCTGTTTACAGTAAGCCAAGGAGGTCTGTTCCGATCTTGCCCTTTGTCCTTGCTTAAGAAGTAGTCTTAAAGGTCTTTATAGTTGTAATCATAGATGTGTTAGGTGTTCCCTCTTCTATGACTGCAATTATCAGTGAATCTTTTATGTTTTCCAAGTCATTTGAAATAAATTCTTTGAGGAAATAGGGTGTTCCCCGAATCTTAGATTTCATTTTAAAAGTTGTTTTGAAATCATTATTTGATTAAAGATGTGATTTGTAGAATTTATGGTTAGCCCTGTCTACCAAATAGCTCTTTATTGTTCAAGTTGTGCTTTCAAATTCCATTTGTTTGAGAATTAAACTTCTCTTTCCAAATCATTAATGTCCATCTCATTCCAAAACCAAAGGATCATGTGGCCAAGTTAGATTTGCCCTCTCATATCCCATATCCATTGATAAGTCTGTCATGACCTCTTTTTGACTCCATCGCCCAATGAAGCTGACATTTCCCCTGTCTATCTATCTTTCCTAGATCTTTCATATTCTGCTGTATCAATTCAACCAAACAAATAATCAAACACCTGCACTTAATAACTAGTCTAAAACCAATACTCTAAGCACACAAGATAAACCTTTGCAAAACAAATAATTTGAGAGATCCCTCTCTGAGAACAGGAGGACTAGATCCTGGAACTTTAAAGATTTATTCTGATGTTGCCTTGTCTTTTGATTTGCCAAACTATGAAAACAAGGGGCACCAACACATTAATGGCTCTTTGAATTAAATAAGTAAATAAAATGAAATATTTTCTCAAGCCCAACCCCAAAAACCTTGCATTAAATTTGTTAGATAAACCCTTCAAGTGAAACATAATAGATGCTCCTACTTAACCACTCAAGAGTTGGTTAAATTAAACAAAATCATTGCCTCACGCTTGAGATATGATTCAACTAAATATTTTCCACACAACTCAGAAAGATTTTGTTAGCTTCAAATGAGATAGGAAAAATATAATGAAAGGAAATTTTAGCAACTTAAACAAAAGCACACTAACTACATCTAATCTTAAAATAATCTCTGGATCTAATTACCAGTTTAAAATGGCTATACACTAATAATTATATGTAATCTATTAAAGTGAAAAATATAATCACTAGTAGAAAATTAAACTCAAAAATTCATTACCATATCCATAAGAGAAGAACCACAATATTTCACCCCAAAGACTTATGTATTATTATTTCAAATAGAGAGAGCTTCAAGACTAAAAACCCAGAGCATAGATTCAAAATATATTACAATGAGGAGCATAAGCTTCCTTATATAGAAAAAATGAGAGCTTTAGAGGCTCTTCCAAGTGAGAAAAGACTAGTTCCATGAAGGTGCACAAATTTGACTTGATCTTGGTTGATTAAATGCTTGATCCATGTCAAAATAATCTCCACCGTTGATTGCTTGAGAAAAAAATTGAATTCCTTGATGATTCATTTTTTCTAGGTCCAAGAAATATTTTTTCTTGACTTTTTCTTCTCAAAAAATCCCCATTCACTTAACCATATTGGACTATAAATTTGATTTTCATTAAAAAATCTATTTGTTCTAGGAATTAATTCATCTTTTCTGGACCAAAAATATTTTCTTGAATTTTTGCTTACCTGATTTGTGGAGATTCCATTCTTGAAAAGTGAAAATTCCCTTTTTTAACATCTTTCACTTGGAGGGAATTTATTTTTCTCTCATTTTTATTTTCTGACTAATTTCCAGTGAATTATCAACCACTTTTCTTCTAGAAAAACAAAAATACAAATAATCATTTTTTAATCAAAGTTAATTAATTTTCTAGCTTGGGATTTTAATTTATTTTGGCCAGAAAAATTATTTAATTGACAATAAAGGGTATTAATATTTTTTTTTCGCCCTTAAATATCAAGCCATGTTGTCTAAATATGAGGGACTATGCATCAAAATATTTTTGCATCAAGATATTACAATTAATGCAACCCTAAAAAGGGGAAAACACATTAAGACATATACCTTTAATAATTTACCCAATTCTCCGACATAATACGATCTAGTAGACCAAGTGACTTCTCTAAAATAATTTATCCAATTAGCTTAAATTATTCCCAAATAAATATTACATAAGGCTCTACTAAGAACACTAGGACTCACCTAAGACCTTGAAGATAAATTCCACCATAGTTTTGGGGTGAAGTTGGAGGGAAAAACTCCGTCGGTCATCCGTGTTTAGAAACAAAGATAATCAGTGAGATGAAAAAAATAATAGGATGAAATTCATTGCCAAAATAATAGGTTTACCTAGGTTATTACATAATTAAACGATCATACTAGTCATTTACAATAAACTTGTAGAATATGGGTTTACAATTATGATGAACTTATGAATGATGACGATGAATCCTGGATATTTGACTGCTCAAACATGATTGAATTCCTTTGCAAAAATGTGTATTGTTATAGGGTAGTTGACACAGAGTGGTCGACAGGTCTCACATTTGAGCTTTTGGATTTTATCTCAAGAAGTGCAAGATTGTGCTATAATAGTCAACTTTACTATTTTTAACCAATTTTTAGGATTGAACAAACACACTAACTTGTATAGATTATCAAATTTAGGTTCCCATGCCTCAGTTACAAAAAAATGGATTGGATATAGTTTAGTTCGTGGTATTTCCAACTCTTATTTAGAGTTCCCCATTAAAAGTTATAAATAAAACCATGCAGGGTATTGTTTAGAGGTGCATGTTGCCCCTTCATGATAACTACCTTAAAACACACTCATTTGGGTGTGATGAGGATGCTTTGGTGAGATCTCCTACTCATCCTCTTAGATTCAGACATGTTCTTCCACTTCTTTCCATTATATGCATAAATTCTTCCACTTATTTCCATCATATGCATACATGAACTCATTTAAATTCATATATCAACTCCTATGCCCTACATTTTAGATCATGTGTGTTAGCAACTGGTACTTCATGATGATATTTCTTGCAGTTGATATGATTTCATGTGTGAGTTATTGATTTGGACATGGTGAGGTTATTTCTAATTTGTTGTTAAAGTAAAACGTTAGATTTGAACTAACAACACTCTTAACTGTAGGAATTTATAGGGTAATTTCCTTAGATCAAACACCAAAGGTCACTGCTCACAAACAGATTACAAATCAATACACCATTATTTAATGTGGTTAAAACCCTCGAAGAGGGAAATAGTCCACGGCTTGAGCCAACGAGGCCACTTCAGGCAATTTATTAATAAAAAGAAATAAAATTTACATAAGCTTCTCTCATAAACGGTTATCGGAAAAATGACCCTCCATGTTCTTTAAATAGAGATCATGGACCAATCAGGTCTTAAGCCACAGATCAAGTGTCGCTAATACCGAGGAGAGATTGAACTTTCGGATCACTACATATCGTGGCCATCAAATTATAAGTTACAAATGTACATAGTAAAGAAACACACTTTACCTAACTCTACGCTAGACCAAGTTATACTTAACTATTTCCTATGTGTCGGAATATCCTAACATTCCCCCTTAAGAATGACTTCAAATAGGATTGAAGGATTTACAAAGGTGACACAAAAGGAGACTATTTCCTATGTGTCGAAATATCCTAACTTCCCCCCTTAAGAACAACCTGGGATAGGATTGAAGGATTTACAAAGGTGATATAATAGGAGAAGCAAGGAGGCATTAGAGCCTATCCCCCCTTAATGATAAATTTCCTAAAATCCAAGCATAGATCAAGGTTAGGTAAATTTCGCTTCTGTGAGAGCCTTTGTAAAGATATCGGAAACTTGATCATTGGTTCAACAATATTGCACTTCAAGAACACGATCATGAATGAGATTTCTGATGAAGTGTATTTGAAGCTTAATGTGTTTCATACGTCGATGCTAAAATGGATCTTTGCATAGCTGAATGGCACTCTGATTATCACACCAAATTGTATTTGGATGATGCTGATGAATACCAACTTCGATCAGGATCTGACGAAGCCACATGGCATCCTTGTTGGCTTCAACTGCACCACGATACTCTGCTTCTGCCGAAGAAAGAGAGATGCCACTTTTTTTCTAACACGGCCATGTAATATGTCTTGAACCAAGAGTGAATACATAACCTGCAGTAGACTTTCGATCATCAAGGTCACCAGCACAATCAAAATCAGTGAAACCAATCAACAATGGAAATGCTCCTGCACTGTAATAAATCTCGAACTGAATTGTACCCTGAATATATCGAAGTATTCTTTTAGCTTCTTTCCAGTGACTTTCATGAGGTTGGTGCATAAACCAAGCAAAAATACCAACGACAAATGAAAGTTCAGGATGGGTATGGGTTAGATACATAAGTTTACCAACAAGTTGATAGTATAAGGTAGCATCAAATTTAGGGGTAGTAAAAATGACTGAAATATTGACTCCAAACTGAAATGGAGAAGGGTTTGGCTTACATTCTTCCATGTGAAAGTGGCATATAAGATCACAGGAATACTTGGTATGATAAATGGTAATACCTTCTTTGGATTGCAAAACTTGAAGACCAAGGAAATAATGCAAGTGTCCTAAGTATGTCATTTCAAACTTATTTTTGAGGCTAGAATTCACATGCTTTATATGGTTGGGATCACTACTAGTAAGGATAAGATCATCAACATAAAGAACAAGGATGATGAAGGACTTACCCACTTTATTGGTGTAGATAGTGTTTTCAGAATGACACATAGAAAAGACATTATCTAAGAGAAATCTATCCATTTTGGCATACCAAGCCCGAGGAGCTTGTTTGAGACCATAGAGATACTTCCTAAGGCGACAAACAAGGCTAGAGTCATTTTGGATAAAGCTAAGGGGTTGTTCCATGTATATTCCTTCATGCAAATCTCCATGTAAGAAGGCGGATTTAACAACCATATGATGGACTTCCCATTTAAAGGAGGCAGCAAGGGAAAGAACAAGGTGGGTAGAATTAATTTTGGCAACAGGGGAGAAGGTTTCACTATAGCCAATGCTTTCAACTTGTGAAAAGATTTTAGTAACAAGACAAGCTTTATGTCCATCCAGTTTTCCATCTAGTCCAAACTTTGTTTTGTAAAATCATTTGCATCTGACAAGTTCCCTTTGGAAGAGGAACAAGATCCCAAGTATCGTTTTCCAATAAGGAACGATATTCTTCATTCATAGCTTCATCCCAATCTGGATGAACTGAAGCTTCTTCAAAGGTGTCTATATCAGGATTTTCTGGAACTTGAGCCAATAATGAAGATGCTCTTTCAAACTGACAACGTGTACGACGTTGATCTGCAGGGTCACATCCCAGAGAACCTGTTGCATCTCGTAGAGCGAACCCATATTGAAAGTTGTGGAGCTGAAGGAATATCTTGAGGAGGTGGAGTGTTGAGGATTTAGAGGGCCAGTGTTTAATACAAATTCTCTTCTTGATAATTACTTGTGAGTTACTTATGTCTTCTCTTCTTATCTTGTTTAGTCTCTCATCAAGTCAATTATCAAAATAAACAAGACACAAGATAAGGCTCCTAGAGCCAGGGAAAAACCTCTCCCTCTTGGAGAGGAAAACCCGCAAAGAATTATTTTTATATATCTTCAAATGAAAAGTACCATGATCAAGACTTAGACCCTTGACCTAGATGTGCTTCCAAGACCTTGATTCAACTTCTTCAAACTTTATTCTTATCTTCTTCACCAATCTGCACTGACCACCACTTAGAGAACTCAGTCTCTATTTATATCTCCCTTGAATTAGTCTTTGTTTATCACAATAATTCTTCAAGTTTCACTTGAGACATTTTTCTCTCCTTTTATGTGTTGAATATAGGTTCCTTCTATCCTTCTTATTTATATCATACTTTAGCCCAACACTTCTTTGATTGCATGTCTTCATTCACTGCACGTTTATACTCATAAATCTGTATTGATCATGTCATGAAACTGCACTGTTATGCTCAGGTAATTCCGCACTTTTTGCTATTCATAATCCGCACTTTTTCTCTAACTGATATCCGCTCTAAATTTTAGGGCAATCTGCACTTGTTATTCTTGCAGAATATCTGCACTTTTCTTGTTTGTAATACACCCTGTAATCTCTTCTAGAATCCGCAATATAACTCAGAGTATCGGTACCTTTTCTCTTCTTGAAATACACACTAATTCAGGGTGATCTCATTTCCTGAATTTCACAGAGTGATCCACACTTCATTGTGTATTACACCCATACTTCATTGTTGATCTCAGGTTCGTATTTTACCTTTGTAGTGTCTCAGAAAGAAGTCTGCAATTTTATTATTTATAACTTCAGAGCTGCCTGAGATTTTTTTTGTCCTAAATGAGCCGCAGATAGGAGTATATATATAGAGGCTCCTTGTTTGATATGAGGCCAACCATATAGCTGACATATAGGCTGACTTTGGCATAGGATATAGGCCGACATGAAGACTATATACTCTAGCGATAAAGGTGATTTCCATGAGGGCTGTTATATGTTATTTTTCCCACAAGGTCTTGGAGCACATTCTTAGAACTAGACACTTCATAAACATGACTCTTGATTACATTTATAAACATAATACAAACCCTAATAGACATCAAGAAGAAGTCTATTGACCTATAATAAAATATTTCTCATGAAACCCATGAAGCAAGTACAACAAAAATACATTTTATTATCTTTGTCTTCATCTTTATATAAATACATAATTACATAATCAACATAAGACCGACCTAGTTACACTTTTCAACACTCCCTCTTAACTAGGGAGGTATTCATAGAGGCACATGGTCACTTTCGAACTGAAAATTCCTAACTATTATTCCCAAATAAAATATTACATAAAGCTCTACTATTAGCTTAAATTATTCCCAAATAAATATTACGTAAGGGTCTACTAAGAACACTAGGACTCACCTAAGACCTTGAAGATAAATTCCACCATAGTTTTGGGGTGAGGTTGGAGGGAAAAACTCTGTCGGTCATCCATGTTTAGAAACACAGATAATCAGTGAGATGAAAAAAATAATAGGATGAAATTCTTTGCCAAAATAATAGGTTTACCTAGGTTATTACATAATTAAACGATCATACTAGTCATTTACAATAAACTTGTAGAATATGGGTTTACAATTATGATGAACTTATGAATGATGACGATGAATCCTGGATATTTGACTGCTCAAACATGATTGAATTCCTTTGCAAAAATGTGTATTTTTATAGGGTAGTTGACACAGAGTGATTGACAGGTCTCACATTTGAGCTTTTGGATTTTATCTCAAGAAGTGCAAGATTGTGCTATAATAGTCAACTTTACTATTTTTAACCAATTTTTAGGATTGAACAAACACACTAACTTGTATAGATTATCAAATTTAGGTTCCCATGCCTTAGTTACAAAAAAATGGATTGGATATATTTTATTTTGTGGTATTTCCAACTCTTATTTAGAGTTCCCCAGTAAAAGTTATAAATAAAACCATGCAGGGTATTGTTTAGAGGTGCATGTTTCCCCTTCATGATAACTACCTTAAAACACACTCATTTGGGTGTGATGAGGATGCTTTGGTGAGATCTCCTACTCATCCTCTTAGATTCATACATGTTCTTCCACTTATTTCCATTATATGCATACATTCTTCCACTTATTTCCATCATATGCATACATGAACTCATTTAAATTCATATATCAACAACTATGCCCTACATTTTAGATCATGTGTGTTAGCAAATGGTACTTCATGATGATATTTCTTACAGTTGATATGATTTCATGTGTGAGTTATTGATTTGGACATGGCGAGATTATTTCTAATTTGTTGTTAAAGTAAAACGTTAGATTTGAACTAACAACACCCTTAACTGTAGGAATTTAAAGGGTAAGTTCCTTAGATCAAACACCAAAGGTCACTGCTCACAAACAGATCACAAATCAATACACCATTATTTAATGTGGTTAAAACCCTCGAAGAGGGAAATAGTCCACGGCTTGAGCCAACGCGGCCACTTCAGGCAATTTATTAATAAAAAGAAATAAAATTTACATAAGCTTCTCTCATAAATGGTTATCGGACAAATGACCCTCCATGTTCTTTAAATAGAGATCATGGACCAATCAGGTCTTAAGCCACAAATCAAGTGTCGCTAATACCGAGGAGAGATTGAACTTTCGGATCACTACATAACGTGGCCATTAGATTATAAGTTACAAATGTACATAGTAAAGAAACACACTTTACCTAACTCTACGCTAGACCAAGTTATACTTAACTATTTCCTATGTGTCGGAATATCCTAACATTCCCCCTTAAGAACGACTTCAGATAGGATTGAAGGATTTACAAAGGTGACACAAAAGGAGACTATTTCCTATGTGTCGAAATATCCTAACTTCCCCCCTTAAGAACAACCTGGGATAGGATTGAAGGATTTACAAAGGTGACATAATAGGAGAAGCAAGGAGGCATTAGAGCCTATCCCCCCTTAATGATAACTTTCCTGAAATCCAAGCATAGATCAAGGTTTGGTAAATTTCGCTTCTATGAGAGCCTTTGTAAAGATATCGGAAACTTGATCAATGGTTCAACAATACTGCACTTCAAGAACACGATCATGAATGAGATTTTTGATGAAGTGTATTTGAAGCTCAATGTGTTTCATACGTCGATGCTAAAATGGATCTTTGCATAGCTGAATGGCACTCTGATTATCACACCAAATTGTATTTGGATGATGCTGATGAAGACCAACTTCGATAAGGATCTGACGAAGCCACAGGGCTTCCTTGTTGGCTTCAACTGCACCACGATACTCTGCTTCTGCTGAATAAATAGAGATGCCACTTTTTTTCTAACACAGCCATGTAATATGTCCTGAACCAAGAGTGAATACATAACCTGCAGTAGACTTTCGATCATCAAGGTCACCAACACAATCAAAATCAGTGAAACCAATCGACAAAGGAAATGCTCCTACACTGTAATAAATCTCGAACTGAATTGTACCCTGAATATATCGAAGTATTCTTTTAGCTTCTTTCCAGTGACTTTCATGAGGTTGGTGCATAAACCAAGCATAAATACCAACGGCAAATGAAATTTCAGGATGGGTATGGGTTAGATACATAAGTTTACCAACAAGTTGACAGTATAAGGTAGCATCAAATTCAGGGGTAGTACAAATGACTGAAAGCTTGACTCCAAACTGAAATGGAGAAGGGTCTGGCTTACATTCTTCCATGTGAAAGTGGCATAGAAGATCACAAGCATACTTGGTCTGAGAAAGGGTAATACCTTCTCTGGATTGCAAAACTTGAAGACCAAGGAAATAATGCAAGTGTCCTAAGTATGTCATTTCAAACTTATTTTTGAGGCTAGAATTCACATGCTTTATATGGTTGGGAACACTACTAGTAAGGATAAGATCATCAACATAAAGAACAAGGATGATGAAGGACTTACCCACTTTCTTGGTGTAGATAGTGTTGTCAGAATGACACATAGAAAAGACATTATCTAAGAGAAATCTATCCATTTTGGCATACCAAGCCCGAGGAGCTTGTTTGAGACCATAAAGATACTTCATAAGGCGACAAACAAGGCTAGAGTCATTTTGGATAAAGCCAGGGGGTTGTTCCATGTATATTCCTTCATGCAAATCTCCATGTAAGAAGGCGGATTTAACAACCATATGATGGACTTCCCATTTAAAGGAGGCAGCAAGGGAAAGAACAAGGCGGATAGAATTAATTTTGGCAACAGGGGAGAAGGTTTCACTATAGCCAATGCTTTCAACTTGTGAAAAGACTTTAGTAACAAGACGAGCTTTATGTCTATCCAATTTTCCATCTAGTCCAAAGTTTGTTTTGTAAACTCATTTGCATCTGACAAGTTCCCTTTGGAAGAGGAACAAGATCCCAAGTATCGTTTTCCAATAAGGAACAATATTCTTCATTCATAGCTTCATCCCAATCTGGATGACCTGAAGCTTCTTCAAAGGTGTCTAGATCAGGATTTTCTGGAACTTGAGCCAATAATGAAGATTCTCTTTCAAATTGAAAACGTGTACGACGTTGATCTGCAAGGTCACATGCCAGAGAACCTATTGCAACTCGTAGAGCGAACCCATATTTGAAGTTGTGGAGCTAAAGGAATATCTTGAGGAGGTGTAGTGTTGAGGATTTAGAGGGCCGATGTTTAATACAAATTCTCTTCTTGATA
Organism: Pinus albicaulis; assembly: GCA_034641835.2. NCBI lineage: Eukaryota > Viridiplantae > Streptophyta > Pinopsida > Pinales > Pinaceae > Pinus > Pinus albicaulis. The sequence continues at coordinate 1,468,750,290 of CM076582.1, forward strand.
ATTACTTGTGAGTTACTTATGTCTTCTCTTCTTATCTTGTTTAGTCTTTCATCAAGTCAATTATCAAAATAAACAAGACACAAGATTAGGCTCCTAGGGCCAGGGAAAAACCTCTCCCTCTTGGAGAGGAAAACCCACAAAGAATTATTTTTATATATCTTCAAATGACAAGTACCATGATCAAGACTTAGACCCTTGACCTAGATGTGCTTCCAAGACCTTGATTCAACTTCTTCAAACTTTATTCTTATCTTCTTCATCAATCTGCACTGACCACCACTTAGAGAACTCGGTCCCTATTTATATCTCCCTTGAATTAGTCTTTGTTTATCACAATAATTCTTCAAGTTTCACTTGAGACATTTTTCTCTCCTTTTATGTGTTGAAGATAGGTTCCTTCTATCCTTCTTATTTATATCATACTTTAGCCCAACACTTCTTTGATTGCATGTCTTCATTCACTGCACGTTTATACTCATAAATATGTATTGATCATGTCCTGAACCTGCACTGTTATGCTCAGGTAATTCCGCACTTCTTGCTATTCATAATCCACACTTTTTCTCTAACTGATATTCGCACTAAATTTTAGGGCAATCCGCACTTGTTATTCTTGCAGAATATCTGCACTTTTCTTGTTTGTAATACACCCTGTAATCTCTTCTAGAATCCGCAATATAACTCAGAGTATCGGTACCTTTTCTCTTCTTGAAATACGCACTAATTCAGGGTGATCTCATTTCCTGAATTTCACAGAGTGATCCACACTTCACTGTGTATTACACCAATACTTCATTGTTGATCTCAAGTTCGTATTTTACCTTTGTAGTGTCTCAGAAAGAAGTCCGCAATTTTATTATTTATAACTTTAGAGCTGCCTGAGATTTTTTTTGTCCTAAATGAGCCGCAGACAGGTGTATATATATAGAGGCTCCTTCTTTGATATGAGGCCAACCATACAGCTAACATATAGGTTGAATTTGGCATAGGATATAGGCCGACATGAAGACTATATACTCTAGCGATAAAGGTGATTTCCATGAGGGCTGTTATATGTTATTTTTCCCACAAGGTCTTGGACCACATTCTTAGAACTAGACACTTCATAAACATGACTCTTGATTACATTTATAAACATAATACAAACCCTAATAGACATCAAGAAGAATTCTATTGACCTATAATAAAATATTTCTCTTGAAACCCATGAAGCAAGTACAACAAAAATACATTTTATTATCTTTGTCTTCATCTTTATATAAATGCCTAATTACATAGTCAACATGAAGACCGACCTAGTTACACTTTTCAACACTCCCTCTTAACTAGGGAGGTATTCATAGAGGCACATGGTCACTTTCGAACTGATCAATATCATGAGTAGAAAAATCATGGATAAAATGAAACTTCCTAATATTCTTCTTACACCCACATTATTACAATTAGCAGACAGATCTGTGATCAAACCTGATGGGGTAATAGAAGACATTCCAGTGTCCCTAGATTCTTGGGAGTATCCAATGGATTTTATGATCCTAACTCCTAAGAGTAATCTAGGAGGGCATCCTATTATATTAGGAAGACCTTGGTTAGCTACAGCTGATGCTTTCATTAGTTGTAGATCCGGTGATATGTACATCTCTGATGGTAGTTCAACCAAGAAATTTACCTTGTATCCTCCAGCAAAAACAATTACAGAATTAGATGATACTCAATGGATAGAGGATGAAGAAGACTTACAACCTCTCTTCACAATTTCCGAAATTAGTAAAGATAGCCAGATTCTGAATACCTTAGAAAACTTTGAATCCTCTTTGGAATACAAACATGAACAATTTCAAGAAGAATCCAACATTGAGTTTTTATCATCAAGACAGATGTCTCTCTATTCCATGGATAAATTTGGCTGCTCTACAATTGAGATATTTCCAAGCAAAACTCTAAACATAAACAAGAACCTAGAGAAATCTCAACAAGTAGAGCTAGTCAAGATATTACAGAGAAATTCTTCTGCATATGCCTGGGAGTACACTGATATGAAAGGGATAAGCCCCAAGACTTGCACTCATCACATCTACATAGAGAAAAATTGTAAACCAATCAGACAACCTCAAAGACGGATAAATCCAAATCTTAGGGAAATTGTTAAAGAAGAATTACAGAAATTGTTAAATGTCAACTTTATCTATCCCATTTCAGATAGTCAGTGGGTTTCTCCTTTGGTAATTGTGCCAAAGAAAAATGGTAAATGGAGGGTATGTATTGACTACTGAGAATTAAACAAAGCTACTCTTAAAGATCATTTTCCCCTACCTTTCATAGATTAGGTGTTAGATACCTTAGCTGGCAAAAAGTACTTCTCATTTCTAGATGGGTTTAGTGGTTATAATCAAATTCAAGTAGCACTTGAGGATCAAGACAAAACCACATTTACCTGTCCTTGGGGTACCTATGCTTACCAAGTATTGCCATTTGGATTATGCAATGCACCTGCAACATTTCAAAGGGCAGTATTAGGAATTTTTTCAGATCTAATACATGATTGTGTAGAGGTATATATGGATGATTTCACGGTTTATGGAAACACATTTGAAGAAGCCTTAGCAAACTTGGAAAATTTTTTAGAGAGATGTAAAGAAGAAAATCTTTCATTTAGTCATGAAAAGTGTTTTATGATGTTTACTGAAGGAATTGTTTTAGGACATCACATTTCAGGGGATGGGATTAGAGTTGATGAGTCAAAAGTTGAAGTCATCTCTAACTTATCTATTCCAAGTTGTCAAAAAGATGTTAGGAGTTTTCTCGGATTTACAGGATATTATCAAAGGTTTATAGAAAACTTCACCAAGATAGCATCTCCACTTTTCAAATTACTTACCAAGGACTGTGAATTCAAGTGGAATCCTGATTTCCAGTTAGCCTTTGAGACCCTAAAAACAAAAATCTCTGAAGCACCTATTTTAAGGGGACCTAACTGGAAATTACCTTTTCATATTTCAACAAATGCCTCGGATACAGCTTTAGGAGCAGTATTGGGACAAAAAGACCTGATTCCTTATGCCATCTACTATACAAGTAAAAATTTGACTCCTTCAGAGTTAAATTATACTGTAACTGAAAAAGAGTTTTTAGTTGTTTTTCATGCCATAAACAAATTCAGACACTATATAACAGGCTATGAAACTTTTGTTCACACATATCACTCTGCAATTAGATATCTAATGAACAAATCAATTACTAATGGCAGAGTTATAAGATGGTTATTGCTTTTATAGGAATTCAACATTACCATTCTAGATAGGCCTGGAAAACAAAACACAGTAGCTGATTTCCTATCTAGACTCCAAAACATCAAAGACAACACCCCAGTTGAAGATCAATTCCCTGATGAATATCTTTTTGCAATTTCTACTCAAACTCCTTGGTTTGTTGACATTTCTAATTATTTAGTTTCAGGGAAATTTCCTTCAATAATGAATGCAAGAAACAAAAAAAATATCATTTATGAAAGTGCAAAATATTCATGGGTTGCTAATGAGTTATACAAAACAGGTCCAGATTTTTTCATTAGGAGATGTGTTCGGGAAGATGAGATGCCTGAGATCCTCAAGGCATGTCATGATGAACCTTGTGGCGGACACTTTTCTGATAAAATGACAACTTATAAGGTCCTTCATTTAGGATACTAATGGCCATCCATTTTTAAAGATGCTAAAGAGTATGTCAAAAGGTGTGACAGTTTCCAAAGGGTAGGGAAACCTTCTCCTTCAGGTGAGATGCCATTACAGCCTCAGGTACATATTGAACCTTTTGAAAATGGGCTTTAGATTTTGTAGGACCTATTAGTCCTCCATCAAGACAAAAGAAATATATATTAGTTTGCACTGATTATGTTACCAAATGGGTAGAGACCAAGCCATTACTTTCTGCTACTGAAGCATATGTAGTTAATTTTATTTTTGAGGATATTTTTACTCGTTTTGGTGTCCCAAGGGAAATTGTTACAGATCAAGGAGCTCAATTCACATCAAGGCTAGTGGAACAAATGATGGAAAGGTACAAAATCAGACACAGAAAATCTACTCCCTATCATCCACAAGAAAATGGTCAAGTGGAATCTACCAATAAAGTCATTGAAGGGATCCTAACAAAGATTGTTCATTTACATAGAAGAGATTGGGCAGACAGGCTTCCTGAAGCCTTGTGGGCCTATAGAACTACATGGAGAAGCACAATAGGTCATACTCCCTATGAACTTGTTTATGGAAAACAAGTTTTGTTTCCCATAGAGTTTCAGATTCAAACTTTTAAAATTGCAGTTCAGCTAGGACTTGATCTAACATAGGCACAAAAGCACAGATTGGAGCATATTAATGAATTGGATGAGATCAGACAAGATGCAGTCCAGAAAACAAGTATAGTCCAACAGCAAAGGACTAGATGGCATGATAAGTACATCAAGGAAAAAAAGTTCAAAGAAGGTGACTGGGCTCTCTTGTTTGATTCAAAGTTCAAAGATTTTCAAGGAAAATTCCAAACACATTGGCTTGGGCCATATGAAATTATGAGAATTTTTTACAATGGAGCAATAAAAATTAGGACAATAGATGAAGAGAAGGTCACTTTTCTTGTAAATGTTCATATATTGAAGCTGTATCATAAGCCATTTTCAAGAGAAGAATTTTTCAAGAGATTCCAGGAAAACGGTGATGTAAAGTTAATGAAGAAGAAATTTTCTTCTTCATCAACTTAGTTGAATTTTTCTAAATTCAAATGAAAAAAATAAATAAATAAATAAATAAAAAATAAAGTATAAACATGAAAACTAATCACTGATTAGCATGTTTATACAGAAAAGATAAAGTGAAAATCAAAATCCTTCTGACACTTTAGCTTTTCAAATTTGTTCTTTTTCTGCAAGCAGCTATCACAAAATCATAAGTCTCACTCCATCATGTCTCACTTCATTCATATTTCATTCACTACATTCATTCATATTTCATTAACTCCACTCATCCATACTTCATTCACTCCATTCCATGGTCCACCTCATTTTCATCTCAGATTTTGATCTCTTTCTGCAATTGAATATTACGAATCATAAGTTGCAGACCACTTTTCATATTTCACTCCACTTTACATTTATAATCCATTTCATTCCATTACATTTCACTTCACTCATGCTCCATTACACCATATTTCATGATCCATTCTAATTCACTCCATACAACATTCCATTCCATGTCTCAAAGCTCCTACAAGTATATTCTGCAGTCAGACATTCTGCAGCCAGTCAGACATTCTGCAACCAGCTAGACATTATGTAGCCACATATCCTGAAGGAAATTATCCAGCAACCACTTGTTCAGAAGAAAATTAACCCTGCACACCTATGTCAACAATAAAAATCAAATGGATTATGAAGACTGAAGAATCAATGATTTTCAAAGAAGGACAAAGCATATCAAAACCACAAAAATTAAAGGAAAGGCAAAAGTAAAGTTGTGAAATTATTATGATGACAGAATATGAAAGTTATAGTATAGTTAAGTCATGTATGATTCAAAAAGTTGTTTTGATTATTCATGTTGATCATGCCTATTAAACCTATCATAAAAACTTTGGACAAAATCCCTTTCATTCCACCATTTCAAATCATCATTTAAAACTTAACGGTTAAGTACTGAAGTAACCTATTCAGTCACGTCACTAGCCGAAGTATTCAGTGATGATTTTGAATTTCCCACGAGATGTTTCCGTGGTCTTTTCTTCCATGATGGCTCTCAAACTCATTAATTTGTGTGAATCACCCTCACCATATTTCACTCATTCTATAACCTCTTCATGTCATCCTTCCGTAGCTAATTCCTACTGCATAAACAGAGAAGGCACCTTTGGGGTAAAAACAACTCTTTAACAACCATTTTCACCGTAGATAGAAGAGCAGTAAATCGAAGGTTGAGAAGAGAAGCCATGGGTCTCATAGTAAGGTCCGAACCAGTCGGAACCAAATACTTAGAGGGTTACCCACAGATTAGAGAAATGCTACAGCAGGTTGGGTGGTTACAGTTTTTGGAAAATTTCAATGGTTTTCATAAAGAGGTAACTAAGACATTTGCGCGGTCCTTCAATGGAGAAGAAGTTGAAATAGGAGATGTTAAATTCACTATTACAGAATATTTCAATGTAGAAGCAGCGGAATTACCCAGGCAAGGTGAACGATGGTTCAAAAATAGAGAATTTCATAATGAGGCATGGAGACAAATGCTCAAAACACCAGGTATGGATATTTCCATTTTTAAGAAGGGCATTCCTAGCTCAGCACTGAAGAATAAATGGCAGAATATGTTGCTCATTTTGAAAAAATTTATAACTTGTGAGGGAAGGTTTGGTACCCTCTATGTTTATCATATTCGGTTAATGATGCATTTCTTAGATGAAGAAATCAATTTACCTTTTTTCCTACTTCATAGTCTGAAGAGAATGGCCTCTAATGTTCAAAAGAGGGTTCAATTCCTGGAAACCACTTTGTACCACCATGGCCTAGTTAAAATTATAATTGAACATCATTTGAGAAAGGTGGGAGACAATTGGGACGAGTTTCTAGTAAGGAATCACTTTGAAGAACCCAAGGAATCTCCATCTGAAGGCAAACTTATAAGAAGAAGCAGGAGAAGGAAAATTTCCAAATCTGTTGAAACTAAAACTGGTAAGTCCATACAAGAGGACAGTGAGGAGATAATTTCTGAAAAATTGGCTGAAATTAAGAAACAGCTTAAAAAGGAGAAGATGATAAGAAGGTATGCCAAGGAGAGAGGTGAAGGACCATCTCAACCAAGACGAAGTCACAGACTTAGAGGTATATTGAAGAAAACAGGGATTAGACAAACGGGAATCATAAACATTGAGGATGAAGAGACACCAACTGCTAGATCACCTGAGTACCAGTATGAAGAGGATCTTGATGAAGAAACTCCAGAGATAGACCCAGCACAACAACAAATCTATAATTATGTCGAGTCATTGGAAAAGAGAGCCTCAGAAAGTAGAGGAAGAACTCCTAGCCCATCAGAATCTGCAATTGATGTACTAAGAAGAGACAAATATGAGTTAGAAGTACTCAATAGGCACATAAAGAATGAAAATGAAATTTTGAGGGAGCAGGTTAAGCTGAAAAGTGATATGAATACAACTCTTTCTCTGCAAATGGAAAAGCTGTACAAGGCTAGTGAGAAATTGAAGAATAAAAACAAAAAGTTGAGCAGGGCACTTATAAATTTGAGATTCAGGTTGGTCATAAGAAAGCCTAGGAGGCCATTGAATGTCAGGAAAAGCAGAAGAAGGAGCTTGGATGTCCTAGCAGAAGTCTCAGAATACATGAATTGATTGCATGAGGACATGCAAAGACTTTGCAGTGGGGGTATGTTGAGCCCCAAAGATGTCATTTTCTTTCACCCAATTTCACTTCATTTCCTTTGTCCCTTATCAATTACAGGCTTAAATTATCAATAGGATTAATTAAAGTCACTTTAGGAATGTATACAATGACTGACTTACTACATTTTCGTGGTTTTGTTGTTGTAGTAATTTTTTACTAGACTCAGCTACAGAATGCAGCCATTCTGTAGCTAGTAGCCTATTCCGCAGCTATCTTCATGTTCTCATAGGTTACAGGTGTCACTTCAAAGAAATACGCATATGGGTGAATTCCACAACACTCCCCTATCATTTCTTGCTCTCTATGAAGTCTGAGCAAGAATCTATAGGTGGTTATGCACGTGGAAGAGATCAAACTAAGAAGCGGATTCCTACCAGGACAAGGACTCTACAGATGTCTCCAGCAAGAGTACGAGGCATCCACAAGAGTTATAATTTGATTTTAATTGGGAAAGACACTTATCCCTATTTCCTCTCAAGGGTAGTTATGTATTTCTTTTATAAGAATGACTCGGGAGACCGAGAGACAGCTAACTAGATTGATGTTTTGTTGTTAGATCTCAAAAGTCTGTAATACTCTGTTTCTGAAGAATTTTCTCTTTAATGAAATAAATTCAACTTCATTGCATGATCTAAGGCAATCTTGAGGAGATTTGTATGCTAATCCGGTGGTAGAGGGCCCCTATTGCCCAAGAAGCTCTGTGCATATTGTTTAGATAAGTAACTTTAGCCTTGTTTCATTCCTAATTCAAGTAGTTTTCTAAACTTTATGTTTTTATGCTCATTCACATCAAATGTTACAGCTAGTCTTGTTCTTACGAATTGTTCCAAAATATCACTAACATTGAATGAGACATAGCTGTGGTGTTTTAGAGTCTAGTTGCATTTTTCTGAACTTCATATTTTTATGCTCACTGACATCAATTGTTATAGCCAGTCTTGCTCTTATGAATTGTTCCAAAATATCACTAACACCGAATGAGATAGAGCTGTAGTATTTCAGTGATTAGTTGCATTTTAGTTTAGTTGTAAAACTCCAGAGATTAATGGCACTCTAGTTCAATTATGTTCATTGTATTTCAAGTTTGATTGATTGCATTCTTGTTCAGTTTTGTTTAATGTATTTCCAGTTTCATTAGTTAATTGTATGCTAGTTCTATTCCATTAGACTTCAAGGCCTTCATTATTTACAAACTACTCTTGTTATTAATCTCTTCCAATGCATCATCATATGGACAGGAATTAGTGATATCAGTTCAAGGCCTTGACTGTTCTGCAATCTCTTATAATTTTACAAATAGTTTTTTTTTCCAAAACTATTCCAAAATATTTCTAACTTTCGAATGAGGCTTAGTAGTGACAATTTGAGTTGCAGAATGGATTGATTTCAGTGTCATAGGATAATTTAGAATAGTCACTCACTATGTTGCAGACTATCTTTTCCAAATGTGTTCCAACAAATTTCTAGCCATGGATGAGATTTTCTCTGTGATATTGTAGATTGTTGTTTACTTAGAAGAACCTCATTGCATTAAACTTATCATTTTCTCAAGTTATTCCAACATATTTCTAATGAATGAATTGGACTGAGTTCATGTTATGAGTTATTGAATTTATGTTATGAGTTATTTTTCTTGTTAAAGTTTTTCATTTTCTGTTTTCAAGTGCCATACATAGTTTAGAATAGGTTTCTCTCTGTTTTAGTCTGACCAACAACTTCTCTTTACCAACATTTATTTCTTTTCCTCTTAGAATAAAAACACAAAACCAAAAACATTGGAAAAACACTAAACACAACGTAGTGAGAAACAGATACCTAGGCACATATAGTGCACTTCACTTCAACAGTTTACTAACCTTGGTTGACAATTTATGACATCAATTTAGGAACACTAAGTTGAGCAGATATTTTGGCGTCGTTGCCGGGGAAGTGTAACTAGGTAGCCTTGTTTCTTACCTCCCAAAAACAATGACATGCGTAGAGAAAGAGACTCAAGGGGTAGATTCATAAGAAGCAGAAGCTTGATTCCTAGAACACCACTTGTTTCACCAAGACCAAGAGCCAGCACACCTCCAACTCAAACCCACATTCCATAATTACTAATCCTAGACTTCCAGAGAACTTAAGATCAGATATTCCATTAGAAAGACCTTCCACTTTATCCACTGAACCTGTCTTAGAAGAAAATTCTGGGACCCCTGCTAGGGACATAAACTTTTCAACTTCCACAGAAGAATCAACTATGGCAGAAGAAGGGGGAGGAGGAGTTTTTAATGGAGAACACACACTATTTGGAGGGGGTAGAGGTATAGAAGGAGAAGGAGGCAGAGGAAGAGGTAGAAGAGAAATGGGAAGCTCTTTTGGGTTTCCTATAGTAGATGAAGAAACCAATGCAACTATGAAAAACATTTCACCCTCTGTCCTTCCAAACTTTTATGGACTCAAAACTGAAGATCCTGAAACCTTCCTATTTGAATTTGAAGTCCTATGTAGAAGCTATGACTACTTACAAGATGCTCAAAAACTTAAACTATTCCCTTCAACATTGAAAGGAGCAGCATTAAAATGGTTTATGAGTTTGATCAACAGTTCTATTAGGACATGGGAAGACATGAAACAAGAATTTCTAGAGAGGTATTTGGATTACTGTATGCTAGTCAACCATAAGGAGGAAGTGTTTAAAATGTTACAAAAAGAGGATGAAAATTTGGAAGATTTGTTGGAGAGGTTTAACTATAACATCAAGAGGGCAAAAATGGAAAACTTGGACCAAGATACTTTGAAAGCTCTCTTATTGAAGACAATTAGAAATGAATGGTTAGATATCCTTAACATGATGGGAAAAGGGGAAATATCTCAGCTCACATTACCTGAAATAGCTGAATTATGTATCAACCTTTCAAGAGGGAAATCTAAAACTGTAAAAGGACCAAGAGACCCTGCTCTTGCAAGGGCAAGTAAGTCTGCTTCTGGGACAATAAGCAGGGCAGAAATAGGACATATGCTTGATGAATTAAAATCTGATATCTTAGGGAGTCTTAGTGAACAAATAGACACCCTTAAGTTACAAAACAATAAAAAAACTAAATCTGATGCCCTAGCAATCTTTTGTCCCAAATGTAGAAAGAAGCATGCCTTGAGAGAGTGCTCTTTGGATGCAAAAGTAGTAGAGACCTATGTAATTTGTTCAGAAAAACATGAGACCAAGAGTTTTCCTTCACTTCCTGGTCTTAAAGTTGTCTTTCAAGAAGAAACCTCTACAAATTCCACAAAATCTCTCAATTTTGTCTCTAGAAGGTCGTGGCAAGGACCTCAAAAACAAGGATTCCATGATCAACTGTATAATCAACCCCCACCAAATTGGAATTCTTGGCAGCAACCTTGGCCCTAATTCCAACATCAATCTCAAACTTGGGCACAAGGAGCACAAAATCCCTATGGAAGATACTCTCAGTACTATCAATATCCACCATATCCACATTTCCCTCTGTTAGCCACCCATATTTTTCTGTCATATCAGTTGGTGGCTAAATGATTCTTGCAGCCTTCAAGAAACAAATTCAGCCCTGAAATTTTTGGTGCTTGAAGTCTTTTTGATGAATCCATAACTGTTGGTTAATCTTCGCAGTTGTTTTCCTCTTCAAAACCTCTGATATCCTACAAAAATCCAAGTCAAAGAACTGCTGCATTACCCTTTCCCCCCCCCCCCCTTTCTTACAAGATAACCCCATTTTCCATTTTCCTTTTTCCCATGAAAACCCCTCAAAACCATATGTTTTCCCCTATCCCTTCATAAATTTCATTTCCTAAGGTTAAAAACCCACTTTTTAACCTTGTCGGAACCTTAAATCCTTTGAAAAATCATTGAAAAACTATAGAAAATACATATTTTTGTGTATTAAGGTTTGTAGCCCCCGCGGGCTAAGCCCTTCACCCTTTCCGCTCCATATAGCCTGGCGCCGTGACCAAGGCTTTCTCCCTACGGGGGTCTTTCTCCGTCCGTAGAGTCAAACCATCGAGCCCCCGCAGTTGACTCCTCGGGATGTGGGACGACTCAAATCAACGGTTGTTAATCACTACAGGGGGTCGCTCCAAAATTCCCGTGCCCGTACACCTTGGCCCCCCGTATTCCATCCCCACCGTCCATTCGCCCGACAGATCAACGGCGCGGAGCACAACTTACCAATGGTCCCCGCCAGCTGTTCCCCACTCCAAAAAACTGGTAGTATTTTCCGCACCGCCTTCGGGCCAAAGGCTGTTTTCTCCCGTTGGCCAGCGATTCCATACGCTGTGCGCCACGCGTCTCCCGTACCATTTTCCAAAACCACTGTCCCCTGCGCGTTATACGTCAGACCATAACCGCCCAGCGGAATCGATGATGGCCTTCCGATCTGGGCCCGCTGATCCAACGGTTGATGATCGCCCAAGATGCCCAACCTTTAACCAAAGCGTCCGCTCAATAACCAAGCCGTCGCGCGGTGATAAATCAATCTCCCTCGTCGATCTCGGCAGATTGACGGTCCCCATTCAATTTCCCGATTCCATTCCCTAGTCAACTATTCTCCGCCGCTGACTTTCCCGATCGCTCCCGGCCGTTGATCATAGCGCGATCGACGGCTCAGATTGCCCCGCACTTCCGCACATCCTCCGATGCAGATTTCCCTATAAAGCAGGATTTTATAATGTTTGTTCGTATTTCGCAGGTTCTAAGGTTTTTTCGCTTAAATGAAGAAATTTCTTCGGCCAAGGATGACGATCTTCCGGCCTTCGAATGCATCAGAAAAATCAGCCACAGGGTATAGATTCACGTTTTCATCAAGGTTTCATGAGCCCTTGGTTCTGTATGCCCCTGCTAAACCTCAAAAAACACAGTAGATAAGACGTAATGAAAGGATATCAGCGTGAAGGCCAGGATGAACCAGAGCAAAGGATTGATGGACAGATTAGCGGGGATTACGGCTAAGACAGTTATCAGTAGCCTAATCCCCAATCTAAAAAAAATATTAAAAGAAAAAACTAAAGTGTTTTATCAGGAAAACGCTCGACCGACATAGATGGAGGCGAATTGATTCCTCCCAGCGACTACAGTGCCACCTGTGCCTCAAAGTATTCAATCAAGAACAAAAGTTATTGATTGGGATCAGATATTTTACCCCGACGCAGCCGAAGAGTTACTTCTGCCAGGAATTTAATGAAATAATTTCTGCAGAGTAGCCCTAACATCACACAGAGCCTCAAAGGTCAACAAAAGCTCCCTCCGAGCTTAATTCATGAGTGTAGATCAGTTAATACGATGAAACACCTGTGCATTTTCTTCTTTAAGCCTCCCAAGGGCCAAGAAAGACATTAATTCCTGTATTAATTGATTTTGAGATCTTTTATCAGATCTCACCTCCTCATTCTTCTATAAATACTTCAGTAGAAAATGAGTGAGGGGTTGGTTGTTAATGTAATTGCTGAAGCATTGTAATTGTAACTGAGCTAAAGACTTCTGTTGTAAATAGTGGTTTCGCTGGCTCTTGGAGCTCTGCTTGTAGCAGATAAGTTAGGTTGTGAAAGAAAGATGAATTAAAACATTGTACTTGAAGATTGTAACTGGTTTGGAGCATCAATACAAACTGATTTATGGGATCCTGGTCTATGCCGATGGTGATGTTATTCTCACTGTATCTTGTATTTTGTTTCTGTTTTCAATTTGTTTCATTTTCCACTATAAAGAACAGTTTAAACAGGGTTAGGACCTATTGTATATCAGTAACCTTCTCTGGCTGAAAAACCTTTATTTAAATTTTTTCTTTCAACTGTGTTATTTGAAAATGATTTAATTCAGTTCAAGTACAGGGATGTTGGCGTTCCCTCGTCTTATTGTCTTAGCTGAATGTTATTTTTAAATGTTACTTTCAATATATTTTGTGTGAATATGAACTGAGGAAATTAAGGTTAGCCTTGAGTCCCTTTCTTATTTGCTCAACTATTTGATTGTTTCCCTTAGGATGTGTTAAAAGCTGACTAGTTTCAAAGTACTTATCAGATCTTAGGCCATTATGTGTTATCTTTGTGATTATCTTGAAAGTAACCAAGTAAAGAAGAGCTAGGAGAGGATTTGTGGTGAGCCCGGCCCGCTAGTTCCTACTCCAAAGGTTGCCTTCAAGTTTCTCTTTGTTTTTTATGTGTTTTCTATTGGAAGTGTATCAAAGGCTGGCTAGTTTCAAAGTACTTACCAGATCCTAGTTTGCTTTCATGTTTTTCTTAAGTGTCTGGTCAAAGGCTGGATAGTTTCAAAGTACTTACCAGATCCTGGGCTGCTCTTTGTTCTACATCTGTCATTTCCCTTTCTTATTGTATCACTCCATTCCATAAATCAAACTTTAAAGAGATCCTTAGGCATAGATGACTTGCCCCACAGACCACTCTTGGACCTGATTGTTTCAATTAAATCCTCTTATGACTCCATAGCCCAATGGACTGAAAACTTGCCATCATCTTTCATCTTAGCTAAAGATTACTCTTTTTGCTTGCAACTTCTCACTTTTGAACCTATTTGCATATAGATCTTTCCGCCTCAGACAGCAACTATGTTCAACCATCCAAAAAACCAAACAAACCCTTGGACCTCATAACTAGCCTAATATCATTACCCCAAACTTCAAAGACAAATCCATCTTTGTACATATTGGAGAGATCCCTCTCCGAATTTAGGAGGGCTAGATCCTAGAATCCCAAAGTTGGTTGAAATTATGTTAACTCTGTGATCGGACTTTTTCCAATCTTGCTTATTACAGAGACCTAACATTTCTGGCGACTCCACTGGGGAATTACAAACCTAGAATTTTTTAAGGATAATTATACGATATTCAGAGATTTGGTTCATAGAGCATTTGCTTTATTAACCAGCTGGAGCCACCAGTAACATTTCTGGCGACTCCGCTGGGGAACTGAGTTGAGTTTCCACCTTTTCCCCTTTGATTTTCATACAAACCTTGAGAGTAAAAAGCAGCCTTTCCAAGCACTACCAAGAAATGGTCATCATGATGAAACTTGTTGAATCAGTGACAAACTAGGTGAACCCTAGGATTCTTATAAGCTTTTATCTAACCTTGAAAAATCAGCTAGCTTAGCCATAAGAGTAGACTATCTTTGTCTCATAACCGTAGCTAAGTTTTGAAGCAAAGTTAGGACATTCTTGCAAACCACAAATAAAAACAATTCAGAAAATACCAAAAACATTTCAGATTGGTGGTAAAACACTTGTTCCTATATATCACTTACCTTTGATGTGTTCTACCTTATACTCTTAGACAGAGTCTAGAAAGGGCCAGGTAGCCTCCGGATCTCATCCTCTTTTAGAGGTGAAATATCTGGTAAATGCCCTCCCAGTCAATCTCTGGTTAGAGTTTGTTGTGTTTTGAGATATCCTTGAAAAGGAATGTCTCACAAGCACTGTGGTGGACAGTGTACTTCTTTGAAAACACTCTAAACTTTCCACCTGGCGACTCCACAATCCTAAACATACCTTAAGACTCCACTGGGAAGAACCCTTTTCATTATAATATTATTCAAATCCAGTTGAAGGACTGTAGGATTAAAATTGTGAAAGCAGATTAGTCAACCTCTCGAAGACTTTTATACTTGGTTGGACTTTTCCTGTTTATTTGGGTCTAAAAACATAGCATAGTGGCTCCTAGAAAGATTCACACTAGAGCCCATCCTGACCCTAATCCACCTGAGATAGTTGATAACCCAGAAAGAATCCTTAGGAAGTCTCCTAAGATAGAATCTTCAACTGTTTTCAGATCATCCCTAAGAGCTAATTCAATCCCTGAAAATTTTTCAGCTCTACAACAATCACAAGCTGACTTAGTCAATCCATTTAGGACTAGGTCATTGGGTGATTTAGACCAGTTAGATTCTGAGTCTTCACATTCATCTCCGGAAACAAGTGAACATCTTGGTAGCAGGGAAACAACACCTCCTGATTTACATTTTCTTCTTAACTTAGGTGTCTCTCATCCAAGATCAGCTCAACAATCTACTGTTGTTCCATTCACTTCTGTTCATCCTTCATCCACTGTTCAAACCACTTCATTTCAGCCCACCCCACCTCTTGTCAATCCACCCCCACCACCTATCATGGCAGCATGGTATGCTCCCTTAATCCTTCTTGTACCATTAGTCAATCTTCCACAGGACTATCAGTCCAAAATCTCATTGTATGATGCTAGCAATGCTATAACTGCATCACAACATGTGGATAAGATGAATGACTATTTTGACAGAAATGAAATTGATGATGATTCTGTCAAACTTAGACTATTTGCTCAAAGTCTGGGGGGAGAAGCAAGAAAATGGTTCAAAGGCTTAGCCCCCCATAGTATTAATGATCTCCAAGGTTTCCATCAAACATTCTTAAACAAATGGGAGGTAAAGAAGAACCCTCTCCAAGTTCTTGCTGACTATAACAATCTCCATAGAAACCCAGGGGAAAGTGTACAGGCTTATTGTACTAGATTTAACAGTGTGTATAATGTGCTTTCCCAAGAATTAAAACCTCCACAAGGTTCAGCTTTAAATAAGTTTCCTGAAGGGTTTGATGCTGACATGACCTATTCACTCAGAGAAAGATATTTTGCAAGCCTTGAATATATGCAAAGAGGTGCTCTCTCTGTGGAAGTAAACTTAATGGAGAAAAGAGCAAGGATGAAGAAAGAGAAGAGAGTATCCTTTGGGGAGGAATCCACACCTTCCACTTCAAACTCAAAGATGGAAAGAATGATGGAAGAGATGATCAAGAAAATGAGCATTCTAGAGAGAGCGCAAGCAAGTCTAAATCAAAACGCTCCTCAAAACAGAAACCAAAACCAGAATCAGAATGTTAGAAGAAACCAACCTCCAAACAGACCTAGGGAAGATGATCAGCAGATCACTCCTCCCTTCCATCAAAACTATGTAAGTGAGGTTGAGGAAACCAATCAAATAACAGAGGAAGATGATATAAACTTATTTGGGGTAGATGATGATAACTTTGAGGTTCATTATGATAGAAAAGAGGGTCTTTACACACCTTATGATGACAAAAGGGATGATAATCAAAATTGTTGTCAAGATATGGAAAATTCCATGGCTGAAACTTCAAAGGAATATGAACTCAGAAGTAAATCTAATCAGCAAACCCCCAACAACAAAACCTCTGACAAATCTTCTCAAAGCAGCGCTGCAACCAAGCCTAAGACAGTCAAACAAAAGGATAAAAAAGTGGCTGATAATTCTGGCAAAGGTAAAGAGAAAGACACTCAAAATCTTGAAAAACAGAGTGCAAACATCAGTAGTGCTAACACTTCAGCTAGTACTCCTGTTAAAACAACTATATCAAATGTAGATAAAACAAATCAGCAAGTTGTTGTTGCTGATAAAGTGGCAGTAAACAAGGCTGAAACCAGCACCTTAAAAAATCAAATTCCTTTCAGTCTGGAACAGGAAATCTCAAAGATCAAAATTTATGTTCCCTTAACCGAGTTAGCTGCCCAACATGTATATATAAATCAAATTTTGAAGGCTTTAAACATAGAGGAAAATGCGGACACACTTAATCTTAATGATGACCAACCAGAGCTCATTTTTGGTCCAAAGATTGAAGGTAAGTTCCAAGAGGGTCTTGTCCCTCCTTTTTACGTAAGCTTAAACATTCATGACAAAATTCTACACAACGCTATGCACGACTCGGGGGCTTCTCATAATTTAATGCCAAAGGCAGTAATGGAGAGCCTGGGTCTTGAAATTACCAGACCTTACAAGGACCTATACTCCTTTGATTCAAGCAGGGTAAAATGTCTAGGCTTGATCAAAGACCTCTGTGTTAACCTAGCTCAGATTCCAGCCAAGTGTTTAGTTATGGATATTGTTGTGGTTGATGTACCCCCAAAGTATGGAATGCTTTTATCAAGATCTTGGGGGGCTAAGTTATAGGGGACCATGCAAATGGACATGACCTATGCGACTATCCCTGTTTTCAATCAGACTAGAAGACTTTACAGGGAGTCCCACATGCAATACACAGTAACAAGTCAAGACAGGCCTCAAAACTCTCCTCTATATGTTGTAAGTACGAGCCTTGATTCTTTTATCATGTTTAATGATGGAACACTTACCGAACAAATCACTTCCACAGGATCAATGGCTGATACGGAGGGAGAAGAACATGGCACTCAAGTGTCAAAACAGTTTGCCGCACTGGAAAACTTTGGCAAACAAAACGCAAGTCTTGATTTACAAGTCATTAGTCCATTGGTGGTAAATTTTGACAGCAAAGAAAACAATCCTCAACCCGATGAAAAACTTGAGGAGTTAAATCATACAAAGGACATGCACCAAACTGATAAAACTGAAAATGATCCTCTCTGGACTATGTATTTTGATGGGTCATGCACTACAACAAATGCTGGTGCAGGTGTCTGGATTACTAACACTGAAAACAATCATACAGAATGTATTTCATGCAAATTAAACTTTCAGTGTTCCAACAACATAGCAGAATACAAATCCCTTCTCTTAGGCTTGCATCTCTTAAAGAAATTAGGAGCCAAAAGAATTAACGTATATGGGGATTCTGAGTTAATTATTAGGCAAGTCAATGGGGAGTATAATGCAAATCATCCCAGACTTAGAGCCTATCGGAATGATGTCATGGACGTTTTGAAAACGTTTGAGGAGTCCAAACTAATTTTTGTCCCAAGGAAAAGAAATCTTATAGCCCACAATTTAGCTTTTGCAACCAGGACATGTCTAACGCCACATGAAACTGGAGACAACACAACTCCAATTAAATTTAGACCAGCTGTGCCTGATAATAAAAAATACTGGCAGGTGTTTGACGAAGATAAATAAATAGAAGACTTCATGCAATTCAGAAATGAGTTTGAACTGCATAGTTGAGATTCAGACTATGATACAGACTGCAGTGAAGAAAATTTTCTTGGTGAGGAAGAGCCTTCTCCTGAGCTTGTCAATATTAACCTTCAGACTAGCAAACGCAGAAACAAAATAGAATTGAGTGCAGAATCAGAAACAGAAGAAATAGAAACTCTTCATTCTAAAGATGAAGGTTTGCCAAGTGGTCTGGCCCCTTGAGAAGAGTTTTTTGATCTTAATGATGTGGCCAAAAAATCTACACTGGAACCTGTAGAGACTGAAGTGGAAGAGTGCAACATAGGCAATGAGGAAAAACCGAAAATGATCAAACTGTCCAAAACTTTGCCAGCTCACATTAAACTCAAATACATAGATCTGTTCAAAGAGTTTTCTGATTTTTTTGCATGGAGTTATGAAGACCTTAAGTCCTATGACACTGAAATAATACAGCACAAAATCCCTCTTAAAGAAAACCAAAAACCATTCAAACAGAAACTGCGCAGAATAAACCCTGTACAGTTGCCTTTGGTTAAGAAGGAAATCATGAAAATGTTTGATGCTGGGATTATTGTCCTTATTAGATATTCTGAATGGGTATCTAATCTGGTGTCTATTAGGAAGAAAACTGGAGAAATCAGGCTTTGTATAGACTTTAGAAATTTAAACAAAGCTTCATTAAAAGACAACTACCCTTTGCCCAAGATGGATCATATTTTACAAAGGGTGGTGGGGTCTAAAAGAATTTCTTTGCTAGATGGCTATTCAAGGTACAATCAAGTCTTAGTCCACCCTGATGATCAATTAAAGACAACTTTTACTACACCCTGGGGCACCTTCATGTATATGAAAATGCCTTTTGGTATAATGAACGCTGGAGCAACCTTTCAGAGAGCCATGGACATAGAATTCTCGAAATAATTGGACTTCTTCATCATTATCTATCTTGATGATGTCACTTTGTTTTCAAAAACAGATGAAGAGCACTTAGAACATTTAAGAAAGGTTTTCGAGAAATGCAGAAAGTTTGGAATATCTTTAAACCCTAAGAAGACTTTATTTGGTCTCCAAGAAGGTAAACTTCTTGGGCACAATATTTCAGAAGAGGGTATAAAGATAGATCCAAAGAGGATTGAGGCCATATTGCAAATCTCTCATCCTTGAAACATCAAAGAGTTACAGTCTTTCATTGGAAAGATAAACTTTTTGAGAAGGTTCATCCCTAACTTAGCTAAGCTCCTTAGGAATATTACAAATATGTTGAAGAAGGAGCAAGGGGTAAAATGGACCTTGGAAGCAAAGACATCCTTTGAGTTGGTGAAACAAGCATTAACCAAAACACCGATACTCATAAGTCCTGATTTTTCAAAAGATTTTTATATCTTCTCGTTTGCATCAGAACATACCATAGCTGCTGTCCTTTTACAGAAAAATCCACAAGGACAAGAGCAGCCCATTGCATTCTTCAGTAAGGCATTGAGGGATGCCCCTTTGAAGTACAACATTATGGAAAAGAAAGCTTTTGCTTTGGTAAAGGCTTTGAAAGACTTCAGAGTATACATCCTTCACTCACACATTATTGCCTTTGTCCCAAACTCAGTTGTTAAAGACATTCTAACACAGGACCCAGATGGTAAGAGAGGTAAGTGGATTGTTGTTATTCTTGAATTTGATTTAGAGATAAAACCCACTAAGCTCATCAAAGGCCAAGGTCTAGCTAAATTAATGGCCGAATCAAATTGTGAAGTTCTTGATATTAATATGATTAATGCTTTGGATGACCAAGAAGAATTCTCAGCTCCCATTATTGAAGACCATTTTTTGAATTCTCCTTGGTATACTGATATTGTTTATGTTTTTCTTAATCTGAATACACCTCCTGGTTTATCAAAAACAAAGGAAAGATTCCTAAAGTTAAAGGCTGTAAACTATTGCATTATTGATAAATGTCTTTATTGGAAAAATGCAAGTGGTATATTGCTTAAATGTTTGCCTGAGTTTGATGCAGAGAAGATTAAGCAGGAATTCCATGAAGGAGAGTGTGGAGGTCATTTGTACTGGAAGTCGACAGCCAACAAAATTTTGAGGGTTGGTTTCTATTGGCCTACTTTATTTCATGATGTTCACAAGATGACCACTACTTGCCATAAATGCCAATTGTTTGAAGGCAAGAGAAAATTAATACCCCTGCCTCTGCATCCAATCACTGTTGAAGCCCCTTTTCAACAGTGGGGACTTGACTTCATAGGAGAAATCCATCCACCATCTTCTGCCCAGCATAGGTGGATTCTCACCGCCACAGACTACTTCACTAAGTGGATAGAAGCCATTCGTTGTAGGCAGGCCAATGATTCAGTTATCATAAAATTTATGGAGACTAACATCCTCTCCAGATTTGGTTGTCCTACCAAGATCATCACAGATAATGCAGCAGCATTTGGATCCAAGAAAATGGTTGAATTCTGTCAGAAGTATCAGATAACATTGGGACACTCCACAGCCTATTACCCTCAAGGTAATGGACTTGCAGAATCTTCCAACAAAATCTTAGTGAACATAATCAAGAAACTGTTGGAGGACAATAAAAAGTCTTGGCACACAAAAGCTTAGTGAACATAATCAAGAAACTGATCCATGCACTTTGGGCTGACAGATTAACTTTGAAGAAATCTATTGGTATGTCACCCTTCCAGCTTGTGTATGGTACAGATGAAATTTTTCCTAACAGCCTTGGTATACCAGTTATGAAGTTAATTCAAGAGTTGCAGACTGAAGAAAATCACATAATCAGAAGAATAAATCAAACCATTCATCTTCAGCAAACCAGAGAGGAAGTGTATAACAAAGCATTGCAGAAGCAAGATAGTATCAAGAAGATATTTGACAGAAGAGCAAAAGCCAGCAATTTCAAAATTGGGGACAAAGTTTTAAAGTGGGACTCAAGAAGGGAAGAAAAGGGCAAGCATGGAAAATTTGACAACCTATGGCTTGGCCTTTACTCTATTCATTCAGTTGCTGGTAATAATGCATTTTTCTTGCAGGAACTGGATGGAACAAAATTGTTTGGGGGTCCTGTCAATGGCAGGATGCCTAAGCATTACTTCTCTTGATCCATTTTATGTTTTGAAGCCTTTTTATCTTTTTCCATTATGAATAGTCCATCCACCATTGCATTCAAAGTTATAAAAAATCAAAAAATACAAAAACAAAGAAAAGAAAGAAAAGAGGGCAGAATTGAAAACAAGAAAGGCAAAGCCCCATGCCAAAAAGAGAAATAAATCTGAAAGTGTGTAAGCTCAAATACTACTCCTCAAAAACACCCTTCTAGTTAGTCAAACAGTTTAATCTTGACTAAGTAGCTTCAATTTTTCTGCTGATAGGATAGTGAATTCGATTTGCCAAACTGTTTAATCTTGGCTTATCAGTAGATAGATTAGGTTAGAAATTGAAGGTTCAAACAAACTCAAAATCTGAACCAACGTTTCCAAAGGGAGATGGCTCAAATCTATGTTTAATTCTGAGTCAAAGAATGTAAAGATCTGGTTCTAATCAGTTTAAAATATGAACCAGAAGAAAAGCAAAGACAGCTCAAAAGCAAAGCAAAAACAGAGCTGTAAAAAGAGAAGGCAGTACTTCAAGATTTTCAGATCTTAAGCCTTCCATTTTGTTTTTATTTTTCTGCAAATAATAATCTATGTGCAGCTTGTTTTTTATGCCATAGACCACAGCAAGCTAAATAGTTTAATCTTGACTTGGCTGTTTTTAAATTTCTGCTTTAGAATTTAGAGAATGAAAGTCTGTTGAACAATTTAACCCCAACAGACAGTAGATTAGGTAGAGAAATATCTGAGCTCAACTGTTTAATCTGAGTTCAGGGAGAAATAAGGAGTAGCATTAGATTAGTTTTTATGCTTTCAAAAGAATAAAATGTTGTAAATAGAGTTTTCCAATCCAAGTGCACTCTAATGATGAAGAAAAAATGTTAGATCAGTAGGATTGGGTAGGTAGAAGTTGTATTGATGAAGTCCATTTGTTCTTTCATAACTGGTATTATTCTTCAGAGCAAAGCAAGAGCAATTCAAAGGACGAGGCACATGGTCAACATTCCAGAGAAATCAAGTCTGAATTCTTGATGCCTTCAAGAAGGCACCATCCCCAAGTGGAGCCACTGTTAGCCACCCATATTTTTGTCATATCAGCTGGTGGCTAAATGATTCTTGCAGCCTTCAAGAAAAAAATTCAGCCCTGAAATTGTTCGTGCTTGAAGTCTTTTCGATGAATCCATAACTGCTGGTTAATCTTCGCAGTTGTTTTCCTCTTCAAAACCTCTGATATCCTGCAAAAATCCAAGTCAAAGAACTGCTGCATTACCCTTTCCCCCCCCCCCCCTTTCTTACAAGCTAACCCCATTTTCCATTTTCCTTTTTCCCATGAAAACCCCTCAAAACCATATGTTTTCCCCTATCCCTTCATAAATTTCATTTCCTAAGGTTAAAAACCCACTTTTTAACCTTTTCGGAACCTTAAATCCTTTGAAAAATCATTGAAAAACTATAGAAAATACATATTTTGTGTATTAAGGTTTGTAGCCCCCGCGGGCTAAGCCCTTCACCCTTTCCGCTCCATATAGCCTGGCGCCGTGACCAAGGCTTTCTCCCTACGGGGGTCTTTCTCCGTCCGTAGAGTCAAACCATTGAGCCCCCGCAGTTGACTCCTCGGGATGTGGGACGACTCAAATCAACGGTTGTTAATCACTACGGGGGGTCGCTCCAAAATTCCCGTGCCCGTACACCTTGGCCCCCCGTAGTCCATCCCCACCATCCATTCGCTCGACAGATGAACGGCGCGGAGCGCAACTTATCAGTGGTCCCCGCCAGCTGTTCCCCACTCCAAAAAACTGGCAGTCTTTTCCGCACCGCCTTCGGGCCAAAGTCTGTTTTCTCCCGTTGGCCAACGATTCCATACGCTGTGAGCCACGCGTCTCCCTTACCATTTTCCAAAACCACTGTCCCCGCCGCATAAAGTCAGTCCCCCGCGCGTTATACGTCAGACCATAACCGCCCAGCGGAATCGATGATGGCCGTCCGATCTGGTCCCGCTGATCCAACGGTTGTTGATCGCCCAAGATGCCCAACCTTTAACCAAAGCGCCTGCTCGATAACCAAGCCGTCGCGCGGTGGGAAATCAATCTCCCCCGTCGATCTCTGCAGATCAACGGTCCCCATTCCATTTCTCGATTCCATTCCCTAGTCAACTATTCTCCGCCGCTGACTTTCCCGATCGCTCCCGACCGTCGATCATAGCGCGATCGACGGCTCATATTGCCCCGCTCTTCCGCACATCATCCGATGAGGATTTCCCTATAAAGCAGGATTTTATAACGTTTGTTCGTATTTCGCAGGTTCTAAGGTTTTTTCGCTTAAATGAAGAAATTTCGTCGGCCAAGGATGACGATCTTCCGGCCTTCGAATGCATCAGAAAAATCAACCACAGGGTATAGATTCACGTTTTCATCAAGGTTTCATGAGCCCTTGGTGTTGTATGCCCCTACTAAACCTCAAAAAACACAGTAGATAAGACGCAGTGAAAGGATATCAACGCGAAGGCCAAGATGAACCAGAGCAGAGGATTGATGGACAGATTAGCGGGGATTACGGCTAAGATAGTTATCAGTAGCCTAATCCCCAATCTAAAACACAGATTAAAAGAAAAACCTAAAGTGTTTTATCAGGAAAACGCTCGACCGACACAGATGGAGGCGAATTGATTCCTCCCAGCGACTACAGTGCCACCTGTGCCTCAAAGTATTCAATCAAGAACAAAAGTTATTGATTGGGATCAGATATTTTACCTCGACGCAGCCGAAGAGTTACTTCTGCCGGGAATTTAATGAAAGAATGTCTGCAGAGTAGCCCTAACATCACATAGAGCCTCAAAGGTCAACAAAAGCTCCCTCTGAGCTTAATTCATGAGTGTAGATCAGTTAATACGGTGAAACACCTGTGCAGTTTCTTCTTTAAGCCTCCCAAGGGCCAAGAAAGACATTAATTCCTGTATTAATTGATTTTGAGATCTTTTATCAGATCTCACCTCCTCATTCTTCTATAAATACTTCAGTAGAAAATGAGTGAGGGGTTGGTTGTTAATGTAATTGTTGAAGCATTGTAATTGTAACTGAGCTGAAGACTTCTGTTGTAAATAGTGGTTTCGCTAGCTCTTGGAGCTCTGCTTGTAGCAGATAAGTTAGGTTGTGAAAGAAAGATGAATTAAAACATTGTACTTGAAGATTGTAACTGGTTTGGAGCATCAATACAAGCTGATTTATGGGATCCTGGTCTATGCTGATGGTGATGTTATTCTCACTGTATCTTGTATTTTGTTTCTGTTTTCAATTTGTTTCATTTTCCACTATAAAGAACAGTTTAAACAGGGTTAGGACCTACTGTATATCAGTAACCTTCTCTGGCTGAGAAATCTTTATCTAAATGTTTTCTTTCAACTGTGTTATTTGAAAATGATTTAATTCAGTCTAAGTACACGGATGTTGGCGTTCCCTCATCCTTTTGTCACTGCTGAATGTTATTTTTAAATGTTACTTTCGATATATGTTGTGTGAGGATGAATTGAGGAAATCAAGGTTAGCCCTGAGTCCCTTTCCTGTTTGCTCAACTATTTGATTGTTTCCCTTAGGATGTGTTAAAAGCTGACTAGTTTCAAAGTACTTATCAGATCTTAGGCCATTCTGTGTTATCTTTGTGATTGTCTTGAAAGTAACCAAGTAAAGAAGAGCTAGGAGAGGATTTGTGCTGAGCCCGGCCCGCTAGTTCCTACTCCAAAGGTTGCCTTCAAGTTTCTCTTTGTTTTTTATGTGTTTTCTATTGGAAGTGTATCAAAGGCTGGCTAGTTTCAAAGTACTTACCAGATCCTAGTTTGCTTTCATGTTTTTCTCAAGTGTCTGGTCAAAGGCTGGATAGTTTCAAAGTACTTACCAGATCCTGGGCTGCTCTTTGTTCTACATCTGTCATTTCCCTTTCTTATTATATCACTCCATTCCATAAATCAAACTTTAAAGAGATCCTTAGGCATAGATGACTTGCCCCACAGACCACTCTTGGACCTGATTATTTCAATTAAATCCTCTTATGACTCCATAGCCCAATGGACTGAAAACCTGCCATCATCTTTCATCTTAGATAAAGCTTACTCTTTTTGCTTGCAACTTCTCACTTTTGAACCTATTTGCATATAGATCTTTCCGCATCAGACAGCAACTATGTTCAACCATCCAAAAAACCAAACAAACCCTTCGACCTCATAACTAGCCTAATATCATTACCCCAAACTTCAAAGACAAATCCATATTTGTACATATTGGAGAGATCCCTCTCCGGATTCAGGAGGGCTATATCCTAGAGTCCCAAAGTTGGTTGAAATGATGTTAACTCTGTGGTCGGACTTTTGCCAATCTTGCTTATTACAGAGACCTAACACCCTCCTCAACAGAATTTTCAACAGAATTTTCAACAAAATCCTCAAAATCCACCACTTCCATTACCATTTCCTCAGAAAAAAAAAATCAGTTACCTGCCCAACACATACCAAACTCCAACAATAAAAATCCTCAAAATACATACATGATATAAGGCCAAGAGTTTCCAACTTATTTGATTACTCCTTTAGACCTTAGTGATGTTCAACTTAGGTCTGGAAGAATACTTGAAAATAAGAAACCTTTTGTAATCATACAAGAGCAAAAAAATTCTGAGGAAGATTCCCTACTGGTGAATAAAAGTCTTGAAGAGAACACACATTTCCAAGACCCAAACATTGAAAAATCAAAACAAAAAGAACCAATAATTTCAACTCCTATATTAGAGCAGCCATCAACATTCACTTCTACACCTCCCTTTCCAGAAAGATTACAAATTGATAGAGGTGTAGAAAAAAAAATTATGGTGCCTAATTATGATTTCCTAGATGAGCTCAGAAATGTTTGTATTGAGATCCCATTATTGCAAGCTATCAAGGAAATTCCAATCTTAGCAAAGACAATAAAGGAGTTGAGCATGAAGAAAATAGGAAAAAGAATAAGAGAGACAAAGAAAATTCAACTGGCAGGAAAAATAGCAGATATCATGATGGGTAAGATTGTTATTCCAAAGTATCTGGACCCAGGAAATCCAGTTGTTAAAATACACATCAATGGAACTAAGATCCAAAACACACTTATTGATTTAGGAGCAACAATCAATATCATGAGTAGACAAATCATGGATAAACTGAAACTTCGTAATCTTCTTCTTACACCCACATTATTACAATTAGCAGACAAATCTGTGATCAAACCTGATGGGGTAATAGAATACACTCCAGTGTCCCTAGATTCTTGGGAGTATCCTGTGGATTTTATGATCCTAACTCCTAAGAGTAATCTATGAGGGCATCCTATTATATTAGGAAGACCTTGGTTAGCTACAGCTGATGCTTTCATTAGTTGTAGATCCAGTGATATGTACATCTCTAATGGTAGTTCAACCAAGAAATTTACCTTGTATCCTCCGGCAAAAACAATTACAGAATTAGATGATTCTCAATGGATAGAGGATGAAGAAGACTTACAACCTCTCTTCACAATTTCCGAAATTAGTAAAGATAGCCAGATTTTGAATACCTTAGAAAACATTGAATCCTCTTTGGAATACAAACATGAACAATTTCAAGAAGAATCCAACATTGAGTTTTTATCATCAAGACAGATGTCTCTCTATTCCATGGATAAATTTGGCAGCTCTACAATTGAGATATTTCCAGGCAAAACTTTAAACATAAACAAGAACCTAGAGAAATCTCAACAAGTAGAGCTAGTCAAGATATTACAGAGACATTCTTCTGCATATGCATGGGAGTACACTGATATGAAAGGGATAAGCCCCAAGACTTGCATTCATCACATCTACATAGAGGAAAATTGTAAACCAATCAGACAACCTCAAAGACGGATAAATCCAAATCTTGGGGAAATTGTTAAAGAAGAATTACAAAAATTGTTAAATGTCAACTTTATATATCCCATTTTAGATAGTCAGTGGGTTTCTCCTTTGGTAATTGTGCCAAAGAAAAATGGTAAATGGAGGGTATGTATTGACTACCGAGAATTAAACAAAGCTACTCTTAAAGATCATTTTCCCCTATCTTTCATAGATCAGGTGTTAGATACATTAGCAGGCAAAAAGTACTTCTCATTTTTAGATGGGTTTAGTGGTTATAACCAAATTCAAGTAGCACTTGAAGATCAAGACAAAACCACATTTACTTGTCCTTGGGGTACCTATGCTTACCGAGTATTGCCATTTGGATTATGCAATGCACCTGCAACATTTCAAAGGGAAATACTAGGAATTTTTTCAGATCTAATACATGATTGTGTAGAGGTATATATGGATGATTTCATAGTTTATGGAAACACATTTGAAGAAGCCTTAGCAAACTTGGAAAAAGTTTTAAAAAGATGTAAAGAAGCAAATCTTTCACTAAGTCATGAGAAGTGTTTTATGATGTTTTCTGAAGGAACTGTTTTAGGACATCACATTTCAGGGGATGGGATTAGATTTGATGAGTCAAAAGTTGAAGTCATCTCTAACTTATCTATTCCAAGTTGTCAAAAATATGTTAGGAGTTTTCTCATATTTACAAGATATTATCGAAGGTTTATAGAAAACTTCACCAAGATAGCATCTCCACTTTTCAAATTACTTACCAAGGACTGTGAATTCAAGTGGAATCATGATTGCCAGTTAGCCTTTGAGACCCTGAAAACAAAATTCTCTGAAGCACCTATTTTAAGGGGACCTAACTGGAAGTTACCTTTTCATATTTCAACAGATGCCTCAGATACAGCTTTAGGAGTAGTATTGGGACAAAAAGACCTGATTCCTTATGCCATCTACTATACAAGTAAAAATTTGACTCCTTCAGAGTTAAATTATATTGTAACTGAAAAAGAGTTTTTAGTTGTTGTTCATGCCATAAACAAATTCAGACACTATATAATAGGCTATGAAACTTTTGTTCACACAGATCACTCTACAATTAGATATCTAATGAAAAAATCAATTACTAATGGCAGAGTTATAAGATGGTTATTGCTTTTACAGGAATTCAACATTACCATTCTAGATAGGTTTGGAAAACAAAACACAGTAGATGATTTCCTATCTAGACTCCAAAACATCAAAGACAACACCCCAGTTGAAGATCAATTCCCTGATGAATATCTTTTTGCAATTTCTACTCAAACTCCTTGGTTTGCTGACATTGCTAATTATTTAGTTTCATGGAAATTTCCTTCAATAATGAATGCAAGAAACAAAAGAAAGATCATTTATGACAGTGCAAAATATTCATGGGTTGCTAATGAGTTATACAAAACAGGTCCAGATTTTATCATTAGGAGATGTGTTCGGGAAGATGAGATGCCTGAGATCCTCAAGGCATGTCATGATGAACCTTGTGGCGGACACTTTGCTGATAAAAGGAAAACTTATAAGGTCCTTCATTTAGGATACTAATGGCCATCCCTTTTTAAAGATGCTAAAGAGTATGTCAAAAGGTGTGACAGTTTCCAAAGGGTAGGGAAACCTTCTCCTTCAGGTGAGATGCCATTACAGCCTCAGGTACATATTGAACCTTTTGAAAATGGGCTTTAGATTTTGTAGGACCTATTAGTCCTCCATCAAGACAAAAGAAATATATATTAGTTTGCACTGATTATGTTACCAAATGGGTAGAGACCAAGCCATTACTTTCTGCTACTGAAGCATCTGTAGTTAATTTTCTTTTTGAGGATATTTTTACTCGTTTTGGTGTCCCAAGGGAAATTGTTATAGATCAAGGAGCTCAATTTACATCAAAGCTAGTGGAACAAATGATGGAGAGGTACAAAATCAGACACAGAAAATCTACTCCTTATCATCCACAAGAAAATGGTCAAGTGGAATCTACCAATAAAGTCATTGAAGGGATCCTAACAAAGACTATCCATTTACATAGAAGAGATTGGGTAGACAGGCTTCCTGAAGCTTTGTGGGCCTATAGAACTACATGGAGAAGCACAACAGGTCATACTCTCTATGAACTTGTTTATGGAAAACAAGTTTTGTTTCCCATAGAGTTTCAGATTCAAACTTTTAAAATGGCAGTTCAGCTAGGACTTGATCTAACAGAGGCACAAAAGCACAGATTGGAGCAGATTAATGAATTGGATGAGATCAGACAAGATGCAGTTCAGAAAACAAGTATAGTCCAATAGCAAAGGACTAGATGGCATGATAAGTACATCAAGGAAAAGAAGTTCAAAGAAGGTGACTGGGCTCTCTTGTTTGATTCAAAGTTCAAAGATTTTCAAGGTAAATTCCAAACACATTGGCTTGGGCCATATGAAATTATGAGAATTTTTTACAATGGAGCAATAAAAATCAGGACAATAGATGAAGAGAAGGTCACTTTTCTTGTAAATGGTCATAGATTGAAGTTGTATCATAAGCCACTTTCAAGAGAAGAATTTGTCAAGAGATTCCAGGAAAACAGTGATGTAAAGTTAATGAAGAAGAATTTTTCTTCTTCATCAACTTAGTTGAATTTTTCTGAATTCAAATGAAAAATAAATAAAAATAAATAAAAAATAAAGTATAAACATGAAAACTAGTCACTGATTAGCATGTTTATATAGAAAAGATAAAGTGAAAATTAGAATCCTTCTAACACTTTAGCTTTTCAAATTTGTTCTTTTTCTGCAAGCAGCTATCACAAAATCATAAGTCTCACTCCATCATGTCTCACTTCATTCATATTTCATTCACTCCATTCCATGGTCCACCTCATTTTCATCTCAGATTTTGATCTCTTTCTGCAATTGAATATTACGAATCATAAGTTGCAGACCACTTTTCATATTTCACTCCACTTTACATTTATAATCCATTTCATTCCATTAAATTTCACTTCCCTCATGCTCCATTACACCATATTTCCTGATCCATTCAACATTCCATTCCATGTTTCAAAGCTCCTACAGGTATATTTTGCAGTCATATATTCTGCAGCCAGCTAGACATTCTGCAACCAGGTATCCTGAAGGCAATTATCCAGCAACCACTTGTTCAGAAAAAAATTAACCCTGCACACCTATGTCAACAAGAAAAATCAAAGGGATTATGAAGACTGAAGAATCAATGATTTTCAAAGAAGGACAAAGCATATCAAAACCACAAAAATTAAAGGAAAGGCAAAAGTAAAGTTGTGAAATTATTATGATGACAGAATATGAAAGTTATAGTATAGTTAAGTCATGTATGATTCAAAAAGTTGTTTTGATTATTCATGTTGATCATGCCTATTAAACCTATCATAAAAACTTTGGAAAAAATCCCTTTCATTCCACCATTTCAAATCATCATTTAAAACTTAACGGTTAAGTACTGAAGTAAATTATTCGGTCACGTCACTAGCCGAAGTATTCAGTGATGATTTTGAATTTCCCACGAGATGTTTCCGTGGTCTTTTCTTCCATGATGGCTCTCAAACTCATTAATTCGTGTGAATCACCCTCACCATATTTCACTCATTCTATAACCTCTTCATGTCATCCTTCCGTAGCTAATTCCTACTGCATAAACAGAGAAGGCACCTTTGGGGTAAAAACAACTCTTTAACAACCATTTTCACCGTAGATAGAAGAGCAGTAAATCGAAGGTTGAGAAGAGAAGCCATGGGTCTCATAGTAAGGTCCGAACCAGTCGGAACCAAATACTTAGAGGGTTACCCACAGATTAGAGAAATGCTACAGCAGGTTGGGTGGTTACAGTTTTTGGAAAATTTCAATGGTTTTCATAAAGAGGTAACTAAGACATTTGCACGGTCCTTCAATGGAGAAGAAGTTGAAATAGGAGATGTTAAATTCACTATTACAGAATATTTCAATGTAGAAGCAGCGGAATTACCCAGGCAAGGTGAACGATGGTTCAAAAATAGAGAATTTCATAATGAGGCATGGAGACAAATGCTCAAAACACCAGGTATGGATATTTCCATTTTTAAGAAGGCCATTCCTAGCTCAGCACTGAAGAATAAATGGCGGAATATGTTGCTCATTTTGCAAAAATTTATAACTTGTGAGGGAAGGTTTGGTACCCTCTATGTTTATCATATTCGGTTAATGATGCATTTCTTAGATGAAGAAATCGATTTACCTTTTTTCCTACTTCATAGTCTGAAGAGAATGGCCTCTAATGTTCAAAAGAGGGTTCAATTCCTAGAAACCACTTTGTACCACCATGGCCTAGTTAAAATCCTAATTGAACATCATTTGAGAAAGGTGGGAGACAATTGGGATGAGTTTCTAGTAAGGAATCACTTTGAAGAACCCAAGGAATGTCCATCTGAAGGCAAACTTATAAGAAGAAGCAGGAGAAGGAAAATTTCCAAATCTGTTGAAACTAAAACTGGTAAGTCCATACAAGAGGACAGTGAGGAGATAATTTCTGAAAAATTGGCTGAAATTAAGAAACGGCTTAAAAAGGAGAAGATGATAAGAAGGTATGCCAAGGAGAGAGGTGAAGGACCATCTCAACCAAGACGAAGTCACAGACTTAGAGGTATATTGAAGAAAACAGGGATTAGACAAACGGGAATCATAAGCATTGAGGATGAAGAGACACCAACTGCTAGATCACCTGAGTACCAGTATGAAGAGGATCTTGATGAAGAAACTCCAGAGATAGACCCAGCACAACAACAAATCTATAATTATGTTGAGTCATTGGAAAAAAGAGCCTCAGAAAGTAGAGGAATAACTCCTAGCCCATCAAAATCTGCAATTGATGTACTAAGAAGAGACAAATATGAGTTAGAAGTACTCAATAGGCACATAAAGAATGAAAATGAAATTTTGAGGGAGCATGTTAAGCTGAAAAGTGATATGAATACAACTCTTTCTCTGCAAATGGAAAAGTTGTACAAGGCTAGTGAGAAATTGAAGAATAAAAACAAAAAGTTGAGCAGGGCACTTATAAATTTGAGATTCAGGTTGGTCATAAGAAAGCCTAGGAGGCCATTGAATGTCAGGCAAAGCAGAAGAAGGAGCTTGGATGTCCTAGCAGAAGTCTCAGAATACATGAATTGATTGCATGAGGACATGCAAAGACTTTGCAGTGGGGGTATGTTGAGCCCCAAAGATGTCATTTTCTTTCACCCAATTTCACTTCATTTCCTTTGTCCCTTATCAATTACAGGCTTAAATTATCAATAGGATTAATTAAAGTCACTTTAGGAATGTATACAATGACTGACTTGCTACATTTTCGTGGTTTTGTTGTTGTAGTAATGTTTTACTAGACTCAGCTACAGAATGCAGCCATTCTGTAGCTAGTCGCTTATTCCGTAGCTATCTTCATGTTCTCATAGGTTACAGGTGTCACTTCAAAGAAAAATGCATATGGGTGAATTCCACAACACTCCCCCATCATTTCTTGCTCTCTGTGAAGTCTGAGCAAGAATCTATAGGTGGTTATGCATGTGGAAGAGATCAAAACTAAGAAGCAGATTCCTACCAGGACAGGGACTCTACAGATGTCTCCAACAAGAGTACGAGGCTTCCACAAGAGTTATAATTTGATTTTAATTGGGAAAGACACTTATCCCTATTTCCTCTCAAGGGTAGTTATGTATTTCTTTTATAAGAATGACTCGGGAGACCGAGAGACAACTAGCTAGATTGATGTTTTGTTGTTAGATCTCAAAAGTCCGTAATACTCTGTTTCTGAAGAATTTTCTCTTTAATGAAAGACATTCAACTTCATTGCATGATCTAAGGAAATCTTGAGGATATTTGTATGCTAATCCGGTGGTAGAGGGCCCCTACTGCCCGAGAAGCTCTGTGCATATTGTTTAGATAAGTGACTTTAGCCTTGTTTCATTACTAATTCAAGTAGTTTTCTAAACTTTATGTTTTTATGCTCATTCACATCAAATGTTACAGCTAGTCTTGTTCTTACAAATTGTTCCAAAATATCACTAACACTGAATGAGACATAGCTGTGGTGTTTTAGAGTCTAGTTGCATTTTTATGAACTTCATATTTTTATGCTCACTGACATCAATTGTTACAGCCAGTCTTGCTCTTATGAATTGTTCCAAAATATCACTAACACCGAATGAGATAGAGTTGTGGTATTTCAGTGATTAGTTGCATTTTAGTTTAGTTGTAAAAATCCGTAGGTTAATGGCACTCTAGTTCAATTCTGTTCACTGTATTTCAAGTTTGATTGATTGCATTTTTGTTCAGTTCTGTTTCCAGTTTCATTAGTTAGTTGTATGCTAGTTATGTTCCATTAGACTTCAAGGCCTTCATTATTTACAAACTACTCTTGTTATTAATCTCTTCCAACACATCATCATATGGACAGGAATTAGTGATATCAGTTCAAGGCCTTGACTGTTCTGCAATCTCTTATAATTTTACAAATAGCCTTTTTTTCCAAAACTATTCCAGAAGATTTCTAACTTTCGAATGAGGCTTAGTAGTGACAATTTGAGTTTCAGAATGGATTAATTTCAGTGTCATAGGATAATTTAGAATAGAGTCATTCACTATGTTGCAAACTATCTTTTCTAAATGTGTTCCAACAAATTTCTAGCCATGGATGAGATTTTCTCTGTGATATTGTAGATTGTTGTTTACTTAGAAGAACCTCATTGCATTAAACTTATCCTTTTCTCAAGTTATTCCAACATATTTCTAATGAATGAATTGGACTGAGTTCATGTTATGAGTTATTGAATTTATGTTATGAGTTATTTTTCTTGTTAAAATTTTTCATTTTCTATTTTCAAGTGCCATACATAGTTTAGAATAGGTTTTGCTCTGTTTTAGTGTGACCAACAACTTCTCTTTACCAACACTTAGTTCTTTTCCTCTTAGAATAAAAACACAAAACCAAAAACATTGGAAAAACACTAAACACAACGTAGTGAGAAACAGATACCTAGGCACATATAGTGCACTTCACTTCAACAATTTACTAACCCTGGTTGACAATTTATGACATCAATTTAGGAACACTAAGTTGAGCAGACAACAACCACAAGAAAAAAGTACCATCCGAAAAGATGAAGTTGAAGAGTGCTCTAAATTGATGTTGTTATTCTTCATTGTTGCTTCCAAGGCTTCCATCTTCTTAAAACCTTTTGACTCTACGTGGCCATCACGATTACAGAAGTTGCAATGTCTATCTTTCTTCTTCCCTTTTTTTTAATTTTCCTTATCAGTTTTTTGAGTTTCTTTTTCAGTTCGCGGCTGAAATTGCTTAAAACCCTTATTTGGTTTAGGACCATTCTTTTTAGGATGTTGCTTCTTAGGATTCTTTTGGTATGGTTGTTGTTGGGCTGCTAAGGCTTTCTTAGAAGGGTTTCCAGTATCAATAAGACAAAGGTATAATATTTTGTCTTGTTCTCTTATCAAAGAATCTCAAAAGGCATCAAAAGAGGGGGACTTGTAGGTTGTTCCTTGAGAAATGAGGGCTTCTCTAATGGAATTGAAGGTGGAAACAAATACAGAGTATACAGGGCCAAGCTTAGCAATAATGGAATAGATAACGCTACCATCTTCCTTTTTGACCTTACAAGTTTCTAAAATAAGTCTAAGGGTCTTGAATTTGGACAAAAAAACTTCAATAGAGGAGAAATTATTGGGGTCCAAAGTAAGAAACTAATTTTCAAGCTAGTGGGCCCAGATTTCATTTTGAATGCCAAAAACAGTATTTAGTTTTTTCATAGTTGCATCAGGGATGTCAATTTCTTGGATATGAAATAGAATATCTTGAGCAATGGACATTCCTATCAACCATCGTGCTTGATCTTGTTTATTTTCCCATTTAGCGGCTTTATCTCCATCGGTAGGTTAAGTTTCTTGTCCTGTGGCTATTCTATAAAGCACTTTACTTCTAAGTAATTCTATCATGTAGGATAGTCATTGGAAATCATTGGTGTTGTTAAGAATAACTAGGCATGCAATTTCCATTAAAAAAAAAAAAAAGAGGCTGAAACTAACTACTCCAATGGAAAGATCTCAAAAAATTAGAATGGTTCAAAAAAAAAAACAACTCGGAAAATGGCTTTAAGATGAAGAAGTTATGCCTTTTTTTAAAAATGTGTTGTAGATGTTGAATAGTTACGTGAAAGGTTGAAATTTGATGATGAAGTTCTAATTAAAAAAAAAATTCCCCCCCCTTTTTCAAACTTAATACAATACGCTCACTTTTAAAAAAAACTACTTTATGTGACCCACTTTTATAAATAAGTGAGAGTCACTTTTACAATGTTAATTTTACATGTGATTTTTAAATAAAACCCTCTTTTTAAAACCAACAACTTATCAAAGGGCTTTATAAGAAAAAAGTAACTTGACAAGAAGCTTTTTAGAAAAAGAAGCTTGAGCCCAAGACCTCTATTCTCATAAATTAACTTTTCACCAAGTGAGCTAATAAAAGGATTTTGTAATTGTTTGAAAGGAGGAAGCATATTATTATTGTTGTTGTTGTTGTTGTTGTTTTTGTTGTGCGTGTTTTTCCCTGCAAAAAAAACACAAAATCCGTGAAAAAAAAAAAAACAAACCTTACAGCACAACGTTAGATTTCCAGATAGCCTTACCAGAAACTATCATTTTTCTCGCTATTTCTGATTTCCCGAGATTGCACAAAGACGCGGGGAAAGAGCATACGTAGCAGAAAAAATCTCGTCTTCTCATTTCTGATTTTCTGAGATTGTACACAATGCAAATCAAAGAGCATACACAGAGAAGAGGGTATAGATCCGGAAATAATAAAAAAATATAAACCGAAATAAACAGAAGGATTAATAAATATAACTGCACAAAAGATACTTTATACCTCCAGATCTAAAATGACATAAATTGGGCAGCCGAAACCTTTTCGCATGAAACGAAAGTTGTTGCTCACTGTAACAGATGCTCTGGACACAACAGAGCAGTTCTCCCAGCCCGAAAGGGTTAGAAATAGTAGATATGGAAAACGACAGTCGCATGCAGTCAAACTAGCTTCGGATTTGGATAAACAATGGATGTGGCCCTCAAAATGGCTCTGATACCATGTAGGAATTTACAGGGTAATTTCCTTCGATCAAACACCAAAGGTCACCACTCACAAATAGATCAAAAATTAGTACACCAGTATTTGACATGGTTAAAACCCTTTAAGAGGGAAACAATCCATGGTTTGTGCCAACGCGGCCACTTCAGGAAATTTATTAATATAAAGAAAGAAAATTTACATAAGCGTCTCTCATAAATGGTTACCAGACAAATGACCATCTATGCTCTTTAAATAGATATCATGGACCAATCGGGTGTTAAGCCACGGATCAAGTGTCGGTAATATCGAGGATAGAGTGAACCGTCGGATTATAAGTTACAAATGTACATAGTAAATAAACAAACTTTACCTAAATCTACGCTAGACCAAGTTATACTTAACTATTTCCTATGTGTCGGAATATCCTAACATTAACTAAGTATAGATTGTATTATTTTTCCTTGAGTACCATAGGGGTGTTGGAAAATTAGAAAGGTAGAAATATTTTTGTATGATGATAATTACTTGTGGAATTCTTGTGTTCTTATTAACTTTGTTGTTTTCTTCTTTTATCTTTGTTTCATCAATCAATTATCAAATATAAAACATGAAGATTAGGGACACCGGATGTAGGAGAACATCCAGGGAAAAACTCCTATCTAGGGGAAAATCTATTCAATAACTCTTCCTTCAGTAGATTCATATGATAGTGAGACAACCAAGACCCTAGACCAACATACCTTCCTCCTCCACCAAGTCAGCCCTTCCTTCCTATAAGTGTCATCCCTTCAAAGTGCAGCTTGAATCTAGAACTTCGACTTTGATGCAGCTTCAGAACTTCGACCTTGATGTAGCAACTTCACAACTTCGACCTTGATGCAACAAATTCACAACTTCGACCTTGATGTAGCAACTTCACAACTTCGACCTTGATGCAAAAACTTCACAACTTAGACCTTGATGCAGCAACTTCAACCCAACAACATCCAGAAACTTCGATCCAGTTTATTGTATTTGCAATAGAATATTTTACCCCAGCTTCAGAACTTCGATCTTCCAATAGAGAGATAATGTTGGTCCCAACTTCAACTCAATAAATTTGCATGTGCTAAATAAAGATAACCCAAAAACTTGATTTCCCACTTCCATCATCTCTCCTTCTTCAACTTTTCACCTTTTACTACAACCATTTAACTATGCTCTTTACTAAAAATCTAACTTGATGAGAGAGTATTCCAAATGAATTCAAGTTTCTCTAATATATAGGCTTCTGGTGAGGTGGAATTACCCTGTTTGAGGTTGACTTGATCTTCTTTAGGCCGACTTGGTGGAGGAGGCACAAATGAATTATTTTACAATAAAATTATTGTCTTCCTTAACAAATAATTCCCAAGAAGGGTTATTTAAAATATTACATGGACAAGGACACTTGACATCAACCCTAGTGTTAAGCAGATAAATACTCTCTACAGACAAAGACGATCCCTCTAGCCCTATAGTGGGTCTAGAAACAAAGAGACATACTAGAGTGTTGATTCCTAATTACTAAATTAAAAGAGGACATGATAGATCGACCTACCTGGAATCCAATGTTGTCGTCGTGGCTGTAGTGGTGGTGGCCTCTCGCTCCTGTCTCGGCAAGTCACAATCCTTCTGTAGTCATTCTCAGATACCTGCACATAGATCAACAAACAAGAACAGCATACGACATAATAACTTCATTCATAACTACTATCTAGTCAAAGAGGGCTAATCATATTGCATTAAACGTATAACATAACACAAAATGGGAACCAAACAATAGTCACGTATATGTATTGATAGAAGGAAGAGTTACAACCAAAGCTTTGACGTCGCAGTCTCCTCCAGCGGGGTTTAGCCGAAGTGCATCTCAGATGCTCATCAGGGGATTTGTACGGGATGAGGGCATGGAATTAAGCTCTCTCAATGAAGTTCCTTCTTGTTCTATCTCTTCAATAGTTCAGCTATAGTATACTCAATTCTCCATGTTCAGCTAGCTTATGCTAGGGGAGATAGCTTCATTTTATAGAGGAAAAGGAGGAGGTTGGAATCCCTACAAAGGTGGAAGGGAGGCCTATCCTTTAGGATGTTCCCACAAGAGGTGGAAACCATAACCTAAAGGAGGGAGTATGTGGTTATTCAGTCCAACCACTCCCAATGACTCATCCTCGGAGTTGTTAGAGTGGAATCTTCGCCTCTATTTTTTAAAAACATTCCATAAACAGATTGGCGTGGGAGGTTAACTAGGACAGAGCGCCAACTGGCGCGGGTCCCAGTGTTAATCTTCCTCATTGGCGCGAGGGCATAACTGACTACTCGCGCCAACGCAAAAACAGGGGTTTCTGAAGCTCTTCTCAGGGAATTGTCAACAGAAGGAATATTTCTCTCATGTAAATGGATGCAATGATGGTATTTGCAAGGCATGACACTTCTTATTAGTCACGGAAATGACCCTCTAATGTGCGAGATGGGGATTGCAGGGACAGTGACAAAATGTTGTGTAACAGATGCCCCCTAAAGCATGAGGTCCGAGAGAGAGGGAGGAGAAATGCTTTATGAGAACACGTCTGAACCAAACACCACTATCGGAAAACCTGCAATTACAAATACAACTGATATCTCTGATACATAAACACGTGGTATGGGTGCAGCCATCCATAATAGAGTGTATAAAAACTGAGATCCAAGGTATGGACGCAGCCACCGAGCAATAAGGATCAACAAAAGACTCAGGTATGGTCGCAGCCATCCAATCAAAAGAGTCATGTAATAATTCATGATAATCCACAAGAATCCGCAGCCTATATTTTTATCAAACAAAACCCAGGGTCTTGCACTCCATCTTGACCCAAACAAGTACAAATTCAAGCATGAAAATATATGAGCTGAAGTCGAACATGCAAGAAAATCACTTGATTACCAA
Organism: Pinus albicaulis; assembly: GCA_034641835.2. Lineage (NCBI taxonomy): Eukaryota > Viridiplantae > Streptophyta > Pinopsida > Pinales > Pinaceae > Pinus > Pinus albicaulis. The sequence goes on from CM076582.1 coordinate 1,468,789,717, forward strand.
CCAATGACAAAAGTTGTTAACAGGCACGAGAGAAACCACCAATAATGACAATGGATCTCAAGGTACAACAGGTACAATCCACGGAATGTGAAAAGTGATCTGTCATCGAACACCTGCAGAATCACCCGATCGAAGGTCAATGATGTGGACCTTGCGTCGAATGCGAAGAACCTGCCATTGAGGCATGTAGGCTCCAAGGTACCAGAAAGGAGTCTCTATATTAGATTCCTGGATAATGAGCTAAAGTCGATAGGAAGTGACCCGGTTGAAGGAGGGCCATAATGTTTCCCACATCATTGACACAAGACAGAGGAACATCATGTTATTGAATCAGGACCAACAGAGAATCAGAGGGATGTTGAAAAATGCAGAGGCAAACTTCTCTTGAACATAATAGCGACACGAGACCGGATTTGGCAGTATTTGACATCAAGGGATCTGAAGTCATGATGACGTGGCAAAGAGTAGATGAGAGGTCAAAACGGATTACCCAAACCCATGAAGGCAAAAAATGATGAAATGAGATGTCCCCAACCCAACACAAATGCAGAAAAGTGTCATGTTCAAGAGCGACATACTTCTGACACAACTAAAATCTGGTTCAATTTTCCCCCACCATTTTTGGCGAGTACCCCAATTATTTTTTAAAACAAGCTTGAAGGGGATAGCATATGTTTGTGTTGTAAGTTTGTCATTCGGAAAAATCCAACCTAGTACATTTTACGAGCCCTATGAAGGAGGAACTCGAGTAACGTCATGGAGACGAAGTCCGATGTCATCAGGGTTTAACGAGTCTGACAAAGGGAAAAATCGGCATGTTTTCATGTTTAGAGAGTTTGAAAAGAAGGCGAAAAGGAAAACTCCAACATGGCCTTTTTCATAAATAGTCTCTCATACTCGAAAAGGTAGAAAACAATGTCTGAAAGAACCCCTTAGTCGCGATAGGCTAAGGTATTCCTTTTTCGTAAATAATCAATCCTAGCCCAAAAAAGGGGTAAATGTATACTGGGTAGATATCGCTTCGAAGCCATTTAACGAGTTTAAAACGACAAGAATCTCGACGATCTTTTCAATTTTAGAGTCAGAAAAGAGCTTAAAGATGACTCCAGTAGTGAATTTTTCGTGTTTTTATTGAGTCCGAAAAAGTATAAAATACAACTCATTACTTCATCACTATCGCATGAAAACTTGACGTTGCATAAGAGATACATGTAAAACCCATTTCTCGAAATAATATAATAAATAATCGAAAAACATGTCTTAAAAACTAATTAGGGTTGTGAAAAGTTATAAAAATGCCAAAAATGGTAAAAATAATTACTTTTCACTTTTTTACCTCTTGTGGAGCAATAGTTACCCATTTTACAGTGTGATCTTGCTGCGACGTTAACGAACGATCCGGAAAACCAATCTCGAATCTGTTAGTTCCAGGTAAGAGCCGACATCCTTGCCTTCAATTCAAGTCCTTTTTTATTGCCTGCAACCCTTAATTTTGATTTCCAAGGAAGAAAATGTAAATTTTAGGGCACGACGGTTGGCACGAGTTTCGGGCACGAACTCGTGCCAATCGCCCATTTTTCTAAACTGGGGCGCGCCCATTGGCGCGACTGTTTTAGAAATAGTCGTGCCAATCACGCAGACATGTTTGATTTAAAAAAGGCAAGTTAAGAGCCCAATTTTTCACAAATTCAAGCTTCGAAATCAGCTACTATCATTCATAAGAAGATGCTTGCAGGTATAAATCAACATAATGGTGATCGAATGGAAAGAACGAGAACATAGCGAAGAATATGAGCTTGCCATGGAAAATGAGAGATGCATGGAAGCTCTCAGAGACTATGGATTGAAAAATTTCTTCTTGACACCGTGTCTCTATGCTCAACTAGAGCTACTACAGTATTTGATCAGCATATGGGATGAGAATCAGGAAAAGTTCATCCTTCGAGATCAGGGACTTGAGATTGATGTTTCTGATGTCTACTTCATAACAGGACTGTCGCAGAGGGGAGCAACACCAATCCTAACCGGCACCCGGCCTTGCATGGAGAACATGTCCATGGTGATTGACAGGGTATGTCTAGGGGCACATAAGGGATCAGGAAGTGGAAAAGTAGATATCCAGACTATCCCAGACTTGGCACTAAAATTAGTGCTACACACCATCACACGAGCTGCGGGATCGCAAGCACTGCACGAAGCAACAAAGACAACGCTACTTCTTGTTGTAGACTACTTGACACCGACCATCTACAACTGGGAAGAGGCCGTGACAATAAATATGAAACGCCAGATGACAAATTGCAAGAAGACCAAAATGAAGAAATTTGGTTATGGGTCTATCCTGGTATCGTTCTTCCTAGAACGACTACCAATATTCCAGCGTCAGGAGGTCATAGTCCCGCCACCAGCCCAGAAACAGGGAATTGAATGACAAATTATAAGGGCCGTGATGCCAATATGTGCCCAGGACTCCAGCTATATGTCTCCCCTGGAGAATGCAGCTCTCTGAAAGTAACCGCCCATGTTTTCGCATTATCGTGAGGACCAACCAACGTAGTGGCTGATTTTATCAAATTCCAGACTCCTCCACCCTCCTAACCCTAGAGGAGAGGATTGAATGATTTGGGTAAGACTCATTTTTAATTTTCATGAGTGTGATGATTTTTTTTTAATTATGTATGTTCAGACGTTAAACCCATGTGTTTGTAGATGTTGGCCCAGAGAGACCCGTAGGCATGTCTCCGATAGCGAGGCGAATCCCTCGTGATTTTGACCCTCATGACGAGGTAGGCGAGGAAGAAGAGATCGTGCACAACTTGGAGGGAAACACACACGGAGTCCCGTACTATACATGATTCGAAGATGTTCCTCGTGCCTACCAGAGACATACTATAGGGGTGCCAAACTGAATTCACCGCTTGTTGAGGCGGCTTGTACGGGCAGTGACATACTACCATGAGCATCATGCCGATTAGACACCTAGGTTTTATATCTGCATATTTTGAGAGACATGATGTCTCCAGATGTAAGAGAAACACATATATTTTTTGAGTTTATGATGCACACTGATGCAAACATTCAATATATATATATATATATATATATATATATATATACATCTATTTTCATACATGGATATTTTACATATGATGATGATTTTACAAATTACGCAAATGTCTATCTAATACAATGTTAGCCACTGTATCAATTAATGCATTCATTCGCCTGGGAATATGTTGATATGTAGTAAAATCAAAATGTCTTTCCAACAAACAAACATGTAAATACAATCTCAGAATGTATGGGTTTCTGGCCGAATAATGACCATTGAGCTGAAGAATGACAAGTTGTGAATCTAGATTTACAATAAATGCACATATGTCGAGGTTGATTGCCTCGGTTAATAGTTCAAGAACAACGCTATATTTAGCGACATTGTCTGTAGTCTTTCCTAGACAAATACCTTGCAAATATTTCAACTCACTAGTAGGATCATAAATTACCTAGGTCGCTAAAGACAAATTCCTAGTACTGCATGAAGCACCATCCGCAAAACCGACATAGGGGGTAATAGACATCTGCACAATAATCAAGACCCAATAAGTAGTAAAACATGCTCGCAAAGCACACCAAAAAAAAACATGTACAAAAATAAAAATGACACATATGTACACAAGTCATGCATGAATGACTCATGCATAATATTTTTTTAGATACAACCCATTTCTGGGTTGTTCTAGAGGATGACCTTCATAATCAATGAGCTCATAGGGCCCATGCCACATGGGTTGAAATTTTCCTGCCCCTAGCTTATCATGAGCTTGGTCGTATAGGAGGACAAGGTCTCCTTCAATGAAGGAATGAGGGGAAACTGATTGGTAAAAATGAGATTTGACCCGCTTTTTCTGTGCTTTGATAACCAGAGTAGCAAAGTGGTGAGTTTCATCCAGCCTTTATAAGTAAAGGAGACACTCTTCTTCTGGCGAAGTGTTCGACAGCAATTCAACAGCCAATTTGAGCGAAGGTATTTCACACTCAATCGGAAGAGTAGCTTCCAGACTATAAACTAACTGAAAAGGAGTGAATCCGGTCACATTCTTAACTGAAGTTCGGTATGCCCAAAGAGCTGAAAATAACATGAGATTCCAATTTGATTTGTGGATTCCAATCGTACGTTGAAGCATGATGACAAGAACTTTTTTTACGGCTTCAACCTAGCCATTGGCCTGAGGATAGTATGGCATTAAGTTGTCGTGACGTAGACCCAACTTAGAAGTCAACTCTGCCACCATGTAATGTTGAAAATGGGAACCATGATCGATAACGATGGCTTGAGGGATGCCAAACCTAGTAATGATGTGATTGAATATGAATTGAGCAGTTGTCTTACCGTCAGCGGCAAGTGTAGGTATTTCTTCGGCCCATTTGGTGAAGTAGTCAACGGCTACAATAATATAAGCATGCCCCCTGGCCAAGTGAGGGTTACACGTCATAAAATCGATGCCCTAATTCACAAAGGGACCAACGGTAATGACAGGATGAAGAGGTACAGGTGGCGCATGCATCTTGCGTTGATAGATCTAGAAATCATGACATTTACGAACCTCAACAATGCAGTCTTTGAAAATAGAAGGCCATAAATAACCAGCTCGAAGAATCTTATGTGCAGTGCCATAACCAGACATGTGACTGCCACAAGCACCACTGTGAAATTCATTCAGGGCTTTCTCAGCTTCCTCGAGAGTCAAACATCGACGGAGTATGGAATCCACTCCGATGCGATAGAGCATATCTCCGACTATACGATAGGGTTGTGATTGGTGTCGGATGCATCGGCTCGCATCCTTCATCAACTCAAATCTAAAATTAGAAGTATGGAGATAGACGATGATATCACTGTACCAAGGATCGAGGGTGCTAATCAAGAAAAGTGTATCGTCTGGAATTTATTCCTCAGAACGAGACGGAGCAGAGTCGGAAGGGAGGGAACAGATCAAGTCAGCAAAGACTAATGATTTCTTTGACTTGGCAGCAGTGAATTCCAAATCGAACTCTTGGAGGATGACAATCCACTTCGAGTATTTTCCCCCCAGCAATTGTCGAGATAATATATATGTCATAGGGTTGCAATCAGAAATCACAGTCACAGTACTCAAAAGAAAATAATGGCGAAAAAGTTGAACTGCTTGAACCGCAGCTAACGCTAAATTCTCTACATGTGCATAGTGTGTCTCAGGGTCAACAAGGTTACGAGATAAGTAATATATAACATGCTCATTACCATCATCATCGTCTTGTACCAGAACCATGGCAGTCATGCTGAAAGCGGTGGCTAAATAGAGGGAAATATCACGATGATAGGAGCGTTGACAAGCAATGTCTCCAGTGCCTCAAAGGATTTTTGAGAAATTTCATCCCAACAGAATGGGACACCCTGCTTTAATAATCGTGTGAATCCTTTAGCCACTTCTGCATAGTTAGGTATGAAACGACATATAAAATTAGCCTTCCCTTGAAAACTCTGCAACTAATGCAACAAGGAGGGAGAGGGGATATTGATAATAGCCTCAACCTTGAGTGGATCGAGGTGAATTATGTCTTTGGATACAATAAACCCTAAGAGTCTACCGGAATCAACGCAGAAGACGCACTTGTGCGGATTAAGCTGAATGTTGTAATGTTGTCAACGAAGAAAAATCTGACGAAGATGGTCAGGATGGTCCATACGCTTAGCTGAATGAGTGGGAAGGTCATCCAGATAAAGATGAACGAATGTGATGAATATCGTGAAAAGCATACAATATCGCTCGCTGAAATGTGGCCCCAACATTCTTTAAGCCAAAAGGGAGCTTCTTATATGTGAAAGTACCCCAGGGATAGATGAAGGCAGTCTTATGTTGATTAGTTGGGAGAATGTTAATCTGATGATAACCAGAAAAACTATCCATGAGGGAAAAAATATCACTCTCGGCATAGTCATCAATGATTTGATCGATAAAGGGAGTATGATAATTATCCTTGGGACAAGCTCAATTAATATCATGATAATCAACGTAGACCCAAATGGTTCCCTGTTTCTTATCTACCGGAACAATATTAGAGCCATTCTGTCAAAGGAATCGGATAAATGAAACCAGCTCTAAGAAGCTTTTCGACTTCACCTTTAATGGAAACAACTTTTCTAGGGTGCACAAGATGAATTTCGAACCAGGGTAAGTAGGTATTTCATGCACCACTATACTAGGATCAATGTCGGGAATTTCTTCGTAGGACCATGCAAATACATCACGAAACTCGTGGAAAAGGCTAGTGTAAACTTGTACTTCGTCGGAAGAACAAGTGACCCCGATATGGATGTTCGCGACAATTCCTGGTTTAATGGAAATGTCAATAGGCATTGTCTGTGTAATATTACTCAAGTTACCTTCTGTAAAGACGTCATGTGTCAGAACGGGAATTTGAAGTGGAGGAGTATGAACCTGAGATGCAAAACACTCAAGATAAGTAGACATGGCCCCTAGGCTAGGAATGAACGAGGAACGATGATGACCATCGTCCCATGACAGATCCTACATAGTTTCCACGATGGCCTCATCGGAGGGAAACACTTATTTCAAAGGATCAGGTGAACCCGAATCGCCAAGCCAGGGGGATTGAGAATAAATTCCAAGAGACATGCTCAAAGGAGCATGGTCAGAGGACGAAGTTTCCGAAGCAGCAACAAGTTCACAATAGTCAATCTCAATCGGACTCAACGGCATCAAATCTCCAAAGGAATCAATCTGTTCAGGCGAAGGAATAATCCATGGGTCATCAGACTGAGAGATCATATTGATCTGAACATTGTTTGGTGGAAAAAGAGGAAAAATACCCATGAGGGCAAGATCCTTAAAAAGACCCGCCCCTACACTCTCGTAGGGAGTAGGAATCTGATCCACATACGGAACGTTATTCTCGAAGGAAGAGGTGAAGAAGGACAATTGATCAACAGTAAGAATATTTCCTTCATGCAAAAATTTTAGAACATGAAAGAGAGTGAAAGGAACACATAGCATTGCGTGGGTCCAACTGCGACCGAGGAGATGATTATAATTGAGTTTAGCATCAACTACTTCTACCTCGACATTGATTGTCTTCCCTTTCAAAGTAATCGATAAACTAGCGAGAACACCTAAAGGCTTTGATTCCCTTCCATCAAATGCTTCAAGGGAATTTGGTGATGAATTCAGGGCCGAAGAACCAATAGCTTTCCAGCAAGAATATGACATGACACAGTTTTATGCACCCTCCTCCACCACTGCTCGATGGATGTCAAGACCATTAATAACAACTTGGATAATGAGTGCAATCTGATGCGGAAGTCGTGGAACGAAATTCTCTAAATCGAAAGCAATAAGGATAGTATCAGAAGGATCAACCTTGCCAATCACAGATAACAAAGCTTTTCGTTGAGACGGACAACTCTTAAGTACTTCTAACGTGGACATCGCAGATGGCGCCTGATCCAAATTCTCAACAATATTGTAATGGTGAGCGGCACGGGCATTGGGATTGTAAGAAGACTTGTGCAATACACCTTTGGAAGGTGGTCGTACAATGGATTCAACACTAGGCCTTTCAATCTCAAGAGGTCCAGAAACAAGCAGAGGAGGAGGACCATCAGTGATCTCCTTCCCCGTTGCCTAACGCGATCTAGTATAATCTTTCGATCTAGTAGCAATAGAAACGGTTGCAAAACCATTCATCATGAACACCTGAGAGCCAAATCGGGCAGAGGACTAAGGTTGCTCTACCATCTAGGTCTGCTGAGATGGGAAGGGTTCTTTAAGAATGGCCAGAGTTCCCTGGGTGCCTTTGAGCAACCGGCTCACTTTCGAACATCTAGGACAGTCCTTGGTGAAGTGCTCTTCATCACAAATCAAATAAGGGTACTTGGGCTTGTGTTGAGAACCATCGCCAGCACAATTTTTTTGAGAATATTGTTTCGGGGTATCGGCTTTGGCCTTACCTTTACCCTTCTTTTTACCTTTAGAAGCATTATCCGCCAGATTAGCCTGAAAGACATTAAATTCTACGGGTTTACCAGAATTTGAGGTGGACTGATAAGAAACATTATTGGAAGAAGTAGACTTCGGCTTCCTAGAGTTTGAAGAAGAAGACTTCTGAGAAGTCTGAGACATGGAACCAATAATACCATCGACGGATGGAGTCGGTGGTGGTTTAGAGGTTCCAGGTCGAGGAGCATCAAGCAAGATATCATACAATGCGCCAGACTGAGAGTACACAAGATCAAGGTACTGGGCATAAGCAATGGCTTTTTCCTTGGTTACACATGCCCCCATAGCTATGTCTTTTGCAATCTGATTAACAAATGAGGTGGTGAACCAATGAGTCAGAAGCTGATCAAGAATCTTAAATTTTATCATGCGATGATGACGTTTCCACTCATGAATATGATCTGAGATATGAGTAGCTCGGTCTTGTTTCAATGAAGTGAGGAGGTGCATCCCGGTCTTGTAGCAGACCGGTAATTGAAAATTCGTAAGGAATTCCATGGATAAAGAATTGAAGTCTTGGAAGACGCCACGAGATAGCTCAATGTACCACTTTGCAGCGGCACTAATAAGAGTTTGCTGGAAAAGATGGAGCCGAATAGAATCGTCAACCCAAGAGTTAGAGGAACACCACAAGTGGTAAGTCATAACATGCACTTGGGGGTCTTCGCCAGAATTTCCCTCAAATTTAGGAAAATCACCAGGAACCTTGGTCGGAACCGAAGGCCAATACGGGTTATGAAGAATGGGATCGTTCGTTAACCTTAACACATCAGGTAATTCCAACATAGCAAGAAATGGTAATTGAGTATTAAAAGTCATTGGAGGTCTCTGATAAGGACCCGTGTTCACATTCCACCCAGTCCGAGAGGAATTATGTCCCCATATATTCTGTCCCGGAGGATTCTGATCATAGGGGTTAGAAGTAGGATAATTCGTTTGATACTGGGGTTGAGGACCAGGGTACTGAGTTGGAGTAGACCGTTGAGGTCCCTGCTGAGCAACGTATGGAGTCTATTGCGGAATATAAGCATGGCTTTGAGTTTCATGATATACAGGCTGATTTTGAGGGTAAGAAACTTGGGGCGCACTATATACCAGCTGATATTTACCTTAAGGGTAATAATCATCTTGTAGTTGAGCAGGTGGACCATGTTGAGCAGGTTGAGCGAGCTGCTGAGCGGGTAAACCTGGCTGACTATAAACGGGTAGAACTATCTACTGAATCGATATAACCGGCTGAGGAGCAGGTTGAATTGGTTTTTGAGCTGGTTGAGCTGAGTACTGAGGGCCACCGGGTTTCCCTTATGGGAGAGGTTGGCCCGATGGTTGCGATGAACTAGGTTGTCCCTGATAACCAATTTGACTTAGAGGAGGCGCGTAGCGTTGTCCTTGTGGCACAAATTTTTGGCCATACAGAATGTGTGGTGGCGTCTATGGTGAAAAAGGTTATCCCTGTGGCAGATAGATTTTCCCCCCAGGAGCATAAGATGGTCCTGGTTGATTATGAGCTTGACCAGACAGACCGTAGGGTTGACCATGTTGGACCAAAGGTTGTCCTTGTGATGGTTGGCCTTGTGGACCGTAAGGTTGTCCCTGTGGACCAGAGGCAGAGCCCTGCTGAGCCAAAGGTTTTCCCGATGAGGGTTTTCCTTGCAAGCCAGAGGGTTGCACAGGTAAGGTGGGTCCAAGATGAGAAATGGTCTGATAAGGATCATAAACAGCCTGATGAGGATCAATAGGAGGCAAATAGACAAGATTACCATATACATCATAATGATGCAGTAATGAATAAACGGGATTACCAACAGCATCATAGTGATGGAATCGAGGATTGCCAGGAGCTTGGAGCTGCTGAGAACCTTGAGAGCTCTGCTACTGAACAGCCAATAGATACTCTTCAAAAGTAAGGTCGCCAGGAATCACTGGGGTAGTGGAAACTACACTAGAAGCAGGTGGGTCCTCCGCGGCACTAGATTGTGATCTACCAAGACCGGGATTAACAAGCCATGTAGGATTGAGAAAAATAGACCAGGGAGTGTGAAAAGATCCTAACGACTGAGTCGTAACAACTGGTGTGGATGAAGCCACACATACAGTTGGTTGGACTGGGACAGATGTAACAGTAACCGACGAATCAAGTGTCGAAGGTGATAGTCCTAACAAAGGGAGGACCGAACTCTGAGGAGGAGTTGATGTACTGGATTGTGTTATGGATGCAACACCAGACATAATCTGACTCAAGGACCTATATCCAATTGGAAGTGACACCGATGATGGAGAAGACTGAGTAGAAACACGAGGAAGATATTTAGGAAAAAGTTGATATTCTCCTGTAGAAACAGGCATTCCTTCACTACCAAAAGGACTGGATGAATCCATTTCTGACTCTGCCGTAAGATCTTCAAAAATACTACGGGGACTAGGAGGTACAGCAGCAGTTAAAAACGGTGATCCTGACATAAGAGGAGGAAATTCTCCTTCTTCCCCAAAACTAGACCAAGCACCTGAAGGAGGCCAATTGAATTCAACTGACTCTTCAAGAGGAGATCGGGTAGCAAGAGGCAAGATAGACGGGAGAATAGGTTGCGAAAACTCAGCGGACCTAGTGGATTGAGGGGTTTCAAAAGAAACGTCCGGAAAAGAACTACCACTAGGAGGCAGTGAGGACGACGAAACTAGTGGTTCCTCCACTATGAATATATTTCAAAACAGGAAGGAAAAAAGATAACCAATCGAAGGCTCCAAGACTAAAATCTAAGGAAAATATAAAAAAAATGCCAATTAATAAAACTTTAATGGGCATGTGATCGTGGGTAATTAATTTTATGACACTGAAACCAGACTTCATTGTTTCATATTTTAAGAGTCGAGAAACAAGCAAAAAATGACTCTAGTCACTTTCAATTTTAAACGAGCGTGAAAGGACAAGTGATCGATGATATCTTCTCTTTTTAAAGAGTCACGAAAAGATCAAATGATTACTCAGGTACTCTAAACAAGAGGGTGTACCAATTTTCCGTGAACTGCCATATACACCTTGGTGATCAAATGAAAGAAAAATTACCAAGTACTTAACGTACGTGCAGTTAGTCTCCCCGAATTCTGTGTTCGGTGTATCACAGTTACAAAGCGGTAGACTCAGCTTCCTATGGATAAAAGGATTTCAACCTAGAGGGGTCTCCCTTTATCTACTCGACGGTACGGGGAGCACAAGTCCGTACTAGCGTTGTCTAAAGCCAGATGGCGAACGATAGCTACTAGGTTTTAAGACGTCGGAACACGTCTCTAGCCTAGACCACTAAAGATGTTGCGTTAGGTTCCAATGCTTCCTTAGGTTAATTAAATGAATTTTAAAGTTGATCTTGGATTATGTTGCAGTCTCAAGGCCCTACCGAATTTGGATCTCAAATTTCCTAAATGCAAGTTATATGCAAAATAACACCATCTTTCATTCAATGAATGCTAATTAAAATAAGGATAGAGATCTTTCAAACAATTGCAAACAATGAGAATATGGGAAGAAATTCACCCATGCATCTAACACAATCAAACAAAAATGAAAAACTCTTTCCTATACTATCAAATGCTAGTTATGCAAAAGAATGTTTATGTTTCGATACAAAGAAAAGAATGCAAAGTTTTTTTTTTATTTTCCAATGAGATAAAGCACACAATGCACTAATTACATGAAAAACAAAACGGACATTAGCCTGAGTATTGCGAATGTAGGAATCGAAATTGAATGACTCAATCAACACAAAACAAACACAAGAAAGCACTCAAACTAATGCTACAATCTTCCAAATCAAAATAAAGTTTTCAAAGTGACCCAAACGAGCAATGTAATCTATGCTCGGAGGAACAAGGAGAAGAATCAAACGAAGAACGAAATGATCATTCAACCAAAGAAAACACTCAAAAGGATCAAGAAAACTTAGCGCAATCAACCCAGGAATGAGACTGACAAAAATAAAAAAGATTTGATTTCCAAACAGAAGGCGCAGTGCACCAAGACACTCAGAAACCCTAATTCCTTAAACTACATTGATAAGAAGACAGAAAAACGACTAAGAAAAACAAGCCTACAGCAGTCAAAACAGTCCCAAAGGCTCAATTACACACAAAAAACAACCCAGAGTCAAGTACCACTGACCAAAGGACTCATCAAGGAGGTCAAACCAAATCCTACAGGTTTTGGCCTGACTGTAATGCAGTAATCTGCACCAAACAAGGGTTGGCGCGACTGTTCAAGCGAAAATCGCGCCAAGCCGAAAAACTATGGGAAAAAAGGAAAAACCAAAAATCAATGAGCAGAAGTCAATCTTGACACTCTGGAGCTGAAAAGAGGATATAAAATAAGCAAGCAAACCAAAAAATATAGATAATAAAATAAATGACCGAAGTTGACCCAACAAGATGAAACAACAAACTCAAACCGATCCCCGGTGGAGTCGCCAATTCGTTAAGCAGGTAAATCCTTTCTGCGAACAGAGACGACCCTCTAGCCCTAGAGTGGGTCTAGAAACAAAGAGACATGCTAGAGTGTTGATTCCTAATTACTGAATGAAAAGAGGACACGGTAGATCGACCTACCTGGAATCCAATGTTGTCGTCGTGGCTGTAGTGGTGGTGGCCCCTCGCTCCTGCCTCGGCAAGTCACAATCCTTCTGCAGTCATGCTCGGATACCTACACATAGATCAACAAACAAGAACAGCATACGACATAATAACTTCATTCATAACTACTAGCCAGTCAAAGAGGGCTAAGCATATTGCATTAAACATATAATATAACACAAAATGGGAACAAAACAATAGTCACATATATGTATTAATAGAAGGAAGAGTTACAACCAAAGCTTTGATGTCGCAGTCTCTTCCAGCGAGGTTCAGCCGAAGTGCATCTCAGATGCTCATCAGGGGATTCGGACGAGATGAGGGCATGGAATTAAGCTCTCTCAATGAATTTCCTTCTTGTTCTGTCTCTTCAATAGTTCAGCTATAGTATACTCAGTTCTCCATGTTCAACTAGCTTATGCAAGGAGAGATAGATTAATTTTATAGAGGAAAAGGAGGAGGTTGGAATCCCTACAAATTTGGAAGGGAGGCCTATCCTTTAGGAGGTTCCCACAAGAGGTGGAAACTATAACCTAAAGGATGGATTATGTGGTTATTCAATCCAACCACTCCCAATGACTCATCCTCAGAGTTGTTAGAGTGGAATCTCCACCTCTATTTTTAAAAAACATTCCATAAACAACTTGGCGTGGGAGGCTAACTGGGACAGAGCGCCAACTGGCGTGGGAGGCTAACTGGGACAGAGCACCAACTGGCGCGGATCCCAGTGTTAATCTTCCTCATTGACGCGAGGGCAGAACTGACTACTCGCGATAAGGCAAAAACAGGGGTTTTTGAAGCTCTGCTCAGGGAATTTTCAACAGAAGGAATATTGCTCTCATGTAAAGGGATGCAATGATGGTCTTTGCAAGGCATGACACTTCTTATTAGTCATAGAAATTACCCTCCAATGTGCGACATGGGGATTGCAAGGACAGTGGAAAAATGTTGTGTAACACCTAGAGGTCTACAATGGATACCTTGACTTTAAAAAATTTGACCCAAGCATGAAACCCATGCTTTAATAATTCAATTTATATAATAATAAAATTTCTTTTTCTTTCTTTTGATAAATATTTTACATTATGACTCAAGTACAATTATGAAGATTGGACCTAATTATATTCTTCAATGCTCCCTCTTAACTAGGGAGGTATTCATAATTACACACATATATATAAGTACATGGAATATCTCAAAACACATGAACTACGAAGAGTTTAGCCACACACAATGCCACATACTATATTCTTGACCAGGGAAATCTATCTGTGTGGGACTAAGATGGATTAAAGCTTTCAGCCACTCTAGGTACCATCAGACTTACTTGCTAACCATCAACCCAGGGAACTAGGTGTGTAATGAAATATCAAAGGTCTATGACCAATGCCACCCTCCCTACTTCGATAAATAGACATCAACACACAGGCCGACCATATTTCTTTCGAGGAATTATACAATGCATCAACACTCCCGATATTCGAATTGGTAACAACAAATCTCTCTTGATCAAACATATCGGTAACATCAAGCATGCAAAACATACTTCCAAAACTTTGAGAGATTTACATGTACAAAGGCAACCCCAATCAGTAACTATCTTTCAAATACACATAAGTAAACACAAACCTTCGGGGTCTTCAAACATCTTGATGTTGCTTCACAATTTTATCATAGTAGGACTTAGAGGATTTCCAAACGAATCTTGACAGAAGTTTCCTCAACCATACAACTTCCTTTCCTACTTCACATGCAACAACATATTATACAACCAAATCATATTTCCCTTCTTTCAACAACACCTCAATATACCTTCTCCAATTTCTTCAAGATATCCATCATGACTATAATATGCCCTCTATTATGCAGAATTGTGATCTACGAATAAATCAAATTCCCTAAGTGCGGTGCTAGGCACTTAGAACAACAAATGAAAGACTTTGATATCACTTTCTCTAAAATAAATAGACACGCAGAATTATAGAAGAACCTACTTGTGATCCAAGCGCTTCTTCTTCTCCTTCTATCACTTTTGTTGTCGCCTTCAATCCAACTTAGATCACTAGATTGTTTCCTGCAAATATAAACAAAGAACAGCAAACAGATTGTAATATACAGATGCCTACTTATCTTAATCACTCAAAAGCGATTATATGTGAAACATATATATCATTCAAGAATCTATTGCATGAGAAATAGAAACATAAATAGATACATATATGGGAAAATGAATAGCAATATTATTAAAGAGTAGAAGGGGGAGGTTACAACCAATGATCGATTTGATGCCACCAGCTCCAGCTTCATCCCAGCCTCATCACATCCAACATCACACCTGTAGCATATCAGTACTTTCACTCTCTCAAATGAGAATCCAACAACATTTCTTTACCAAAAATCTTCCTTCCCTAGCACTAGGATCTATGCTCAATTTATAGGGAAACTAATGGTAGTTTCTCAATGAATGACTTTCTATTAATAGGCTAGATATGTTCCCAAGTTCAGAGATGTTAGATGGACACTTGGATTCGATGTTTGACACATATGGACTCTTCTAGAAGGCACTGACCATGTGGAGATTCCCAGAGCAATGAGAATTTCGCTCTGAGGTGACCAACATACTCTTGAATGTCGAGAAGTGCATTGCAGTGCACCCTTGAATGGAGGAATTTGCATATGCAACGCAATTAGTCCCTTTAGAGGCAGCGTTGGTGAGTTCATAAGTGATATAACATATACTTCAAACCTTGGAAATATCACAATAGAATCCATGAATGATTTTTTCTTCTCTTAGGGCATATAGAAACTGAAATGTAAGGGGATGATAGACCCTATTTCATTGGTGTTGGGGATGATGTCCAGTTTGACCAGGTCATGGGGATGATGCCCAAATTGACCTATAACAGCTGCCCCCTAATGCATGAAGTCGAAATAATAATAATATTTTTTGGATGAGATGCTTTACAATGTAATGAGCTGGAATTGAAGCGGAGTGGCGACCTGCATCAATCTTACAATACATTACATCATGATATTTTCATCTTGATCATGAATTGTTGAGGGGGGCATTCCCATGCTCATCACATAAACTATCTAATAACATGTACATACTGCATAAAGTCGTCTACATTGGAATTTTCTCCAATATAGACATGACTACAGATATATGCCCATGTTCGGATGATGATATGTATGTAAGGTCACCGTACAGATGATGTGTATAACAATTCTGAAATCATAGCCCGGATGGCTGAAACTAGATCTGGGGTCTTCTTATCTCGTTAACTCGATTGTTCGGGTACAAGTCTAGTCATGCAAATATATGATTTGTAGTTGAACATGGTAATACATCGTTTGATTACCAGCCAATGATGTGAGTTGTTTACAAACGCGAGAGAACCACCATTGATGTTAATGGTTCTCAAGGTATTGCAATAAATTTCGTAAGGCGTGAATAGATGATTTGATGTCAAACGCCAAACAAAATCTTTCATTCAAAGGTTTGGAAGCGAGGATCTTGTCGATGTTGTAACAAGGTTCATGGTACTGGAAGATGATGTTTCTAAGTAAACTTCCTGGTTGATGATTTGATGTCGATAGGAATCCACTTTATCACAAAACAGGAGTTACTAATTTTGGAGACAAAATGTGACTTGATACAACAATTTTCATGGATGAATGTCATAAAAATGAAGTTTTATGAGTATTACAGAAGGATGAGTATTCACTGGATGACTTCTCTTGAACATATCGACGACAATGAGATGAGTTGGCAGCATTGACCGAAAACCGAAGTGAAGGTATGATGAACCATAGCTATGAATGAAGCATCAATAATATTACCCATCAAAAAAGTCACAATGATGGAGTGAAGTGTCATATTCAAGAGTGACCTGCTACCGTAAAAGTTCTGTTCACTTTCCCAAATTTTCCCTGGTCATTTTTCGACCAGTACCTCTTTATTTTTTAACAAGCTTGAGGAGGATAACATATGCTTGATCTATAATTCAACCCTTCGGGAGAATATGCGTCGCTATTTAATAATTTAACCAGTCTAGCGATAAAAGAAACTCAATTCTTGGCATGATTGACAAGCCTGACGCTATTTTATGTTTTAACGAGCCTGATGACAGTGACAGCCCGATCTTTTTTCATATTTAGAGATTTTGAAAAAGAGGACAAAAGAAAATTCCATGAGTCCTTTTTCGTAAAGTTGTTGCTCAGATCCGAAAAAGTGTAAAATTATATCTGAGAGAACCTCCTAGCCATGTTCGACTAAGGTTTTCCTTTTTCGCAAATAATCTATCTGAGTCTAGAAAAGGGTTAAACTTATACTGGGTAGATTTCGTTTCATTTACTTTTACGAGCTCGAAAAGACAAGTGCTCGGAAATCTTTCACATTATCGGATTCTGAAAAGAGCTAAAAGAAGACTCCAAGGGTTCCTTTTTGGCCGTTATCGAAGCTAAAATAATAGATAAAAGTGTTATTCAAGTCCTTTTCCATTTTTATCAAAGCTTGAAAAATAAGGATAAAAGTAAGCTTTGTGGTCAAATCATTCCTGAATAAGTGTGCATGACTAATCCATTATATCAGTTGTAAACCTATTGAGAACAACATCAAATCGATTAAAAATACATGTTTCATGATAAAACACAAATAAAACCGTAGTCATAACAATAAATATGATTTTCAAATAATCAAATTACTAATTAAAAGAATTTTATTATTCATTTTTACCATTTGAAAATTACCATTTTCATTTTGGAGCTCTGAACCTGTTTTTTGCCCCCAAACTTTAGTTGTTATTTGTGATTGATTATGTGGACGGTTTTCCTCGCCATTTGATCCAGGTTGGTGCTATCAACCTTCTCTTTCCTTCATTAGTTTTTTTGTTTCATTACATTGCAATTTTTTATGGATTTGGCCCCCTTAGCATAAATTTATTTTGCAAACAGGGCAACGCACCCTTGAATGTCGAAAGGTGTGTTGTAGTTCACTAGAATTGAAGGCCAGGTGCACTTGCAACACACTGACACTTTACCAGGGGCGCATTGGGCGCAATTCAGATTTTTTTTCTTTGTAGTTTGCTCAAATTTTGCCTAATTTTTTGCATGAAATGGGTCCTTATGAGTCTTATGATTGTGTTTTAGGGATTCAATGTACCAAAAATAACAATTACTTGGAGGGAACGAGAACATGAGGAGAAAAACATGATTGCCCTAAATGATCCGGATACTGTCAGAGCCCTTGGAGACTGTGGGTTGTTGAAGTACTTTAGATTATCAGGTATGAGGCAACAGATGGAACTTTTGGAGTTCCTTATTTGTGCATGCGATCCAGCGATTGAGGAATTTCATATTGGGGACAAAGTGGTCCCAATTTTAGTGGAGGATATGTACTTTTTGAGAAGCTTTTTGAGGAGAGACCTACCCATTTCTCTCTCAGGTTCTGCTCTTGGAGGAGAGACGGTGAGAGACTATATATTGCAGTATTTCAATCCAGGGTCAAAGCCTAGCAAGGATGGGAAAATAAACATCCGTGAAGTTAGTGATTTTCCATTGGGAACCATCTTATTCACGATTGCAAAGCTTGCTGGTATCACTACACTACGCATAGAAAATAGATCTTGCATGCAGTATGCACTAGAGTGCATGGAACCAACAGTTTTCAACTGGGCTGAAGTTTTACTCTCTTAAATGAAAGAACAACTGAGCAAGGCAAAGGGAGGAAGGAAGAAAAATTTCAACTATGGTTCGATCCTCATTTATTTTTCCTTAGAGCGGATTCTACTGATGCATCCTCAACATGTGACGTTGGGTATATCTAACCCTATAGATCCAAGGATTTAGAGATGGGTAGAACTTATGGCTATACATGATAGTCAATGGACCATTGTGTTCTCTACTGCATTCTTCGCCTGGTTCAGGCAACATATTATTGCCATCGAAGACTATGCATATGCAGGCGTCGACTTTCAAGGAGATCCAGATTTAGTTTTACCAGAAGGTGCTCAGTGGGGTGCAATTTGTAAGAATGTTTTGACCATGTTTTTTTATTTTTCTAAGGTTTATACATGTTTTTGTATTTATATGTTTTCCCAAGACTAAACTAAAGTTTTGATGTAAGTAGATGTAGGTCGAGTTCGACCAGAGGGAGAGCCAGAGCATGGGGTGGATGAGCCAGCAGAGAGGGTTGTCGGGAGAGTATTCCTTTGGGATTTGGGTATGGCTGAGACTCTTGTTGTGCTTCAGCAGCACATACAGGGGTTGACCTTCGGGATTCTGAATTTTCAGATCAAATAGTTACCCATGTGACTGCAGTGCCATATTATTGGCATTCCTAACTACTGGATGCGATTACTATGTAGGATAGCTAGATTAGTAGCATGTTATCATGAGAACCACTAGTTCACTTATTACATGTTGCATACATTTTGAGGTCAAATGACCAATGTGTCTTGGGCACAAATTTTGTAAAAACCTATAACTATCTATCTATTTGATTTCAATGTTTTCCTATGTTTATTGCACAAATCCTATTCAATTATGTGAATGTTTCTTTACATGTGTTGCAAATGTTTGTTTATAGCATAATCCGCTAAAGAATCATTTAGTGTTGTGTAGGTAAATCCCCTCTGCGGACAGAGGAGATCCCTCTAGCCCTAGGGTGGGTCTAGCAGCAAGAGGACATGCTAATGCATCGACTCCTAGTTAATGAATGAAACTAAGTCGGGATAGATGTCCTACCTTTGTTCCAACGCAGTTGTCGTAGCTGTGGCAACAGTCTCCTGATCTTCGTCCCAGCACATTGCGGTCCTTCAGTGATGGTACTCAGGTTCCTGCACAAGGATCAGAAAATGATAGCAGCATACGAAACAATATTTGCATTCATAACTATCTAATTGGTCAAGGAGAGTTAAACGTATTGCGCAAGATTAATCACATCAACACAAGACACGAACCAAAACATTAGTCACGTATTAATTAAGAGAAAGAAAGAGATTACAACGAAATGAGCCTTGATGTCACAGCCTCCTTCAGCAGGTCCAATCGAAACGCGTCTTGAGCATTCATCAAGGAATTGGACTTGGCGAGACAATAAGCCTAGACTCTCTCTCGACAAGGGGTCTCTCTCTGCTCTATCCCACACCAACATATTAAGACTGTTTCAGCTATTCTCCAAAATGTTCAGCTAGCAGCATCTATGTGAGAGAGATGCATTTATAGGAGAGGAGGAGGAGGTTGGGATCCCTCAAATGGTGGAAGGGAGGCCTTATCCTTTTTAAGATCGCCTAAAAGTAGGGAATAAGAAGCCAATGGAAGATGTTCGACGTTATTCAGTCGAACAACCCATGCTCACTTCGCTCACGAAGTGGTTGGAAATTGGAACTTCACTTTTATATTTAAAAAACTTTCCAAAAACAGCTCGGTGTGGGCAGTCCACTGAGATAGAGTGCCAATGGGCACAAGGCCCAGTGTTAACTTCTCTTATTGGCGCGAGGTCATAACTGCCTGCCAGCGCCGACCCAAAATCATGTGTTTTTTATGGTCTGTTCCAGGAATAGTCAACAGAAGAAATGTTCTCCTCATATCAAGGGATGCAATGACAATTTTTGCAAGGCATGACACTACATATAAGTCATAGAAATGGTCCTCTAATGTGTGGGATGGGGATTGCATGGATGGTGACAAAATGTTATGTAACAGATTCCCCCTAAAGCATGAGGTCCGAGAGAGAGGGAGGAGTGAAATGTTTTACAAGAATGTGTTCAAACCAAACACCGTCGTCGAAAGACCTGCAAGTACAAATACAACTGATATATTTGATACATGAATATGTGGCATGGGCGCAACCATCCAAAATAGAGTACATATATAAACAAGAGATGAGGTATGGACACAGCCATCCAGCAGTAAGGATCAATAAATAGACTCAGGTATGGTCGCAACCATCCAATCAAAATATTCATGCATATAGTCATGATAAACCAAAATATCCCGCAGCCTGGATTTTATCAGACAAAACCCAAGGTCTTGCGCTCCATATCGACCCGAACAAGTACAAATTCAAGCATGCGAATATGTCGAACATGCAATAAAGTCACCTGATTACCAACCAATGATGTAAGTTGTTAATATCCACGAGAGAAACCAACAATAATGACAATGGCTCTCAAGGTACAACTAGTACAATCCACAGAATGTGAATAGTGATCTGGCGTCGAACAGCGGCAGAATCACTCAATCGAAGGCCAATGATGTGGACCTGTCGTTGAATGTAGAGAGCTTGCCATTGAGGCATGCAAGCTCCAAGGTACCGGAATGAGCTGAAGTCGATAGGAAGTGACCTGGTCGAAGGAGGGCCATAATGTTTACCACATCATCAACACGAGACAGAGGAATATGATGATATTGAATAAGGACCAAAAGAGGGTCAGAGGGAGGTTGAAAACTGTAAACGGAAACATCTCTTGAACATATCAGTGACATGACTCTGGATTTGGCAGTATTTGACATCAAGGGATCTAAGGTCATGATGACATGGAAAAGAGCAGATGAGAGGTCAAAACATATTACCCAAACCCATGGAGGCAACAATGATGAAATGAGACGTCCCCAACCCAACACGAATACAAATGAGTGTCATGTTCAAGAGCGATATACTGCTGACACAACTGAGAACTAGCTCGATTTCCCCCCACCATTGCTGGCGAGTACCCCAATTATTTTTGGAAACAAGCTTGAAGGGGATAGCATATGCTTGTCATGTAAGTTTGTCCTTCGGACAAATCCATCCTACTACATTTTACGAGCCCTGTGAAGGAGGAAGGAGGTTACGTCATGGTGACGGTTTCCGATGTCATGTAGATTTTAATGAGTGTGACAAAAGAAGAACTCGGCATATTTTCATGTTTAGAGGGTTTGAAAAGAAGCGGAAAATAAAACTCCAACAGGTCCCTTTTCATAAGTAGTCTCACAGATCCGAAAAGGTAGAAAATTGTCTGAGAAAACCTCTTAGTCGTGATAGGCTAAGGTATTCCTTTTTCGTAAATAATCTATCCCAGCCCAAAAAAGGGGTAAACGTATACTAGGTAGATATCGTTTTGCAGCCATTTAATGAGTTCAAAAGGACGAGATTCTCGGCAATATTTTCAATTTTCGAGAGTCAGAAAAGAGTTGAAAGATGACTCCAAAAGTGACTTTTTCGTGTTTTTACCGAGTCCGAAAAAGTATAAAATACAACTTGTTACTTCATCGATGTCACGTCGAGGACCTGTCGCTGCACAAGAGATGCATGTAAAACCCATTTTTCGAAGTAACATAGCGCAATAATCGAAAAATATGCTTTAAAACCTAATTAGGGTTCTAAAAATTTATAAAATACCAAAAATGGTAAAAAATAAATTACTTTTCACTTTTACCTCTTGTGAGAAATTTGTTACCCTTTTTCATTGTGATTTTTCAGCAGTGACAGCGGGAAATCCGGGAGGCCAATCGTGAATCCGCGTGTTCCAGGTAAGAACTCACATCCTTCCCTACATTTTGATAGAATTTTCATTACCTGTAACCCCATTTTTGTAGATCTATGGGAGGATTTTAGAAAATCTAGGGCATGGCGGTCGGCGCGAATATCAGGCATGGACTCACGCCAACCAGCCTAAAAATTGAACGAGGGCATGCCAATCGCACCAACCATTTTTAGCATGTAAATTCAAACAAGCAAGACCAATTTAAGCATTTCAAAAGCATTTTATTTGGCTAATGACAATCATATGAATGTTTTGTAGGTGTGAAAGGAAAAAATGGTGATTGAATGGAAAGAACGAGAACATAGCGGAGAAGATGAACTCGCCATGGAGAACAAAAGATGCATGGAAGTTCTCAGAGATTGCGGGCTCAAGAAATTCTTTATGGCACCATGTCTCAGAGCTCAATTGGAGCTATTGCAGTACTTGATCAGTGTCTGGGACATTGATCAGGAAAAATTTATTATTCACGATCAAGAACTTGAGATTGAGGTCTCAAATATTTACTTCGTAACCGAATTGTCGCAGAGGGGAGCAGTACCAATCCTAACTGATACTCGGCCCACAATGGAAAATATGAGTATGGTTATTGAATAAGTGTGCTGAGGAGCACAGAAAGGATCCAAAACTGGGAAGGTCGATATCCAAACCATTCTCGATCTGGCACTCAGAGTAGTGCTACACACCATCACGCGAGCTTCAGGGGTTCAGGCCCCACATGAGGCCACAAAAACACAATTACTTCTTGTAGTGGACTGCATGGCACTAACACTCTACAACTTGGTAAAAATCAACGTCAACATCAAACGTTAGTTGACAAAATGCAAGAATGGTAAGTTGAAGCATTTTGGTTGCGGGTCCATATTGGTACCTTTCATCTTGGAACGGTTGCCAATATTCCAACGTCAGGAGGTAATAGTTCTGACTGCATGGCACTAACACTCTACAACTTGGTAACAATCAACGTCAACATCAAACGTTAGTTGACAAAATGCAAGAATGGTAAGTTGAAGCATTTTGGTTGTGGGTCCATATTGGTACCTTTCATCTTGTAACGGTTGCCAATATTTCAACGTCAGGAGGTAATAGTTCCGACACCACCAGCCCAGGAGCCACAGATGGTCCGTTGGGCAGCTTTGATGCCAAGGTCAGGGGGCAGTCAACAGATGTCCTGGAGACCATAGTTCTTTGAGTGGCTCCACCGACAGCTGATTTTTCTGGAAGAATGGCCCTATTATGGCATGGATTTCACTGGCGATGCAGATCTCCCACTCCCAGAAGGAGAGGATTGGGATGAAGTATTGGGTAATACTCATTTTTTATTTTAATGAGTATTATGATTTTTTTTTTTGTTATGCATGTTTTGACATTAATCCATGTAATTGCAGATGTTGGCCCAGAAATGCCTGCAGGCATGTCGCCAATAGTGCGGAGGATTCCTTGCGACTTTGATGTGGCCCGTCATGGTGATGGAGGTGAGGAGGAGGAAATCATACGCAACTTGGAGGGAATCTCCCATGGGATCCCGAACTATGAACAATTTGATAGTGTTCCTCATGCATACCAGAGACACACTACAGGGGTGTCGAACCGTGTTCACTGCTTGCTGAGGTAGCTTGTACGGGCAGTGACATGCTATCATGAGCATCACGCCAACTAGATACCTAGGTTTTATTTCCCCATATTTTTTGAGAGACATGATGTCTCAGGATGTAACCGAAACATACATATTTTTTGAACTTATGATGCACATGAATGCAAACACTCGATATATTTATACATCTATTTTCCTGTATGGATCTTATCATTTGATGATGATTTTTTACAAATTATGCAAATGTCTATCTAATACAATATTAGTTACTGTATCAGTTAATGCATTCATTCATCTAGGAATATGCTGATATGTAATGTAATCAAAATGTCTTTCCAATAAAAGAACATTACCTAAAAAGGAAAATAAAAGAAGCTATAGAAATTGAGAAAAGAGGGAACAACCTAAACCGTGATGATGGTCTCATTATCAGTAACACATGGAAACCCTTAATACATCAAAACCTATCTAGACATTAAAAACTTTTAAAGTTCTAGTATAATCTCATCATAACCCTATATATATATATATATATATATATATATATATATATATATATATATGAATAAATTAATTAATTAATTAAATTTAAAAATAATTAAATAATTAAATATATATAATATAAAAGTAAATAATATAAAATAAAATAAAACAAAAAATAAGTAAATAATGGTAAATATTTAGATAAATGGATTAATAACATAGATATATAATTTAATTTATTAGTAATTAAAATTATAAATTTATCTAACCAAATAAATATCAATATAATTTAATAATAAATAAATTAAGTAAATAATTTAATGGATTATTTGGTTACATAAGCCATCTTTAAAAAAATAAAATAAATAAATAAATAAAAATAATAAAATAAAAATAATAATAATAAATAATAAAATAAAAAAATAAAAATAAAAATTAAAATAAAATAAAAATAAATAAATAAATAAAATTAAAATTAAAAATAAAAAATAAAAATAAAAATAAAAATAAAAAATAAAAATAATAAAATAATAATAAAATAATAAAAATAAAAATTTTAATCAAAAATAAACATTCCTTATTACTACTTGATTTTAAAAAATAAATAAAAATAAATAAATAAATAAATAATAAAAAATAAAATAAAATAAATAAATAATAATAATAATAATAATATTTATAACTTAATTAGATATTTTCCTAAAAATCTCTCCTAAACATAAGCCGACTCTCATGAAATTTCATGAGTTCCTCATGATCCACTATTTATTTATACACTCCTCTGCCCTATTCTCTCATTTTTCAAGGAACTTTTGACGTTCTACCCCTGATGATGGACTCACATAGATAGTCCGAAACGTTGGGATATTAATAAAAACTTAGAAACAGGTTATTCCTCTCCTCTATAATCTACTTGACCTGTATGGATTCTCTATTTAAAAATAAAAGAACATGCAAATACAACCTTAAGATGTGAGGGTTTATAACAGAATAATGCCCATTAAGTTCAAGAAAAACAAGTTGTGAGTCTAGGTTAACAATCAATGCACAAATGTCGAGAGAAATGGCCTCGGTTAATAGTTCAATAAAAACACTATATTCAGCGACATTGTTTGTGGTTCATCCTAGATAGATACCTTGAAGTTCTATCAACTCACAAGCAGGATCATAAATCACCCAGGCTGCTGAAGACAGGTTCTGAGTATTGCAGGAAGCACCATCTGCAAAACCGACATAAGGGGTAATGGACATTTTCACAATAAGCAACGATCCAATAAGCAGGAAAACACTTGCAAAGCACACCAAGCCAAAAATGTACAGAAATGAAAAGAACACCTATGTACAAAAAACATGCACGAATGACTCATGCATAGTAATTTTTAAGATACAACCCATTTATGGGCTGATCTAGAGGATGACCTTCATAATCAATAAGCTCATAAGCCCCATTCTGCAAAACGCTTAAAATTGTAGGGCCCATTCCACATGGGTTGAAATTTTTCTACCCCCAGCTTATCATGAGCATGGTCGTACAGGAGGACGAGTTCTCCTTCTATAAAGGAATGAGGGGAAACCGACTGTTCAAAATGAGCTTTGACCCTCTTTTTCTATGCTTCTATGACCAGAGCAGCAAAGCGACGAGTTTCATCAAGCCTCTCTAAATAGAGAAGACGCTCTTCTTATGGCAAAGTATTCGGCAGCAATTCAACAGCTAATTTGAGAGAAGGAATTTCACATTCAATCGAAAGGGTAGCTTCAAGACCATAGACAAGCTTGAATGGATTGAATCCAGTCGCATCCTTCACTGAGGTTTGGTAAGCCCAAAGAGCTGAAAACAACATGAGATGCCAATTTGACTTGTGCATCCCAATCGTACGTTGAAGCATAGTGACAAGAACTTTGTTCACGGCTTCAACATGGCCATTGGCCTGAGGGTAGTACGGCGTTGAGCTGTCGTGATGTAGACCCAACTTGGAAGTCAACTCCGCCACCATGTAATGTTGAAAATGGGAACCATGATCGGTAACAATGGCTTGAGGGACACCAAACCTAGAAATGACATGATTGAATAGAAACTGTGTTGCTATCTTACAGTCAGCCATAAGTGTAGGCATTGCTTCAGCCCATTTGGTGAAGTAGTCCATGGCTATGATGATATAAGCATGCCCCCCAGCCGAGTGAGGATTACACATCATAAAATCGATGCCCCACTTTGCAAAGGGTGGTACGGTAATGACAGGGTGAAGATGGGAGGTGGCACGCACATCTTGCATTGATAGATCTGGAAATCATGGCACTTATAGACAACAACAATGCAATCTTTAAATATCGTGGGTCAGAAATACCCAGTACGAAGGATTTTCTATGCATTATCATATCCAGACACGTTACCGCCACAGGCGCCACTATGACAATCATTCAGGGCCTTTTCAGCCTCCTCAAGAGTCAAACACTGGTGGAGAATGGAATCAACTTCGATGTGGTAGAGTGTATCTATGACTATGTGATAGGGTTTCGATTGATGAAGGATGCGTCGGAGATCATCCTTCGTCAACTCAAATTGGAAGGTGGAAGTCTGAAGATATACAATGATATCACCGTACCAAGGATCGAGGGTGCTAATCAGAAAAAGCGTATCGTCTGGAATGCGTTCCTCAGAACCAGATGGAGCAGAATCGAAAGGGAGAGAGAAAATCAAATTAGCGAAGACTAATGACTTCTTCGACTTGGCGGTAGTGAACTCCAAATATAACTCTCGGAGGATGAAAATCCACTTCGAGTACTTTCCCCCCAGCAATTGACAAGTCAATATGTAAGTCAAAGGGTTGCAATCATAAATCACAGTCACTGTGCGCAACAGGATATAGTGACGAAAACGTTGAACAGCTTGAACATCAGCCAATGCCAACTTCTTGACATGTACATATCGCGTCTCAGTATCAAGAAGGTTACAAGACAGATAGTAAATGACATGCTCATCACCATCATCATCGTCTTGTACCAAAACCATGGCAATCATGCTAAACGCGGCAGCCAAATAGAGGGAGTAATCGCAATGATAATTTGGAGGACGCAACAGAGGAGCATTTACAAGTAATGTCATCAATGCATCGAAGGAATTTTTGGGCGATCTCATCCCAGAGGAATGGGACGCCTTGCTTCAGCGATCGCATAAATCCTTTGGCTACTTCGGCATAGTTAGGTATAAAACGGTGTAGGAAGTTATCTTTTCCTTGCAGACTCTGCAATTGATGTAAGGAGGAAGGAGATGGGAGATTAACAATAGCTTCCACTTTGAGTGGATCAAGATGAATCCCATCTTTGGAAACGATAAACCCTAAGAGTCTACCGAATTCAACGCAGAAGACGCACTTATGCGGATTGAGCCAGATGTTATAGCTTCGATAGCAGAGAAAAATCTGACGGAGATGATCAGGATGGTCTTTACGCTTAGCTCAATGAGCCGGAAGGTCATCCAGATAAGGCTGAACAATGCACTTGATATCATGGAAAGCATATGAAAATTCTCGCTGAAATGTATCCCCAGCATTTTTAAGACCAAAAGGGAGCTTTTTATAAGCGAAAGTACCCCAAGGACAGATAAAGGCAGTCTTATGTTGATCATCCGAAAGAATATTAATCTGGTTGTACCCAAAAAACTCGTCCATAAGGGAAAAAATCTCACTCCCAGCACAATCATCAATGATTTGATCAACAAAAGGAGTGGGATAAGAATCGTTAGGGAAAGCACGGTTAATGTCATGGTAATCCACACAGACACGAATGGTACCACGTTTCTTATGTACAAATGGGCTAACGAACAGGCTTCACACCAAGACAGGTAGGAATCTCATGCACCACTATACTTGGATCGATTTCGGGCATCTCTTCGTAAGACCATGTGAAAATGTCGCAAAACTCACGAAAGAGACTAGTGTAGACCTGGATCTCATCGGGAGAATAGGTCACCCCAATATGGATGTTCTCGACAACCCCTGGTTTAATGGAGATGTCGATAGGCATCGTCTATGTAATCTTGCTCAAGTTACATTCCGCAAAGACTTTGTGTGTCAGTAAGGCGTTTGAAGTGGAGGAGAAGGAACCTGAGAAGATAACCTCTCGAGACACGTAGACATAGCTCCAAGGCCGGGCATGAATGAGGAATGATGATGACTATCATCCCAAGGAGGATCCTCAAGAGACATAGTTTCCACGATGGCCTCATCAGAGGGAAATATCTCTCGTAAGGGATCGGGCGAATCCCAATCGTCGAGCAAAGGATATTGAGAATAAGTGTCAAGAGACATGCCCAAAGCTGCATGATTAGGAGGCAGAGGATCCAAAGCCGAAATAAGTTCACAATAATCAATATGTATCGGACTTAACAGCATCGAATCTCCAAATGAATCAATCTGCTCAGACAAAGGGATGATCCACAGATCAGAAGACCTAGAGATCATATTAATCTGAATAGTGTTGGGTGGAGGAAGAGGAAAAATACCAATGAGGGCAGGATCTTTGAAGAGACCTGACCCTACGCTCTCGTAAGGCGTAGGAATTTTATCTACGTACGAAATGTTGCTCTCGAAAGATGAAGAAGTGAAGAAAGACAACTAATCGACAGTAACAATCTTCCCTTCATGTGAAAATCGCAAAACACGAAAGAGAATGGACGGAACGCACAGCATGGCATGAATCCAACTGCGACTGAGGAGAAGATTTTAATTGAGCTTGGCATCAACTACTTCAACCTCGACGTTGATTGTTTTCCCTTCTAGAGTGATCGGTAAACTAGCGAGAACACCAAAAGGTTTAGATTCCCTTCCATCAAATGCTTCTATAGCATTTGGAGACAAATTGAGAGCTGGAGAACCGATAGCTTTCCAACAGGCAGATGACATGACGCATGTAGATGCACCCTCATCCACGACCACTCGATGTACATTTAGCCCATTAACCCCAACTTGAATAATGAGTGCAAGCTGGTGAGGGAGATGTGGGACAAAATTCTCCAAGTCGAAAGTGATAAGGCTCGAATCAGCAGGATCAACCCCACTGACGGCAGATAGCAAAGCCTTCCATTGAGACAGACAACTCTGAAGTACTTCTAATGCAGACATAGCAGACAGAGCCTGAGCCAAATCCTCAAAAATACTATAATGTTGGGAAGCACGGGCTTTAGGATTGTAAGAAGACTTACGGAGTACACCTTTGGAAGGTGGTTGTACAACGGGCTCAGCACTGGGCCTTTCAATCTGAAGAGGGCCAGAAGCAGGTGGAGGAGGAGGACCATCAGTGATCTCTTTCCCTGCCGCCTGACGCGGTTCGGTATAATTTCTCGACGGGGTAGCAGTAGAAACAGATGCAAGACCGTTCATCATGAAAAATTGATATCCAAATCGAGCAGAGGAATGAAGTTTCTCTACCAACTAAGTCTGTTGTGATGAAAACGGTTCTTTGAGAACAACTGGAGTTCCTTGGGTGCCTTTAAGCAATTGAATCACTTCAGCCCGTCGAGGATAGTCCTTGGTGTAGTGCTCTTCATCACAAATCAAGCAAGGATACTTCAATTTATGTTGTGAACCATCACCAGCACGAGATTTCTAAGAATCATGTTTCAGGGTATCGGCTTTGGCCTTACCTTTACCCTTATTTTTACTCTTGGAAGTTGTATCCGCTAGATTGGCCTGAACGGCATTCATATCCGCGGTTTTACCAAAATTCGGGGTCGGCTGAGAAGCAGTATCATTGGAAGGAGTGGTTTTTTGCTTCCCATAAGTCAGAGGAGGAGAAGACTTCTAAGAATTCTGAGACACGGAATCGATGATATCGTTGACTAATGGCGTCGCCGGTGCTTTGGAAGTTCCAGGTATAGGACCATCAGGAAAGAATTCGTACAACGTGCCAGATTGAGAGTACACAAGATCTAAGTACTGGGCATGAGCAATGGCTTCTTCCTCAGTGACACATGCCCCCATAGCAATGTCCTTGGCAATCGGAGCAACGAAGGAGGTAGTAAACCAATCAGTTAGAAGCTGATCAGGAATCTCAAACTTGATCAAGCGATGACGATGCCTCCATTCATGAATATGATCCGAGATATTAGTAGCTCGATCTTGCTTCAAGGATGTGAGGAGGTGCATCTCGGTTTCATACAGAACCGGTAACTGAAAGTGCGTGAGAAACTCCATAGATAAAGAGTTGAAATCTTGGAAGACACCATGAGATAACTTTATGTACCACTTAGCAGTGAAACCAGTAAGAGTCTGTTGGAAAAGATGGAGTTGGATAGAATCGTCAACCCAAGAGTTATAGGAACACCAAAGATGGTATGTCATAACATGCGCTTGGGGGTCTTCTCCGGACTTTCCCTAAAACTTGGGACAATTACCAGGAATTTTGGTTGGAACTGGAGGCCAATACGGGTTATGAAGGATCGGATCGTTCGTCAACTTTGACACATCAGACAGTTCCAACGTAGCGAGAAAAGGCAATTGAGGATTAAAAGGCATTGCAGGTCGCTGATATATACCAGTATTAGCAATCCACCCAGTTTGAGAGAAATATTTCCCCCATATGTTTTTTCCCAGAGGATTCTGTCCATAGGGGTTATAAGCCTCATAGTTCTCCCCATACATGGGTTGAGGACCGGGATATTGATTTTGAGCATACTTTTAGCCCCCTAATTTGCTCTCTTTTTGCTATTTTCCCCTTCCTAAATTATAACCATTTACCTTTGTTTTACCTCTTTTATGCACCCTCATCTTGCACCAGTCCAAGCACGGTGACATATTTCGTATAAACTTTATTTTTTCATATTTTTAATTCAATTTAGAATTTATTAATTATTTATTACATAATTTCTTACTTTTAATCACTCTTTGTAACTTATCAATATCTCCAATGTTTATTTAGTGGTTAAAGTACTTAACATGACCGCTGATCCCAGTGCAGGATCGGATCATGCACCGTTGCCAGCACAGCAAAACCTTGCAGTAGATCTGAACCTCCTCGATCACCACCTTATTTTGAGCAGCTCCAGCCACGACAGCAAAGATCGATCCAAAGGCAGTCGAGACCAAAGATGGAGATTGGCTACGGCTAGTTTGCTAACCATCTAATTTCGAAGGCCAAGAAGCTAAAATTTGTGTTTGGTTATGTAATCAGTTAAATGATCTATTTTGGCCTTTGGCCAAAGATCTATATAATGTAGAATGTAAATAGGACTAGGGGAGGAAAATTTTGATATCAAAAGGAACAGGAACACAGCCAGAGAGGCAGTAACCGGTTACTGTATTTTGTTATCAACCGAATCTGGGTTGGACGATGTATTAATGTATGTACTTGCCTCAATGAATTAATAAAAGGGAGCTTTGCCTCATGCTTCACAAATTGTGTTTCTGTATTTGAGCTGATGAATTGACTAAAATACTGAGCAGCGTTTTTATTTAAAGGGAAACGCGCTGGTTGGCTAGGACCTAGCCAACCCAGCACGTTTACCCTATTTCATGTTTTCTTGTAATTTTTGTTTACATTTTCAAGTGTGATTTAATTTCAAACACATGCATTCTTGTCTGAGTGAAAGCGGATCCGTTGTGTGAAGTAGATAAATTTCCTTTTTCTTGCACTTTCCTTTCCTGCACTTTATTTCAGATTGGTTTTCCTCCGCCTGGTCCAAGCAGGAGAAATAACCCTACACCAGTGCACGTTGGTGTGATATTTCCTTTCTGAAATTCTGTTTGATTGGTTCTCCCAGCCTGGTCCAAGCAAGAGAAATGAACCTGCACCAGTGCACATTGGTGTGATGCAGCAAGTTTTCTTAGTCTACTTCCCGCAATATTCTTTCTTTCATTAAATTCTTATGACAGGATAAATGTATATTGATTGTTTCTTTATTCCTGCACTCTGTTAAGATCAGAAACATTCATTTTTTATGTGTGCAATTCGATTTAATGTATAACAGCACTTGCAATAATTAAGCACTCATTTTAATAATTAAATGCTAAGTGCAGGAAGCTTTGATCCAGTGCAAGGACTAGTTTCTTGCCACGGTATCTGAGTGCTTTGAACCTGGAAAAGTTCAAGCCCTTGCATGAATTAAAGAGCCTTTAGTAAAGACAAAATTTCTACCTTCTACATAAATCTCTGTTCCTGCACTAGTGCAAGTAGACTACGATAGTGCAGGACAGATTAGTGCAAGAAGGAAATCTTTAAAGGAGCAGGTTTAAGGGCCCATCTGATGAGACTGCTAAGTGTCTTTGCTAAAGAAAAACACACACTCAGTAGTTAAACAATAATTAGCTAGAGTGATTTCCCTTTTTATCTTTAATTCCCTCTTGCAGATGCATTCTTTCTTGTTCCAGTCCTAGATTATTATAACGGTTCAAGTTTCCTTTTTCTCTCTTTAATTTGATTCTGGAATCTTTCCTTTGAAGAAAGTAGGTATTTATATTAGGAAGATTCATACCATCTCTGGAATTTCCTGTGCTTCATCTCTAATTTTACGGATCCCCCGGGTTGAAAAATTAAGTGTTGAGGAGTTTGCTTAAGTGTAATTCCTGCACCCAACATTTTGGCGTCGTTTCCGGGGAGGCGATTTGATTTGGTAAGAATTTTCTGATTATACAATAGAGGTAATTTTTCCTTTATTTTTACAGCATTTTTTGGAAAAAATTTCTTTAAAGGAATTTTACTGGTGTTAATTGATTTCTGAAGCATTTTTTAGAAGTTGTTTGTTATTTTTTCTTTATTTTTTCCCTTTGAAATGAATGCCTAGAAAAGGTAAGGGTTTGAAGCCCACTAAGGGCCAAAAGAATTATGTAAACAATTTTCATATGGGGTCTCCTTCTGTAAGCAGGAAGCCTAATCCAATTCAAACCCATGACACAGGAACAATCCACCTGGATTCTGGTAACAATAGCTTAGGTGTGGATCAGCCTATTAAGAGCAGTACAAGTAAAAGGGAAACAATTGTGGACCAAGAAGATCATTTGGAAGGGACTGGTGACAACTAGGTAAGTGAAGAAAAATC
Organism: Pinus albicaulis; assembly: GCA_034641835.2. NCBI lineage: Eukaryota > Viridiplantae > Streptophyta > Pinopsida > Pinales > Pinaceae > Pinus > Pinus albicaulis. The sequence goes on from CM076582.1 coordinate 1,468,823,026, forward strand.
AACTTTTGTGTTTCCAATTTTGGATCCTGATACTATGGCGCAAATTAAGAATATTCCACCATCAGCTCTCCCTCATTTCCATGGTAAAGTTCATGAAGATCCTGACTCTTTTGTATTCGAGTTTGATATTCTGTGTAAATGTTATGATTATTCAACTGATGCTCAGAAGTTAATATTATTTCCTGTTACTCTCAAGGACTCATCTCTACGCTGGTTTATGGGGTTAGGAGGAAACACTATAACCTCTTAGGATCAGATGAAGAGAGTGTTTTTGTCTAAATATCAAGAATATTGCAAAACTCGGGACATGCGGGATGAAATTTTTACAATCATACAGGATGATGATGAAACTCTTGAAGATTACCTAGAAAGATTTCTGTATATTTTATAAAGGTCGAAACTTAAGTTCGATCCCAGTACTATTAGAACCTTGTTCTTAAGAGGAATTACTGATAATGCTAGAAAAAATTTGAATCTGTTAGGACAAGGTGATATTTCTCAAAAAACTTTTGAACAAATTTGTGAATTATACAGGAAATTTTCAAGAAATCAGTATAGATCCGGTAGAGGAACTTGAAATATAAATAGAAAAGCTAAATCTACTGATGTTATGATTATTGGACTAGAAAATAAAATGGAAAACATGAAAATTGATATAATGAATATTGTTACCAAACAGTTAGACTCTTTAAAAGTTCAGCAGAAACTCATGAATGAAAAAGAGTCATTATGTATTTTATGTCCTAAATGTAGAGACGAGCATCCTCCTAAACAGTGTCCTCTTAATTTGAAAGAAACTAATAAGTGTGCTATTTGTGCAAAATACCATGTCATAGAAAAATGTCCCTCTATACCAGGACTTAAAGTTGTATTTACAGGGGGACAACCTGAAGCTGAATACTTGTATGCTATGGGAGCAAGAATAAATTGGCCTCAGGTAGGCACAGGTACGGCTCCTGAATTTTCTCCACACTATCTTGGATATAATTCACATGCATATTCTTATCCTAAAACTAATCATCAGTGGCAGTATGGGAATCAATATCAGCATGGGAAACCTTCTCAACCATGGCAACAAGGTTGGAGAGGGCCAACTCATTCTCCATATTCCTACCAGCCACCTATCCAGTCATACCCACCTACGCATACACCTTATTCAATGCCTCAACTTCCGAGTTAGCCCACTTTGTTGCCTTTACCTCCACCCTTTCGACCTCCTTAGTTTCCTACTCAACCTATGCCCAAACCTAACAATAATAAATCAGTGCAAATGATCTATGTAACAAACCCACCTTTACCATTTGAGTACCAGTCTATTCCAGTTGGGGTTCATGATATTCAATTAAGATCGGGAAGGATTGTAACATCAGAAAATCAGAAGCAACCTATAGTGATTATTGAAGAGAAAGGAGAAGAGGAAACTCTTAACCATTCTCCAAAAGTTGTCACTAAGCAGCCCTTACCCTCTCAATCCTTGCCATCTTCTTCCAACCATCCTCCCTTCCCAGAGAGGCTAGTAATGGAAAGAAGTGAGCTTATTTCTTAGACTAGTTTGGCATCTGAGCTTCGGAATATTTTCATTAAGATACCTTTGCTTCAATCCATTAAAGAGATTCCCATTTGTACCAAGATTATTAAGGAACTCTGTCTCAAGAAACCCGAGAGGAAGAGAGTGGAACCCCAAACCATTCAATTTGTTGGTAGGGCAGCAAAGTTGATGATGGCATGTGTGTCTATGGAAAAATATACTGATCCCGAAAACCCTGTTGTCTCAGTTCATATTGGTAATGTCCGTGTCTCTAATGTTCTTATAGACCTGGGAGTAGCCATTAATGTCATGACTAAGCAAACCATGGATCAACTTCGGTTATCTCATCTTCGCGCTACTCCCACTGCGCTTGAATTAGCAGATAGATCTAAAATTAAGCCAGAAGGAGTATTGTACGATGTGATCATCTCATTAGATTCTTGGGAATATCCTAATGATTTCATTGTGCTTCAGCCAAAGAACCCAGTAGGATGACATCCCTTGATCTTGGGTCGACCATGACTTGCTACAGCCGATGCATATATTGGATGTCGTTCCGGTGATATGTATATTTCGCATGGAGATTCTAGGAAGAAAGTTACCTTATACCCCCCTGCCAGATCCATTCAGGACCTTTGAGATACTTTGTGGTTGGATCAAAGCAGTGATGAGGAGACTCAGCTCATTTCCCTTATCCGTCATTACACTGGGTCTTCACAAGAAGATGAGATTCAAGATTTCCTAAATAATCTAGACACTATGCCTAATTTTGAGCCATTGAGCCAGATTTTCAGCCTAGATTTTCAAGATAATTATGATTCTCATTCTTCTGTACCACTGCATTTGACCACTCCCTTGAGTACTCCTGAGCCTGATACTACTCTTATTGAGATTAGCCCTGGTAAATCCCTACATATTAGTTCATATTTGGACTCATCTCAGCAGGAGAAACTTGTGAATTTGTTGCAAAACCATCTCAGTGCCTTTGCTTGGGGCTATGAAGATATGAAGGGTATCCCTCCTGAAACTTGTACACATCATATATATATTCAGGAAGGAACCCAACCTATCCGACAACCCCAAAGGTGAATGAATCCAGCTCTAAGAGATATTGTGAAGGAATAAGTACAGAAACTCTTGGATGTCAGTTTTATCTATCCTATTTCCGACAGTCAGTGGGTCTCTCCATTAGTGCTAGTACCTAAGAAAGATGGAAGATGGTGTATTTGTATTGATTATCTATAATTAAACAAAGCCACTCTCAAATATTACTTTCCTCTTCCTTTCATTGATCAGGTGCTTGATACCCTTGCAGGAAAGAAATATTTTTCCTTTTTGGATGGCTTCAGTGGTTATAACCAGATACAAATTGCACCCGAAGACCAGAATAAAAATACTTTTACATGTCCATGGGGTACATTTTCTTATAAATTTCTTCCCTTTGGTTTATGTAATGCCCCGGCTACCTTTCAAAGGGCAGTCCTGGCCATTTTTTCTAATCTATAATTTGTAGAAATTTATATGGATGACTTTTCTATGTTTTTTGATTCTTTTCAGGAAGCTCTCAAAAATCTGGAGAAAGTACTTCTTCGTTGTCAGGAAGCCCATCTCGCCTTGAGTGATAAGAAATGTATATTAATGTGCAAAGCGGGAGTGGTACTTTGCCATTTGATTTCTGGTAAAGGTATCCAGGTTGATCCGACAAAAATTGAAATCATTTTGCATCTTCCTACACCCAAAACTCAAAGGGAAGTAAGAGGTTTTTTAGGATATGCTGGTTACTATAGAAGATTCATTGAAAAAAATTCTAATATAGCTACCCCACTTTTCCAACTTCTAGCTAAGGATAGTGAATTTTCTTGGTGCACAGCTTGCCAACAGTCTTTTGAAACATTGAAGGAAAAGTTGGTACAAGCACCAGTTTTGAGAGGTCCTAACTGGTCCCTGCCTTTTCACATTTCCTCTGATGCCTTAAATTTTCCTATTGGCATAGCTTTAGGACAAGAGGAAAATAAGAAATCCTATGTTATTTACTATATTAGTAAGAATTTTTCTTCCGCTGAACTAAATTATACAGTTACAGAGAAAGAGTTTTTAGTTGTAATTTTTGCAATTAATAAGTTCAGGCACTATATTACAAGATATGATGTAGTTGTATATACTGATCATTCCACGATTAAATATTTGATGAAAAAAAATTGACTAGCAGTAGAGTGACTAGGTGGTTGCTATTTTTGTAGGAATTTAATGTTACTATTGTTGATAGACCAGGAAAATCTAATGTTGTAGTAGATTTTCTTTCTAGATTAGATAATCCTGGTGAAGCAACTCCTGTTAATGATGATTTTCCAGATGAACATATTTTTGCTATGTCAACAGATTCTCTATGGTTTTTTGACATTGCTAATTACTTGGTTACTGGGAAAACACCACCCCACTTGTCTGCTCATGAAAAGCGGAATATTATCCAGAAAAGTGTTGCATACTCCTGGATTCAAGGAGATCTCTTTTACACTGGTCTAGACCTGATTATCCGTAGATGTGTAAGAGAGGAGGAAGTGTTTGACATATTTAAATCTGCTCATGATGAACCTTGTGGAGGCCACTTCGCTGATAAGTGGACTGCATATAAAGTACTGTGTGCTGGTTACTTTTTGCCTTCCTTGTTTAAGGATGCCAAACAGTATGTCAGGCAATATGCAATATGATAGTTGTCAACGAATGGGCCAGCCTAATCAAACCAATGAAATGTCTTTATGCCCCCATGTTATGATTGAGTTGTTTGAAAAATGGGCTATTGATTTTATAGGGCCAATAAATCCAACATCATTAAGTAAAAAGCATATTTTGGTTTGTACAGATTTTGTTACAAAATGGGTAGAAGCTAAAGTTGTTTCCTTTGCTACATAAAAAGTAGTTGTTGTTTTTCTTTTTACTGAAATCTTTACTAGATTTGGTGTCCCTAGAGAAATTTTTTCTGACAATGGTCCGTAGTTTATTTCTAATCTGGTACAGGGTGTGATGGATAAATACAAGATCCGGCACAGGAAATCCACGCCGTATCACCGACAAGAAAATGGCCAGGTGGAATCCACGAACAGAGTGATCGAGTCCATTATTACAAAGACAGTAAATATGCATCAGAATTACCGGGCTAAAAGATTACCAGAAGCTTTGTGGGCATACAGAACCACTTGGAGAAATAGCACGGGACATACACCATATGAGCTGGTATATGGCAAACAGGTTCTGTTACCAATTGAGTTCCAGATCAAAACTTTCAGAACTACAGTTTAGTTAGGACTAGATCTCTCTAAGGCACAACAACAACGTCTTCTCCAATTAAATGAGTTAGATGAATTTCATAGGGATGTTGTTCAGCATAACATACTAATTCAACAACAACGCAAAAGGTGGCATGACAAGTCTATTCAGAAAAAGCAATTCCAACCAAGTGATTGGGTACTCCTTTATGATTCTAGATTTAAAATTTTAAGGGAAGTTCCATACACGTTGGATGGGACCTTATGAAGTGACCCGAGTATTTGAGAATGGAGAAGTAGAAGTTAAAACTATTGATGTACAAAATTCAGTATTCTTGGTAAATGGACACAGATTAAAGAAGTATTTTCAGCCACTTGCCAGGAAGGATTTTAGACAGCAAGTCCAACAGCAATTCGGGACGGTAGTGGTGAATGGTAATACCAACCTTTTGAAAACATGAATTCTTCTCCTTCCTAAAGAAAAAAAAAATTAAATAAAAAGTAAAGAAAAAATATTTTCCTGTAGTTATGAAAATCAGTTTGCCGACATGATTGCAGAAGGATCAACCTGAAAATCATCTTGCTGGCAGGAAGATCAAAAATTTCTAATAAAAAGAGAATGTTGCTTGATAGTTAGATATGCTAGCAACCACCAAGTAAAATCAGGTTCAACAAAACCAACCTTTATACAATTATGGTAATTAGCATGGATATTTTTATTCAAGTAACGCTTAATTCTCGCTGCAATTATTTTTCTTGCACCAATGCAGGCAGACCTTCCAGAAAATTTTCTTCCTTTCTTCATATTCCACTTTCTTAATATTCCCTTAGTTTTCTTCTTAATCCCAAAATGATTAACCTTCCCATATTCTTCTGAATTTACCTTGTACGTTTCGTAAAAATCCCACTTTACCCTTCAAATTTTTTCCCTATCCCACTTCTGTTTATCCCCTCTTCTGGTACTATTCTGGAATCCCTGTAACAAAATTCCTTCCCATTCAGAAATTTCCCTTTTCCCACTTCTTTGTTCCCTCATGAATTCATTGCAGAATCTTGTTCACAAAGAGCAGAAGGATATGCTCTGAAGCATCAAGAAAGGGCAAAGCAAATTTCCAGTGAAAGTTGAGGAAGCCATGTTGAAAGTCTAGCCTATATTTTACTTAAATTCCCTGTTCTTTTTTTCATATATTATGCTTGCACTAGTGCAAGCATGTCATCCTATATAATAATGCAAGCATAATGGTACTAGCAGAATAGCATAATTTAAGCGGTGCAAGCAGACCGGTGCAAGCATGCACCCTTTCAAAAACATAGTACAATTTGTTATTTTCACAGCATACGAAAGTGGTCATCATGAATTTATAAGAAGTCCTTTCACTTAGTCGATGAGTACTTATGCTATCATATTAACTAGGATATAATTATTTAAAGTACAAGGTGTTTTTAAGTTAAGAATCATGATCATTTTTTAATAAATGCTAAAAAAAAAAAAAAAAAAATTTGAATTATGAAGAAGTGTGGAAGTGTCTAACCGTTGCTTGGATATAATTGCCCTTTCTGCCATAATCCTAGATTTCCTTCACTTGTAATGATTACCTCACCTAGCCGTTAAAACGCTGCCGCAAGCTCCAGTCCAGCACGATCTCAAAGATGTCACGCATCCACGGCTATTTCAATGAAATGAATGGGTGATAAGATGGAAGGGATGGTGGATAGTTGGATTCCTATCTATAAGAACCAATTTTCCTAGTGTTGCATGTAAATTTTTTACTGTTCATAACTGTTAAGCAGCGATGCCGCCTGTTCGAAGCGAACCTTCGTCTCTCAGTATGGTAGAATAGACTCTTGAGTATCGCAATAGTCTTGCACTATTGCGATACTCAGGCTTTCTTCAATTCTTGCAAAATTTTGACGGGCACAACAATGAAGTGGCCCTACAGTTTGCCAGAAATTTCAAAAATGGCCAAGTGAAAATTGGGCCTCTAAAATTTAAATTTACGGAGGAGTCTATAGCAGCAGCGATAGGTTTGGAAAATACTAGTGAGTAGTATTTTAAAAATCAGAAACTAGAAACGAATCGACGGCAGCGTTTCGTCGTCGACGAGAATATGAAGGTAGATTGGAAGAAAGGAATTCCGCGCAGTGCCCTACTGGGACAGTGGCGGGACCTCCTTTTCATCCTACAGAAATTCGTGACCTGTGAGGGAAGGTACTCCCTCACTTTTATGTACCATTTTGGGATGTTGCATCGTTTTGAAGGCGGCCAGCATGTCCGGTGGAGGATTGATTTCCCCTATTTTTTGCTTAAGAGCTTGGAAAAAATGGCCAAGGGTGTGCAGGACGCACGGGCAGACCAGGCCGACAAGAAGTTATATCATCAAGACCTGATAACGATTTTGGTCCAGAAACAATTAGAAATTAAAGGCATGACCTGGGAGGCACTGTTAAAACATCTGCATAAAAAGACAGCTACTGGGAAGGATACAAAGGACCCCGCCAGTACAAGCAAGGGTCCGGGTAAGAAAGAAAAGGGGAGTCCTTCTTGCACAAGTGAAAAAAGGAAAGGACCCGAAAAATCAACAAAATAAAAGGCCCCATCTCCAAATAATAAGACAGATAGTGCACCTGTTGAAGAGACTCCTTCTATGCCACCAGTACAAGCAGAGACCCCCGAGGAAGACAACCTGTCAGCCCTTGCAGACGCAGAAAAATCTATAGAGGTCGAAGATGACACTCTGTTGGCTGATTTCATTAAAAAGGCTCGGAAGAAAGAATGAGGAATCTACTGCAGGCGAAGAACCATAGGACATCGAATCCCCTCCTGCACCAGTGCAAGAAGAAGAAGAGCAAGAAGAAGAAGGAGAAGAACCAGAAGAAGAAGAAGAAGAAGAAAAGGAAGAAGAGTTTGTTGAAACCTTGAGGGATACTGAGGTCCTTGAGGAAGACACAGCCCCTGTCGAGACAGAAGATTTGGTAACTCCTGCTACTCAGATAGCTAAACTAGAGCTTCAAGTGCAGAACTTAGAACATCTCATAGCTAAAGCGCAAGAGGATAAAGAACAGAGTAAAGAAGAATTAACGACAGAGATCCATAAAAATAAAAAAGAATTTAGAGTTTGGAAGTACTGAGCTACGCAATGTTTCAAGCGACTTAAAAGGGTGACAAAGAAACTAAAGAACATCAGAAAGAAGAAGTCTGAAACATTGCAGGATGATGCCAGTATGTCGGAGCAAGATTGAGCTAGAATGCTCAAAGTTTTAAAGGTTTTTTGCAAAGGTAAAGAGTTGTGTGAGGACACACAACAAATTAGGGATGGGAGGATGTTAGCCCCCTAATTTTCTCTCTTTTTTCCATTTTCCCCTTCCTAAATTATAACCATTTACCTTTGTTTTACCTCTTTTATGCACCCTCATCTTGCACCAGTCCAAGCACAGTGACATATTTCGTATAAACTTTATTTTTCATATTTTTAATTCAATTTAGCATTTGTTAATTATTTATTACATGATTTCTTACTTTTAATCACACTTTGTAACTTATCGATATCTCCAATGTTTATTTGGTGGTTAAAGTACTTATGGTGAATGTTGATCCCAGTGCAGGATCGGATCTTGCATCGTTACTGGCACAGAAAAACCTTGCGGCAGATCCGAACCTCCTCGATCACCGCCTTATTTTGAGTAGCTCCAGCCATGATAACAAAGATCGAGCAGCTTCAGCCACGACAGAAAAGATCGATCCAAAGGCAGCCAAGACCAAAGATGGAGATTGGCTATGGCCAATTTGCTAACCATCTAATTTCGAAGGCCAAGAAGCTAAAATCTGCATTTGGTTATGTAATCGGTTAAATGATCTATTTTTGCCTTTGGCCAAAGATCTATATAATGTAGAATGTAAATATGACTAGGGAGGAAAATTTTGATAGCAAAAGGAACAGGAACACAGCCAGAGAGGCGGTAACCGGTTATTGTATTTTGTTATCGCCCGAATCTGGGCTAGACAATGTATTAATGTATGTACTTGCCTCAGTGAATTAATAAAAGGGAGCTCCGCCTCATGCTTCACAAAATTGTGTTCCTATATTTGAGCTGATGAATTGATTAAAATACTGAGCAACGTTTTTATTTAAATGGAAACACGTTGGTTGGCTAGGGCCCAGCCAACCCAGCACGTTTACCCTATTTCCTGTTTTCCTGTAATTTGTGTTTACATTGTCAAGTGTGATTTAATTTCAAGCACATGCATTCTTATCTGAGTGAAAGTGGATCAGTTGTGTGAAGTAGATAAATTTCCTTTTTCCTGCACTTTATTTCAGATTGGTTTTCCTCCGCCTGGTCCAAGCAGGATAAATAACCCTACACCAGTGCACGTTGTTGTGATATTTCCTTTCTGCAATTTTGTTTTATTGGTTTTCCTAGCCTGGTCCAAGCAGGAGAAATGAACCTGCACCAGTGCACGTTGGTGTGATGCAGCAAGTTTTCTTAGTCTACTTCCCGCAATCTTCTTTCTTTCATTAAATGCTTATGACAGGATAAATGTATATTGATTGTTTCTTTATTCCTGCACTCTGTTAATATCAGAAACATTCATTTTTTATGTGTGCAATTCGATTTAATAGTATAACAGCACTTGCAATAATTAAGCACTCAGTTTAAGAATTAAATGCTAAGTGCAGGAAGCTCTGATCCAGTGCAAGAACTAGTTTATTGCCATGGGATCTGAGTGCTTTGAACCTAGAAAATTTCAAGCCCTTGCATGAAGTAAAAAGTATTTATTAAATACACCATTTCTACCTTCTGCATAAATCTTTGTTCTTGCACTAGTGCAAGCAGACTGCGATAGTGCAGGACAGATTAATGCAAGAAGGAAATATTTAAAGGAGCAGGTTTAAGGGCCCATCTGATGAGACTGATAAGTGTCTCTGCTAAATAAAAACACACACTCAGTATTTAAACAATAATTAGCTAGAGTGATTTCCCTTTTTATCTTTAATTCCCTCTTGAAGATGCATTCTTTCTTGTTCCAGTCCTAGATTATTATAATGGTTCAAGTTGCCTTTTTCTCTCTTTAATTTGATTTTGCAATATTTCCTTTGAAGAAAGTAGGGATTTATATTAGGAAGATTCATACCATATCTAGCATTGCCTGTGCTTCGTCTCTAAGTTTACAGATCCACCAGTTTGACAAATTAAGTGTTGAGGAGTTTGCTTAAGTGTAATTCCTGCACCCAACACATACTACTGAGGTCCTTGCTGAGCAACATATGAATTTTGTTGTGGAATGTAAGCATTTCCTTGAGGTGTATTATACACCATCTGGGATTGACCTTGAGGATAATAAGTGAAAGCTTGGGGCATACTATATACCGCCTGAAATTGACCTTGAGCAGGGTAAGTAGCGCCTTGAGGCTGATCAGGTTGTCCCTGCGGAGAAAGTTGAACCAGCTGCTGAGGTTGGACAGGTTTTCCCAGCAGGGCATGTTGGTTTCGATACTAAGGTTGTGCAGGTTGTCCCAGCGAGGCAGTTTGGCCTGGATACTAAGGACCATTGGGTTGACATTGTGGAAGAGGTTGGCCCGATGGTTGGGATGGGCCAGGTTGCCCCTGAAAACCAGGTTGACTCGGTGCAGGACGGTAGGGTTTTCCTTGTTGTACAAAAGTTTGGCCTTGTTGAATGTAAGGTTTTTTCTGTTGCACAAAAGGTTGTCCCTGTGGTGGATACATTTGTCACCCGAGAACATAAGACGCTCCCGACTGAAATTGAGGTTGACTAGTAGGACCGTAGGGTTGTCCTTGTTGGGCTAAAGGTTTCCCCTGTAAGGGTTGTCCTTGCAGACAGTAAGGTTGTTCCTGTGGACCAGAGGGTTGTCCCTGTTGGACCGAAGGTTTTCCTTGAAATGGTTTTCCTTATAAGTCTGAGGGTTGTCCCGGCTGGTAAACAGTTTGATTGGGATCAATCGGAGGAAAATATATGGGATTACCATATACATCATAATGATGCGAAGGGTTTCCAAAATCTTGGGGCTACTGAGAACTCTAAGGAGCAGAACTCTGCTACTGAGGACCCGAAGAGAGAGCATATCGTTGCTTAATAGATAACAGATAGTCATCGAATTTATAACCGCTAGGAATAGCAATAGAAACCATAGGTGCAATACACGTAGATGGGATTCCCACAGCACGAGGCTGTGATCCACTCACGGCAGGCCAAACAGGCATCGTGGGATTGATAAATATAGACCTGCAAAAATCAGTAGACCCTGACAACGAATTCGTACTAATAACCGGTGCGGATGAAGCCACACAAACAGTGGGTCAGACCAGGATAGATGTAACACCGGCCGATGAGATGGGTGTCAAAGGAAATATTCTAGATACAGGAATAGACGAGCTTCCTGTGGGAGTGGATGTACCAGACTGTGTCATGGATGCAACACCAAAAAGGATCTGACCCAAAGTACGATAACCGAGTGGAAGAGACACCAATTGTGGGGAAGGTTGACTGGAGACATATGGGAAATCTTCTGGGAAGAGTTGATACTCCCCTGTAGAAACATGAAGCTCTTCACTGCCCACAGGACTCTAAGAATCCATGTCTGACGAGGTTGTAAGATCGTCGAAAAGACGATGAGGACGACCAGGTAAAGCAGCGGCTAATAGCAGTGATCCTGAAGTAAGAGGAGGAAATTATTCCTCGCTCCCAAAACCAGACCAAGCACCCTGAGGTTTCTAATTGATATCAATTGACCCTTCATGAGGAGACCGGTTAGCGAGAGGTAAGATACTCGGAAGGATAGACTACCAAAACTCGACAGACCTAGTGGACTGAGGTGTTTCCAAAGAAACGTCAGGAGAAGGATCACCACTAGGAGGCAATGAAGAGGATAACAAAACTAGTGGTTCTGCCACTGTGACAATGTTTCAAAATAGGAAGAAAACGAGATAGCCTATTCGAGGCTTCAAGATAAAACACTAAGGAACTACTAAAAACAAGCCAAGCAAAGAGCAAAGATCTGTAACGGGCATGTGATCATAGGTAGTTAATTTTATGACATTGAAATGAAACTTTTTTGTTTCATGTTTTAATAGTCGAGAAACAGGCAAAAGATGACTCTAGTCACTTTCAGATTGAACAAACATGAAAGGACAAGTTCTCGATGATCTTTTCACTTTTAGAGAGTCGCAAAAGACCAAAATGACTACTCAGGTAATCTAAGCAAGAGGGTGTACCAAGTTTCCGTGAACTGCCATATACACCTAGGTGATCAAATGAAAGAGAAATGACCAAGGACTTTACCTACATGCAGGTAGTCTCCCCGAATGTTGTGTTCGGTGTATCACGGTTACAGGGTGGCAAACTCAGCTTCCTATGGATAAAATATTGCAAGCTATGAGGGTCTCCCTTTATATACGTAACAGTATGGGGAGCACAAGTTCGTACTAGTGTTGTCTAATGCCAAATGGAAAACGACAGCTACTAGGTTTAACGACGCCAAAACACATCACTAGCTTAGACCTCTAAAATATGTACGTTAGGTTTCAATGCTTCCTTAGGTTAATTGAATTCATTTTAAGGTTGATCTTGAATTAATGTTGCGATTTCAAGGCCTTACCAAATGTGATCTCAAATTCTTAAATGCACACTACATGCAAAAGAACTTCATTTCCATTCAATGAATGCTAGCTAAGAGAAGGATAGGAATCTATGACAAGGTAGCAATCAATTGAAACAGAAGAATAATTTTAGTAATGCATCTAATACAACCAAATGAGAAAATGAAAACTCTTTCCTAGTTCTCTAAGAGCTAGTAAAGTAAAAGAACATTTTCATTTTCAATTGAAACGAAAGAATGCAATTTTTTGTCTTTTTAGATGAATGAGGCACGCAATGCACTGTTACACTAAAAAGAAAAAGAAATACTAGCTTTGAGTACTACGAATGTAATGATCTAAAATGAATAAATCTATGCAATACAAACATAAAATGCACTCAAAACAAGAATGCACTCTTCCAAACAAAAAAAGGGCTTTCGGAACGATCCAACGAGCACTGTAATCTATGCTCGAAGTGACGAATGGAGAGTCAAATGAAAACAAAATTGATCATCCAACAAACAAAATACACGAAGAATCGAGAGAAAGACTAACACAATCAGTCAGTGAATTGAAACGACAACTATCAAAGTGACTCGAACTTAACTCAAAAGGCTCAGTGAGGAAAAGGCCGAACAAACAGCACAAGGCACCTAGAAGCCCTAGGCTACAAACTCCATTGATAATATGATGAAAAAATAGCTGAGAATACCAAGATTACATAGAAAAAACAATCACAGTAGACCAATTTCAAGGCATAAAACCAATCCAAAGCCAAGAAATACTGACAAAAACTCAGAAGAAAGGTCAAATCAAATCCTACAGGATTCGATGCGACTATTTAGCTGTAATCCACGCTAAACAGGGTTTGGCGCACCTGTAACAAAAGAAACATGAGCCAATCGGCGCGACTGTTCAAGGAAAAACTACGCCGAGTTAGAAATATATGGGAAAAAATAAAATCATTGAGCAGAGGTCAGACTTGACACTCTGGAACTGAACAGGATGGTTTAAAATAGTCACACAAGTTAAGAAAAGCAGGAAAATGATGAAATGACCAAAGTCAACTCGACAAGCCAAACGTTCGACAAACAACGAGATGACAAACACACACTGATCCCCAGCGGAGTCGCCAACTTTTTGTGTAGGTAAATCCCCTCTGTGGACAGAGGCAATCCCTCTAGCCCTAGGGTGGGTCTAGAAGCAAGAGGACATGCTAATACGTCAATTCCTAGTTAATGAATGAAACTGAGTCGAGATAGATGTCCTACCTTTGTTCCAATGCAGTTGTCATAGCTGTGGCAACAGTCTCTTGATATTCATCCCAGCACGTCGCGGTCCTTCAGTGGTGGTACTCAGGTGCCTGCACAAGGATCAAAGAACGATAGCAGCGTACTAAAAAATATTTGCATTCATAAATATCTAATTGGTCAAGGAGAATTAAACGTATTGTGCAATATTAATCACATCAACACAAGATGCAAACCAGAACATCAGTCATGTATTAATTAATAGAAAGAAAGAGATTACAACCAAATGAGCCTTGACGTCGCAGCCTCCTTCAGCGGGTCCAGTCGAAATGCGTCTCGAGCATTCGTCAGGGAATTGGACTTGGTGAGGCAATAAGCCTAGACTCGCTCTCGACAAGGGGTCTCTCTCTGCTCTATCTCACACCAGCTTATTCAGACTGTCTCAGCTATTCTCCAAAATGTTCAGCTAGCAGCATCTATGTGAGAGAGATGTATTTATAGGAGAGAAGGAGGAGGTTGGGATCCCTCAAATGGTGGAAGGGAGGCCTTATCCTTTGGGAGGTTGCCAAAAATTAGGGAACAAGAAGCCAAAGGAAGATGTTCAACGTTATTCAGTCGAACAACCCATGCTGACTCCGCTCACGAAGTGGTTGGAAATGGAAAATTCGCTTCTATATTTAAAAAACTTTCCAAAAATAGCTCGGTGTGGGTAGTCCACTGACACAGAGCGCCAATGGGCGCGGGGCCCAGTGTTAACTTCTTTTATTTGCAGGAGGCCATAACTGCCTGCCAACGCCGACCCAAAATCATGTGTTTTTTATGGTCTATTCCAGGAATATTCAACAGAGGAAATGTTCTTCTCATAGCAAGGGATGCAATGACACTTTTTGCAATGCATGACACTACATATAAGTCACATAAATGGTCCTCCAATGTACGGGATGGGGATTGCAGGGACGATGACAAAATGTTGTGTAACAGTTAGTGTGTTCAAATTTCTGGAAATGTGTTGATATTGAATGAAATCAAGATGTCTTTCCAGAAGTCGAAATCTTATAAACATACGATGCAGTGTTGGATTTCTGATAGTATAAACACTAATAAGTTGTAGTACCACAAGTTGTGAGTCTAACCTAATAATTATGCGGTTAATACCAAATGAAATTACATGAGAGAGAAGTTCGATCAACACACTATACTCAGCGATATTTTTTGTAGATTGACTGAACAAATCCCTTGAAAACTCACTAACTTTTCATTCGGAGCGAAAATGGCCCATGATGCAGAGGATAGATTCCATACTATGACTAGCATCATCAACATACCCAACAAATGGTTCCAAAGATTTAGACATCTGCGATGAAATGTAAAGCGGATTATTAACTTCAAGAAAACTCTAGAAAAACAAACTAAGACAGTAAATGCAAATCAACAGCATATATACAATATAATACAAAAAATTACTATGCTCATAATTAAGCATAGTAACATTTCATATACAACCCATTTCGGGGCTACACCAATGGAATTCTATTGTAATCTACCAACTCATAGGCACCCTTAGCAAGAATTATTTTGAAAATATAGGGGCCATGCCATAACGGCTCAAAATTCCCTGTACCTATTACATCAGCTTCCTGATCATAAAGAAGGACCAAGTCACCCTCTGAGAAAATGCGAGGTTGGACATGCATTTTGTATTGTGCCTTTATACGTCTCTTATATTCTTCGTTGGCCAATTTGGATTCATGACGCGTTTCATCAAGATGGATGAGGTTAAAAAGACGCACTTCTTCATCAGAGGTGTCAGGTAGCAAGTTGGTTGCGAGTTTTAATGACTTTATTTCACATTGGATTGGGAAGATAGCTTCCAGACCATACACCAATTGAAAGGGGGTAAATCCGGTTTTGTTTTCACCGAGGTTCGGTACTCCCACAAACCCGAGTACATGATTAAATTCCAATTTCGTTTATGAACTCCTATCATTCGTTGAAGCATTCGTTTAAGAATCTTGTTAATAGGATCAACTTGTCCATTTGATTGTGGATAATAAGGAGTAGAACTATCATGCTGCAGTCCTAATTTGGCAGTCAAATCATTCATCATATGATTACGAAAATGTGATCCATGACTTGTGACTATAGCCTGTGGGACCCCAAACCGAGAAATGACATGATTAAAGAAAAACAATGCAGTTGTTTGTCCTGTGTTGTTGAATGTAGGCATCACTTTGGCCCACTAGGTAAATTATTCTACTACGAAAATAATATAACCATGCCCCCCAGATGAACGAGGGTTACAGGTCATGAAATCAATGCCCCATTTTGAAAATTCTCCCACATAGACAAGAAGATGCATTGGCACTAGCAGTTTGTGGATTTTACAATCAAATATCTGACATGCATGACAACTTCTGACTGCGAGGATGCACTTGCGAAATATGGTAGGCCAAAAGTAACCGGCGCGGAGTATCTTCTGCGCGGTATCATATCCAGACAAATTTCCACCACAAACCCCAACATGACAATCATTTAAAACCTTTTCAACCTCCTCATGAGTGAGGCACCTTCTTAAAATTGTATCGACACCACGACAATAAATTGTAACGCCGACGATCAGATGATCCAATCAGAAACAGAGACTCATCAGGAATAGATGGTTCTGATGTAGTAGCAGTACTATCAGAGGGAAGGTCACATAGAAGCTCAGCCAAAACTAAAGGCTTCTTTGACTTGGATTTGATGAATTCCAAATAAAATTCCTACAAAATGACAATCCATTTTGAATACGTGTCCCCTAGAAATTAATGTGATAAGTTGTAAGTCATGCGGTTGCAATCCGAAATGACAATGGTCTTCCAGAACAGGATATAGTGGCAAAATCTTTGGACATCTTGAACAATTACCAAGGAAAGCTTTTCTACGTATGAATACTTCACTTCCGTATCATTGAGATTACGACTCAAATAATAGATCAAATGTTATATCCCATTTTCTACTTGAATCAATACCACATCAATGGTCGTATAATTCGCAGTGATATATAAGAAATAATCACTCTGGTAATTGGGGGGATAGATTAATGACGCTCAGACAAGTGTGTCCTTGATAGCATCAAATAAGCTTGCGCAACCTTACCCCAATGGAAGGGAATCCCATTTTTTAAGAGCCGAGTAAATCCTTTAGCCATTTCGATGTAGTTGGGTATGAAACTCTTTAGGAATTTATCCTTTCCCTGAAGTTTCTGTAACTGAAGAAAATTTGATGGCACAGGAAAATCAAGAATGGCCTGCACCTTCAGTGGTTCGAGTTGAATTCCTTCTTTTGAGATGATGAATCCTAACAAATGACCAGAACAAACACAAAACACACATTTATGTGGATTGAGGCGTATTTTGTAGTTTCAGCAGTGTAAAAATATAGCTCTCAAATGCATCGGGTGATCAGCCTGGTTTCGTGAATGCGCGAGTAAATTGTCTAGATAGAGTTGAACAATGTGCTTGATTGCATTGAAAGCATAATCCATAGCTCTCTAAAAATTTTCCCCAACGTTCTTTAAACCAAACGAGAGTTTCCGATAAGAAAATATGCCCCAGGGGGACAGACGAATTTTGTCTTATATTGGTCCTCTAGGCGGATATTGATTTGATTGTAGCCAGAAAATCCGTCCATGAATGAAAATATTTCGCATCCAACACGATCATCAATAATCTCGTCGACAAAGGGAGTAGGATAGTTGTCTTTTGGATAAGCAAGATTGACATCTCGATAATCAATGCACACTCTGATGGTTCCTTGTTTTCTCGTGACAGGATCAATGTTGGAAACCCACTCAGTTAGCAGAATAGGGTAAATTAAACAAGCACACAAAAAAATTTCAACGTCTTCTTTAATGGAAGTAGCCTTCTTTGGATGAACAGGACGAAGGCGTTGACGTACCAGCTTGACATCAGGGTACATATTAATAGTGTGTTCAATGATATTAGTATTTATGCTTGGAATTTCCTTGTAAGACCAAGCAAATACATCACAAAATTCATGAAAGATGGAATGATATGTTTCGAGCTCTGATGGAGAACAAGACACGCCGAGATGAATGTTTTCTACAACGTCGGGTTTGGTCGAAATATCGATAAAAACGGTTTCTTCAATATTTGATAAATTTCTCCCGGAATCGATTGCATTAATAGGAAAAGAATTCAAAAATAATTTTTTGATCGATGGGTGATATAGTTCACTAAGATTATCTTCTTCGTAATCATTAATATGGGAGCGATAATGATAATCTTCCCATGGTTCTCCTTATGGCATCATGGATTCCATAATATTTTGATATGTCAATAAAGTTGAGGAAAAAGGATCAGATGAAGTACCAAAATATATTGAACGATCAACTCAAACAACCGGTGACGATGATTTTGGATTTTCCGCCCAAGCCATGTATATTGATTTCTATGCCAACTCAACGGGGCTGGGCTGCTGAAATTCATCCAACGTAAAAATTCATAATGACATGTAATCTTCCTTAAGTCAGATGGAGTGGAATATATCATGTAGCAGGTCTCTATGTTTGTAATTTATGTCGACGTCACAGGCGGCGGTAATGCAAAGGTTCCCATGCGAGTGGAATCCTTTAAGATTCCTACACCAATGTTTTGAAGTGCAAGTTGGGGTGCGTGAACTAACGGAACGCTTCCAGTTACCTGGGAACTGGAGGAAAATAAGGATAGTTGATTGATGACTGTGATGACACCTTTATGTGGAAAGGTGATCATTCTAAAATATGTAGAGATGATTGCAGTAATAGCATATACCCATGGCCTTTCGAGTAAAACGTTTTAATCAAGGGGTCTGTCAATGACCTCAACTTCAACATTTACTATTTTCCCCCTAGTTCAACATTCAGGTTATTGATAATACTGCAAGTCTTATATTTAAGTCCGTTGAAAGCATTCAACATCATAGGCAAGTGAGATAGGCACGGCGAGCCAAGTGACTTCCAGCAATTGACATACATAATGCACGTAGATGCTCCCTCATCAATAATAGTATGATGAACAAGGTGATTTAGAACATTTACCTGGATGGAGAATGCCAATTTTTCTGGTAATTGCGGCACATAGCCCGTGTGATTAAAAACTACGAGATTGGAATCTATCGGATCAATTCCACCAATTGCCGACAACAAAGCCTACTTCTGGGAGGGAAATTTTTGAAGCACCTCAAGCACTCACATAGCTGAAGGGGATTGAGCCAAATCTTCAACTATATTATAATTTTGAGCATCTCCAGCTCGAGGTTTAAATTTCAATTTATGAACGACTACCTTTGGTGGCTTGATTGTCAATTCAGGAATAGCAATTGGCGGTATCGATTCTGTAGACGGGTTCGTGTTCGAGGTAGTAGGTTGATGTAGCGTGACTACCGTAATATTTATTACGCATTGACACCAAAAAATCAGTCGATGGCTTCGTGAAAAACAGCATAAGAACTTGGGAACTAGAATCTGGATCCATAGAAACCAAATTTGTGTCTGGATTCGGAAATGGATGTGTCAACACTGCGGATGCATGCGAGGTCTTAACCAATTTTGAGGCTTCGGCACAGTGAGGACAATCTCGAACAAAGTGTTCTCGATTATAGATTATGCAAGGGTAACGACGCTTCTGATTTCCAGTCGATTGATTAGATGATATTTTCTACAGAGTAGAAGTTTGTTTTCTCTTTGATTTCCCCTTTTTCTTGCTTCTGGGTTGCTTGTCACTATTTCCCTTTGTATATGACATGGCATGAATTTCAGAAGAAGGTGAAAGATCATATGCATTAGAGTGATGTGTGCTTGCAGTACCGAACATATCATTTCTGGCATGACCGTCCTTTGATGGATGACGAACAGTAAAATTGGATCACAGTGCGTTGCGAATTTTCTCATAGAGCATGCCAAACTGAGCGTAAATCAAGTCTAAATATTGGGCACGAGCAATGACCTGTCTTCAGTGACGACGCAACCCTTAGCCACATCCTTGGTTATAGATGGAAATAGGGACTTAATGAACCACTCAGCAAGGAGCTTATCAGGAACAAATGTCTTAACCATTCTACTACGACGACGCCACTCATGAATATGATCTGAAATGTGAGTAGCATTAGTCTGTTCAAAATTATTCAAGAGTTATGTTCCAGTTTCATATCGTATTCGTAACTGGACGTGGGTCAAAAATACAGTAGTTAGGGCAGTGAAATTATCAAATGAGGCTCTTGGTAACTCAATGTACCATTTCGCAGCCATACCAATGAGCGTACGCTGGAAAAGACATAGTCGAATGGAGTCATCATTTAGGAAGTTAGATGAACACCACAAATGATAAGTCATAACATGCGTCGACAGGTCTTCCCCAGGGTTTGCATTGAACTTAGGAATATCCAAGGGAAATTTATGAGGTATCACCGACCACCAAGGAGTGTAATTGATTGGATCATTGGTGTGCTGGTTTAAATCTGGTAACTCTAAAGTTGAAATAAAGGGAAACTATCAATTTAGATTGGGTTGATCATATCCAGGGTATGATAGAATTGCTTGGGAAACAGGCCTTTGAGCACCAGCATAAGGAATTTGTTGCTATTAACCCAGATAGGGGTTGTTTTGATAGGAAAACGCTTGAGGATTTTTTTGACCAAAACTTGGGTAAACTACTTGTTGAAATGAAGGTTGTGGTACTTGCGCTTGTGGCTGCCAAGGGGTCTTTCCACCAATATTATAACCCAAACTAGGATAGCTTGGATTTGGTTATGGAGAGGTATAACCTGGTTGCAGATGCAACATCCCATAATATGGTAATCCAACTTGTGAATAAATAATTATGGATACAGGTGGTTGTTGTAAACCAACCGAAGGAGTTGGAGTATAAGGGCCCAATACTTGAGGGTATTGGGTTGAAGGACCCACCTGAGAAAGTGGAGGTACAACATTTTGAGCCTATAACAGGAGTAAGGATGTATTAACAAGTGGAGTTGATGTGGGTGCAAGAGGTTGAACTGGTTGTTACAAGTGTACAATTGTTTGTGTTTGGATGGGTAGAGTTGGTTGCCACTAACAAAAATTCATTCTGACATTAGGATGACCAAATAATGACAGAGTACTATCGAAATGGGTTATCATAGGTTGGCCCCCAGCATGAGGAGTATAGTAAGAAGGAAAATATTGTTCTCCAAATGCAGGGAGTCCAATTTAAATTGTACTTGATGGAATATACCCAGATGGAATATATTCCATACTCACTATATATTTTCCAGTTAGAATACCAGACGATGAAATTGGTGAAGTCCATGGGTTTGAGGATGGAATAGAGAAAGCTCCAAATAAATATTGGTAGCCAGGTGGGACAGAAGGGCCACCATATAGATGTGACTCTGGTGAAGTTGTGAACATCGACAGGGTAGCGAGATCAGGTGTTGTCCCAACTGGAATAGATGGTCCAACCGAAGATGTTGGCTCAGGCATGGTTATTCGACCAAATGTATACCCAATTGTATTTACAGGAACTCTACTAGACATAGGATCAACAAAAGTAGAGCCAGGTGATTGAGGAAAAGACTCATACAGGTAAATATCTGCCCCAAAATTATTTGGAGTTAAAGGTGTTTAGTCTTGTGGTATTTCTTCAATCAAAATTAAACCAGGTGGAAGGATTTCACCGTTAGGCCCAAAGTATATTTCAGGAGGTTGATTGTGCGATATGGGAGACTCAACGGCTACAATATATTGTGGGGTGACCGATACAGGAACAACTTCCAGTCGTGCGACTTCGCGATTCAGATGTTCTAGCAAAAAAATGATAGGATCTAGATCAACTTTCAATTGAACAACGTCGGGTTTAGGAGGTATGGTCTCACTGATTGGATGGATCGTGACCAAGGGTAGCTGTGAAGACTCCATCTCGAAAATAGTAGATGAACTATGATTTGTAGAAACAAATTGTGCCGACTCTGGTATATGTGAGGATGATGCCGCACCAGAGGTACTGATAGTACTAGTTTCGGTATAGCAATGCCGCCTTTTCCGACTAGAAATTGCTTTCGATGGTAAAGGTGGGTTCAGTGTTACTCTACGCAAACGATGGGGAAAGGGGTGTTCTTCTTCCACGATGACTAATTTATTTTATGACAAAAAAAATAAACAAAATAAAATGGTAATTCTAGAAAAAAGGTTTACCAAGTAATTGTGAACTACAGAATACGTCATGGCGAACCAAGAAGTATGGGCAGGAAATCTCCCGAATGTTATGTTAGGTGTATCACAAGTTACAAGGCGGCCGACTCAGTTCACTATGGATGGATAGAAACCTAAATTTTTCCTCCCAAATATAACCGAAGGTACGTGGAGGCCCAAGTCCGTATTAGCATTGTCTAATGCGAAACCGCATAGTGAGAGCACCCCCTTATACTTTTCAGACTAGAACACTGCCTTATATACCTGAAGGTACATGGATGAGCTTCAATATACTTATGTACGTGGAGTGAGGTATCACACTCGTAATGTATCGCAGACAAGTTAACGACAACTGATATGTTTAACGACGTCGGAACACGTCTCTAGCCTAGACCTTCTAAATGTTATCGTTATGGTTCCAATGATTTCTTAGGTAAATTGATGTAAATTTTAAGTTGATCTTGTTTATAAAGTTTGTCTTTTGAGGTTTACTACGTGATGTGATGGAAATTCCTAAAAATGAAAACTAAAATGATAAGAAAAATTTTCAATTTTAGCCTTTTCAATGAAAATCCTAGCTACTAAGGGAAAGAGCAATCAGTTTTGGAGCAAACAACAAAGAGCACAAACTAAAATGCATCTTTCCTAACTTGCTCCTATGAAAAATACATAATTCACTATATGCACATGCAAGTTTTTCTTTTCAGCTCCCTTAATGTGAATGAAAGAAAGGAAACTATATGCATCAAATCAACTAAAACAAGTGTTTTCTTCTTTCAGAAATGAGGAATTTAACAACAATTTCTCTTTTAGGAAAAACGAAGAATGGAACTACAATTTTTCCTACAGGAAACGAAGAATTTAATGACAATTTCCTTTACGAAAAAAATGGATCTAATGCAGAAATAAAATACTTTGAATTTGATTTGCCAATGATAAAGAAAAACACTTAAAGAGACATTGAACAGATTTACTTTTCAGAGGAAGAATCAGGTAAGTTCACTGCTCTCTAGGAGATATCAAACAATTGAGAATACAAAAAACAAATGGCTGAGAATGATAACAATGAAAAATTTGAATGGAATTTCGTTGGCTAAGGGGGCAACATAGTCTCTAAAGGGAGACAGTGCGTTGCAGTGCACCCCTGAGTGGGAGACAGTGCACTGCAGTGCACCCCTGAGTGGGAGACAGTGCACTGCAGTGCACTGTGTCTTGACCAACAGTGCGTTGGGAATAGCAGTGATTGAAAATGCGAAAAGGCAAGCTACATAACACACTTCTAATGCAATTCTTTCATTCAAAAGTCTAATAATTGAAATTAGATGCTACTTATGAGGATTGGAAAAGGAAAAAACACCAAGAATGATAGCAAACTCCCTAGCGGAGTCGCCAATTTTTTATGCAGAATTGTGATCTACGGATAAATCAAATTTCCTAAGTGTGGTGTTAGGCACTTAGAACAATAGATGAAAGACTTTGCTATCACTTTATCTAAAATAAATAGACACACAGAATGATAGAAGAACCTAATTTTGATCCAAGCGCTTCTTCTTCTCCTTATGTCACTTTTGTTGTCGCCTTCAATCCAACTCAGATCGCTAGATTATTTCCTGCAAATATAAATAGATAACAGCAAACAGATTGAAATATACAGATGCCTACTTATCTTAATCACTCAAATCGATTAGATGTGAAACATATATATCATTCAAAAATCTATTTCATGAGAAATAGAAACATAAACATATACATATATGGGAAAATGAACAACAATATTTATTAAAGAGTAGAATGGGGAGGTTACAACCAATGATCGATTTGATGCCACAAGCTGCAACTTCATCCCAGCCTCATCACATCCAACATCACACCAGCATCATGTCAGTACTTTCACTCTCTCAAATGATAATCTAACAACATTTCTTTACAAAAATTCTTCCTTCCCTAGCACTATAATCTCTGCTCAATTTATAGGGAAACTGATGGTAGTTTCTCAATGAATGAATTTCTAATAATAGGCAAGACATGTTCCCAAGTTTAGAGGTGTTAGATGGACACTTGGATTTGAATTATGACACATATAGACTCTTCTAGAAGGCATTGGCCATGTGGAGATTCCCGGAACAATGAGAATTCCACTCCCAGGTGACCAACACACTCTTGAATGTCGAGAAGTGCATTGCAGTGCACCCTTGAATGGAGGAAGCTGCATATGCAACGCAGTTAGTCCCTTTAGAGGCAGCGTTGGTGAGTTCATAAGTGTTCTAACATATACTTCAAACCTTAGAAATCTCATAATAGAAGCCATGAATGATTTTTTCTTCTCTTAGGGCATATAGTAACTGAAATGTAAGGGGATGATAGACCCTATATTTCATTGGTCCTAGGGATGACATCCAGTTTGACCAGGTCATGGGGATGATGCCCAAATTGACCAATAACACACTCCCTCTCAACTTGGGGATATTTATTTTATCCAGGATCCCTCTTAACTTAGGGAGATCAACTTATTTCCATAACATTAGAGAATGACTTCATTCGTTCTTATCGAAATCATTTCATATAGCTTCCTTCAACATGCTTACCAATCAAGTCAACTTTACTTACGAATATCTTCAACATCTTGAAGATTATATACCTGCACAACTTAAACAACAAGTACAACCAAATACATATATAGAAGCATGAATTTAACTTTATTAGAATCATGGAAGCATTATAATTTAGACAACAAATACCTAAACTTAGTTAGGTTCATAATCAACAAGAGACTATACTACTATACTTCAAATTCTCGCTCAGGTTTTGTTACAAACCCCATATCACATAATTTTCAATCAATAGTCTTATTATATCTAGGGCCTCAATATTTCCCACAGAGATATGATAGACTCTTTTATGACATTGCAAACCCTAGAAGCAATTCTAACAAGTGCAATTCTACAATGCATCTAACAATTTTAGAATTCATATGTTAGACTTCTACTAGGATTTAATGCAAACCCTAGATTCCATCTATGAGACACTAAGCCTCAACAATTAGAAACAACCGCAACACAATCTCAGGTTTCAGCAATCTGACCAACCTTTGTAAGCACGATACTTTATCATCATATCTGAAACAATAACATCTTATCCTAGAATATCAAACTTCAACTAGGGCCTAGTTACAAACCCTAGAACTATGATCATCAACAATTAGATTAGCACATATAAATATCTAGGATTTCATAGTAATGCATAAGCATATCATAATAATATTTATCAGACAAACCCAAGACACAAATATCATTACATTAAAGTTAGACATATAAAAAGCTTGATCAGGCTAGGGTTTCAATCAGACAGACAAACATACACCTAAGGTTTCATTCTTAGTAGCTTACTCTAGATATATAATGGTTTTTCTCATAAACCCTAATTTACCAAAACTTCAGAATATCTAATACATGGAGATTACTATCCAACCCTAAAGGATTAGGGTTTCCATAGCAATACCAAAACTCCAAACATGACTTTACCAACAAAACCCCAAACATCAAAAGAATAGCATTTTATAGATTTCATTGGTAACCCTAAGTAGACTAGGGTCTTCACATTAATCACATTAACATTGACATACCCTTAGGTTAGGGTTTTACAGAGAACCTTTTAGAGTTCCATAAAATGATGAATGAGTGTAATGAGGGTATATTTAATCCAATGATTACTCACCCAAATAAGAATATGTATGATTCAAAGGTACTAGACATACCGATGTTAGTATTGTAAAACATATTTATTAAAAATTACAAATTAGTTTTGCGCAAGGACTCTCGGAAAATGGCTTCTAGGGTTTTTTTTGCTCCAAGCTCCCTTGTCGCCTCCTCGATACAGTCAGACCCAAATGCTCATGGCAGTCAGCGGCAGGCCGAACCTGCTATCCCTCGCCTGCTCCCTTCCGGCTGCTACTGCGGTGGATTCCTGGATGCTTCTACCTGCACACCGCCACTTCTCCTCTTTGCCCCTTTGGCCGCCAACAAAAATCTCCACCTCCAAACTCTACAGGATGACGGCGCCCCTGCAATCTGAAACAGGTCACTTCCCTGGCCCGCTGTGTTAAGGAATGCCTACCTCCAAAAATAAAAGTTTGATGGTGCCCCTGCTGCTCACTTCAAGTCTCTTCCTAGGCCCACTGTACCAAGGAAGAGCTCCTCCGATAGGTCAAGCTGCGCGACCAGTTGGCTCAGTCTGTTCCTGATCGGCTCAGTCACTTCCAGACCACGCCAACTTCCCCTCTACCCAAATCTCCATCGTATCCCCCCAGCATCTTCATTCTTGGGCTTCCGTTTGACAAAGAAATCCAATGAATGCAATAATTCATCCCTGCAGCACAGCAAGCCATCAGGTCTCAACCTGCTATCACGCTCTGGTAGCATTCTGCCCCCCTCTTTTCAGATCTAGATTTTTCTCTTAAATGGTAAAACCTTGCTACTGTGGGTTCATTCCACGGACCTGTTTCATCACATCTCAAAGGCCATTGAACTCAAGCTAGGGATTCCCTCCCCTTCTCTGCGACTTCTTCATGCAGTTAAACAACTCTAGGACAATTTTCCTCTCTCTTTTTACAACATTGAAAAGGATGCCCTGGTGATTCTTTCCCTCCATTTATGTGGAGGTACTAACAGGCAGCCCTTAGCAGGAAATAGCTTCTCTTGTAGGGATGTTGTCCATGCACAGGCCCCCAAACCGGCTACTCCACCCATGGAGGCTTCCAAGCCTTTTTGGGTAGATAAAATGGAAGAAGTGCCCTCTGTTGAGATCTCCCACCTGGATCTTGAAGACCAGCATCAACTATTTGTAGAGAAAGCCTTCATCTGTCGATTCAATGGACACTGGCCTAGCACAGCTGATATATACCAGTGGATTCACTCCACCTGGACCATCAACTGCAAGGTTATTTTCTTTTCAAAAGGCTTCTTCATCGTCATTTTCCCTCACAGTGAGGACTACCAGAAGGCCCTCACTAGTGGTCCATGGTTTTGGGGAAAAGCGAGGATCTTCCTTACCCCCTGGTTCCCAGACTTCGATCCCACCACAGCAGTCATCACCAAACTTCCAATCTAGGTCAGGCTTCCAAAATTACCAACTCATCTTTAGCACCTTTCTATCTTCCAAAGCATTGGAAAAACTCTGGGACGTTTTCTGACAATTGATCCCTCGCGATGGGAAAAGGGCATCTACACCTATTCTAGAATTTGTGCTGAAATTGATATCAGTAAAGGATTACCCAATCAAATCATTCTCAAAGTCAGAGATTTCCTCTAGACACAGACCTTAGACTATGAGAACATTGTGTTCCGCTGCCGGCATTTCCATCAAACTGGGCATCTTCAAAACTCCTACACTTCATTCCTCGCCCAAAAGAAAGGAAGCAAATGCAAATCTAAAGATAAAATTTGGAAACCCTGTGATCCACACCCTAGGATTGTCATCATGTCCTCTAGCTCGGATGAATATGAGATGGAATCAGATGAGGAGGATGCAACGCAGTAGCAAGAGCAATCCTTGGCAGTCCCCGAAAGGCCCTCCGCCTCCTTAAATATCTAGAAGTGTTCTCACAAGCCCACCTCCTCTGACTCAGACAAATATTATCTTCCTTTGATAAGCAACAATATTCAAACGATTTCAGCACACCCGTCCCCTGATGGCTGGGTCAAAGTCACCAAAAAGAAAGGAAAGAAAAGTCGTATGGCAGATTCTACCCATTCTGGGTAGCTTCTGATGTCTGTCTCACTGAGCTTCCCTTGTCTCTCTTATTGTTCCTCTTTGTTGTTCTCTTGATAACATCTTGGCACCGCGTTTGATCGTTGATTTCTTCACGGCCTCCTGATCTCCTGGCCTCATGCTTCTCTATATTGTAACTCCTTTTGTACTATATGCTCTTAACAGAATCGGTCCTACCTTATTTAAAATAAAAATAAAAATAAAAAACATATTTATTAAAAGGAATGAATATACCTTTATCATGAAAATAACACAACTTACGGCCTAAGACATAGCTTTGAGTTGTTTTCTTGAAAAACCTTGTAGGAAATCAATTCCAATAAAACTTTTATCATGCTTTGTCTTGTGAGGTCTTTTCCATAATACTTCAGTATTCAGAAAGCCTTTCCAAAACAAGGAAAATATGAAAAGAAATGTTATTAGCATCTAATAAAAACACATATATATAATATATGGAAACCAAATATAAAAATATAATACAAGGAGTAAGATACTTATCTTTGGAAAAGTAGTGAGGGCTCCCTCTTAATCCAATCTCGAGGGACACCTATAACTTTATCAAAATAATTCAAAAAAAAATTACAAAGTATGTTAAACCTATAAGTACTAGAAATCAAAGCTCAAAGGAAAAAAATTCAAAACTTAGAGTGGAAGGATATTTAAGGGATAGAGTACTTAAGAGTCCCTAGCAAATAAGTCTTTGACTTCGGATTCTTCCACCTTGATTTTATTTATTGAACCTTCTTCGGCAAAGTTTGTTTTATCCTTGTCCTTCCTTTTATTCCTAGGATTATCAGGATAATCACTTCTATAGTGACCCATCTCATGAAAATTGTAGCATTCAATATTGGATAGGTTTATCTTCTTCCTTGGCCCGTTGGATTCCCTAAAGGTTCCTTTATTCTTGTGATGAGAGGAATAGGCATTTTAAATTTTCTCCTTTTCATTCTATTTATTACTTAATAATTAAATTTTGACTTCTTATTAACTACATGCATTCCATAATTGTCTGCATGTGGGAGTGTACTTTATTTCATCCATTATTAGGCTCATGGCCAATATCTTTATTTCTCTAAAAATTTCTTTTTCTTCTTCACTTGATTCATTTTAAGACTTCTCCACTTTTCCTTTAACTAGATCCAAGACTTTATTCTTCTCGAGGATGAGATCTATGCTCTCTTTTTTTCATGCCCTGTAATTTGAGGCTCCTTCTAAATTTTTTTCTCCCTTCAATGTGTTAGACATGGTTCTTTAAGAGAGTAGGATTCTTTCCTTATATAATAATTTTTTTTATGGCCTTTATTCAACTTATTAAGACTCCTTATTCTCCTTTCAATAGATCTTCAAGCTTCCTTTTTCCTTCTTCTTCATCTTAGCTCTGATACAATGTTGGAAAATCAGAAAGGTAGAAATATTTTCTTATGATGATAATTACTTGTGATATGCTTGTGTTCTTATTAAATTTCTTATGTTATTATTTTATATGTGTTTCATTAAGAAATTATCAAATACAAAACATGAATATCAAGGACACCAGATGTAGGCAGACAGCCAGGGGAAAATCCCTATCTAGGGGAAAACCCATTCAAGAACTCTTCCTTCAGTAGATTCATATAACAATGAGACAACCAAGACCCTAGACCGATAGTTCCTCCTCCACCAAATCATCCCTTCCTTCCTATAACTTTCAACCCTTCAAAGTGCAGCCTGAATCCAGAACTTCGACTTTGATGCAGCTTCACAACTTTGACCTTGATGCAAAAACTTTACAACTTCGGCCTTGATGCAACATATTCACAACTTCGACCTTGATGCAACAGCTTCATAACTTCGACCTTGATGCAACAGCTTCAGCCCAACACCATCCAAAAACTTTGATCCAATTTACTGCAACTACAAAATAATTTTCGACCCCCAACTTCAGAACTTCGATCTTCCAATAGAGAGAGAATTTGTGTCCCAACTTCAACTCAAAAAACTCGCATGTGTGAGATAAAGATAACCCAAAAACTCAATTTCCTACTTCCAACTTCTCTCCTTCTCCAACAACTTTGCACCTTTTACTGCAACCATTTTACTACACTTTTTACTGCAAATTGAACTTGATGAGAGATTATTCCAAATGAAGTCGAGTTGCTCCAATATATATGCTCCTGGTGAGGTGGAATTACCCTGTTTGAGGCTGAGTTAGTGGAGGAGGCCTAAATTACTTATTTTACAATAAAATATTTTTCTTTCTTGACAAATAATTCCCAAGAAGGGTTCTTTACAATATGACATGGAAAAGGACACTTGACATAAACCCTAGAGGTCTACAATGGAGACCTTTACCTAAAAAAAATTGACCCGAGCATGAAAACCATGCTTTAATGAGTCAAATTATATAATAATAAAATTTCTTTTTCTTTGTTTTGATAGAGAAATTTCATTATGACTCAAGTACAATTATGAAGGTCGAACCTAGTTACATTCTTCAACAAAGGGGGCATAATTGACTTTAGATAAGTGTATCTTTACTTAAGCCACATTGTACTATTAGTGATCAAGGATAATGGTGTACCTCATATCCTTATTTTTTCATCGTTTCCCTTACACTTCCATCCCCTTTAAAAAATGCTACCCTCATTTATGTATGCCTTAGGTTCAATGAATAAATAAATGGAAAATAAATGCAAACCTAAGTCAAACAAAGCCAAAAAAGTACTAGAGGTGAAAATCATGAAGGAAAAATAAAAATAATGCAGAAAAAATTATACCATTTCATCAAAAAGGTCCACCTCCAAAGTCCTATGCGAGAAAATCATATCTAAATAAAACATGGACTAAGCAAATTGAAAGAAAAATGTAAAAGGGGTAAGAAATAAGTTGTTGAAGTGGTAATTCTAAGGAAATAGTCCCTCTCAAAAGGTTTACAAAATATAAATTGAATATTTGTATCATTAAACATTAGTTGGACTAGTTTATAAACCTTATACATGATCTATATGAATTTTGAGTGTGATCTCACAACATTCCTCTTTCCCCTTGCATAATATATTCATCGCCTTTTATGTATTTGTAACCAAATGGCCTAAGAAATACTTTATGTCATCATAATTGGCACATGTATTGAAGGTAACATTGTACCATCTGTTACCACAAAATATAGTAGGCCTAGCGTAAAAATTCACTTGGAAACTTAGGTCTTATTGAAACAAAGTGATTAGCTACCATTGTCACCTTTGTGGCCTCTCCTTAGATATTTAGTGGTGGATGTTATCCCCACAAGGGAGGATTCCCTAAAGAAATAACTTTCATATCCTCATGGGGGTAGCAGATTCCATTCCATATTGGGATCGATGCACTGATTTATCATCAAATAGCCTCACTTCGCCTTCTTGCAACATGCATGTGTGACATGGAAACCCTAGGATCGAGCATTTGAAGCAGGACATCGTGTCTTAGCACTTCCAAACCATCTTAGTGGCCTCCATCGTCGTTTGGGATCTAGAACAAGTTAATCTCGATGAATCAAGTGCAAGGCTAGTGTGGGCGTGTCCCGGATCCATCTGGGCACATCAGCAATCAAGGAATTTCCTTGGATCCTTGGCTCAACGTTTCAAAATATTGAGGTGTAGAAAGTTGCATACAACCATTTTGAGGCTTCTCAAATGTCAACGCTCATATTAGGAGAGAAACTTTGGCACTGCAAATTCATATATTCTCTCAAAATTGGTTTATATGTCCTATATGTGTTGTTGAAGAGACTTCAAGGCATCCCTCAAGTAATCTCTATAGCATGTGTGATGAACCAATTGAAACATACCATCAAGATCATAATGGACTATATTCAATGTTAGAGGCTCAAAATTGTGCACACAAAATTTTCCTTCAAATGTCTTTCTAGCTCAGGATTTGTAATCAAGTTACCACACTTCTATTAGGGATGATTATGCATTTGTCCCTATTTTGTGTTTCCAACCCTCAAGGGAAAGTACGTTTATTAGGTAGACCCATCAATCTATAGACACACGATAATGTGGTCATAGAATGAGAAATAATTCAAGGAAGATTACCATAGACTTTGTACCAGTTGAAGGAGGTCCAACATCTTGAGTATAATGATGAGAAGTGGGAGCAATCCTGGAAGCATAGGTTACCTCTTTCCTTGGCCTGTTTTTCTCTAGCTTTGGTGTGTATTTTATTTTAATTATTTTTCTTTCTTTATTCATAGCTTAGGTGACTCGATTTTCTTTTTGTTTTTTTCATACCCCTTAAGGATGTAGCAATTTATCTCTCATCGGGGTTGGGACATTCATAATTTACTTTATTTATATAGTAAATGTGAAATTGTTAGGGATTAGGTGATGGCTAGTGAGGTGGGTAGAGCTCATGCTATTATTTTTTCTACATGATTATATATGTCATAGCCATATTTTGCATTTTTAATTTTATGTATTTTTGGCTTCATACGATTTTATCTTTCTTTCAAGTGCATCAACCTCTTAGGGAAAATTTCTAGGCTTGGACTCAAATGAGGATGTAGGCTATCAATTTCAATGACCAGTGATAATCAACCTAAAGAATAGAGGTGGATTAGGGAAACATGGAATTTGGAAAGCATGAATTACCTTGGGCTTGCTATATCAATCGGTGCCTCCTATTAGTGCCCTTCCTTCAGGGGAGGTCATGTTAGACTACGGGAAAAGGATAATATCTCAGGTGAATTATGGGAATAAGGGTACAATCAAGAGCATTCATTCATATAGCTTGGCCTATGATCCATATTAGTATGACCCAATTATTAAATTAAAACACATGATTATATAAATGGTTAGTGTACCTTCTGATAGATGACCCACTTCCTTCAAGAAGTATGATGTATAGGAGAGAAAACTGACTAGAGCATAGGTGGATAACTCTAAAATAAAGATATATGCGGGTCATCATAGGGTTGGTGGTTGGTTGGCTAACCAACTTGCAGAAAAATTCTCTCATACGGGTTACCCACTTTTGGTGGGTAACACCACCATGGTGAACTTAAGTAAATGTATAAAATAAATTATGTTATGAGGTTGTTAGAAGGGATCTTCTAGTGAAATTTGCTTAATGTCTTGTGTTTAAGGTTGAATCATCATTATAGGTGGACACCCCACATTGGGACTCATGCGCCAATCCTTGATATCCGACTTGTGTTTAAGGTTGAATCATCATTATAGGTGGACATCCCACATTGGGATTCATGCACCAAGCCTTGGGATCCATGTACCTATATTCAACCATATCTATCTAAATTGATATTTGTGTCAATTTTCTAGGGATATATGTCATTCCTTTCAGAACCATGATAGCGCTTTGGATAATGGGAAGGATTCCACATCATCACAAAGGTGTTTAAAAAAACATAATTCACTTTCTAGCATATGAAGTATGTGGAAGCCACTTTGAGGAATATTCTCAAGTGTTGGTGTTTACAAGTGGTTATGACGTAATTTTAACACATATTTTAAAGGAGGTTGGCTTCAAGGGTAGTTATCTTTTGATAATGCTAAAAAATTTGTTATATTGTTTCCATGGGATGCAAAATGGCTGCAATTTTTTTAAATGGGGTCATAATAGAAAATCAGATAAAAATTGACCAAGTTATGATGTTGTTAAAATAGTTATGTGAATGTTTTTGTGATTTTCAACACATGTGGAATTCGTTAAGAATTTGTTCATTATGAGGAGGGCACCCCATTTTTTAGAGTTTGTTGTAGCCATTGGATGCATTTTTCCATGGTTTGACTTGAGGATGTGGTATTAAGCTCACAAATTTTCCTAGCACTTGGTTTGCGCAGATGGGTTTTTTTAGTTCATGGTATTGTATTTGTGGTTTTAAAGACCTTCCTTCCTATATTTGAGGGAAAAAATTTTAAATTCAACCTTCTTGTACTATTTTATAATGATTTTACCTTATTACTTTGTTATTATGTGTTAACAAGAGTTTAGATACTATCATTTTAATACATTTATTCTCTTAGCCTTGTTGGCATGCCAAGTTGATGCAACTCTAAGTAAATAAATTTGGTATCTAAATACATAACCTATTTTAAATTGATGATCTGAATGAATATATTCATTTAACTATTCAAAGGGTTTAAATTTTCATTGTTGGTACATCCCTCATGATTTTAAGGTTGACGTTAACTCTAAAATTTTGGAATTTACTCAATTTTAAGTTGGTAAACTTCCTTTGATCTAGGAGGATCTTGTTCAATTACAGTTCAGCAGAAAGGTCCAGTCAACTCCAGCAGTTCGATGTCTAGTTCAGTATCCAATCCTCCAGTTTCGTCAATTCGCTAGTGAAAAGGTCCTTCAATGTCATGGTTCAGTGTCAGGTTCATGGCATGGTCGTCATGTGATTCGAATTTGGCTTTAAAAGGGTAAAATACCTTACAATGTAAAGGTCTATGGTTTTAAAAGCTAACCTAGTATCCTAGCCTAAAACCTATACATACAAACCTAAAAGCTAAACCTAAAAACCTATGGTGTTAAAACCTAGCGCATTAAACTTAAATGATAAGCGCTATGGTAAAACTATTATTTCTAAGCCCTAAAGCCTATGCTGAAAAACCTAAAGTGCAAAGTATTAAACCATATATTAAAAACCCATACCATAAACCTTTTAATATTAGGTTTGGTTAAAACAAAAATTGGTTTAAATACATTATAATAAAACTATAAATAAACCCATAGTGCTAAGTCTAAACTGCAGGCCTTAACCGCCAAGTCGACCGTCTCGGAGGTCTTCAACCATGTGACAGGTATAAATGAGACCACGGCTGAATATCTCAAAGTCGAAAATTGTAAACCGCGTATAAGCCACGTCTGGTGGATTCATTTGAACCATCGGGTTATATAAAAATGTGACAGCAATTGTTAAAACAGCAGTTAAGCCGCATGTTAAAACCTGTCGTTTTTCCATGTAACAATAAAAGACCGTGGCCGCCAGGTGTAGCCGTGACCGTCGGAGCCACCCTAATTGTCGAGATCCAACTACAACCATAGCCGCCAAAGGAGCCGTTCACATGTCGATGGGTGTTTTCCTTCCACCCGGTTAGCCTAACTTTTGGGGTTAAGTTTTATTATAAGGTCCAAATTTGGGTTTTGGTATTTAATTATGCACTAAGGTCAACAACTTATCCCTAGGTTTATGTGGAAGATAGGGATTTGAGACTTCATCACCAATTTTTCTCAACCAATTGTTATTTTGGGCATTTGAAGGTTTGATGCAGACTTATTTAAACCATGAAAAAACTTCATGAAGGACAAGGGATGTTTTGTAAATTCAGTTTTCAGCAAGATAGAGGTAGTTTTGTTTGCAGCATTGCTTAGCCGTCGGGTGTCGGAATTGAGCGCAGAGATAGGCGTCGGAAAGGAGAGAGAGAGTAATTTATGTTTATAGAGTATAGAAGTGCTTGTTAGCACATTCATTTTGTTTCATTTCTGTGTAAATAAATTTCTCAAGATCAATCCTAATAAAACGGACGCCCACTTGAAAGCGGACCTGGAGATGTAGTCCACCAGGGACGAACTCCATAATCAACTGTTTTCTTCTTCTTCTCTCTGTTTATTGTTGTGATTTAATCATTTTTTTTTGTTGGTTTATGTTGTCTTTCATTAAATCTTTCTTCAGTTAACAATCAATCTAAAGGACAAACTAATCAAACTACCTAAGAACTTTATTCGATCACATTCAGATCATATTTTGTATTAGAGCAGGTTGTGCTTTGTAGTTTGTTTGTCAGTGGATATTAACTAGGTTGGGATTGCAACGTGGAAAAGGCAAGCTTGAGGAATTCGATCCCGAGATCGGAAAGCGGAAAGTCGATCATCAATCAACGATGACAGGGACTGAGACCGTTGAGACTCCTGAAGCTACTGAATCTCTCGTCAAAGGCATCAAAGAAGGAAAAGGGTAAATTCAAGGTAGATAAATCTCCTTCTCCTCCATCATCTCCATCATCTTCTTCTTCCTCTTCTACTTCTAGTTCTAAATCATAAAAAGAAAAGAAACATAAGATTCCACTTTTGAAACTTGATATAAAGTTTGAATTACCTATGTACGATGGTGAAATAAACCCTGAGAAACTAGATAATTGGGTAAAACAGCTAGAATTCTATTGTCATATTCAAAATATTACTGATGATAAGACAAAGATCCAATTAGCTACACTTAGAATGGGGGGTACTTCTTTGATCTGGTGGGAAAGTAAGACACACATAGATTTAAAGCATAAAGGAAAAGTTATTACGTCATGGACTAAGTTTATTAAAGCTCTAAAGAAACAATTCCATCCGTTCGGTCACACACAGCAAGTTGTTATTGATTGGCAGCGCTTGCGACAAGGTAAGGGATGGAATGTTCAAGAGTTCACAAAAGCATTCAGAAAGAAAGTGTCAGCACTTGGTATTTCTTTGGACACAAAAGAAATTTTGTTGAAGTATATTGGCAGTTTGCATTCATATTTGCAGCATACATTATTAATGTTCAATCCTAATGATTTTGATGAAGTTTGTGTTCAATATATTCATGTTGAATCAGGTGGTAGACCATTCAATTTTACACCAAATACATCCAAGCAGATGGAAACTGAAGACAGCAAAAAGAAGGGCAAGTCAAAGGGAAATAATACTGCCACAGCTCAAAAGGAAGATGATAGACCTACTTGTACACATTGCCAAAGGATCGTCCACGATGAAGCTATGTCTTGGAAACTTCATCTGGAACTAAAGCCAAAGAAGTTCCAAACGAAGAAGGGTAAAAATAAGGCTGAAACAGTGATCCAATAATACTTGGACTTGGGATCCAATTCAGGTGATGAAGGCAAAATCACTGCTATGGTTACAACAGGTAAAATTTCTGATGCTAGTACTTCCGCTCCTTCAAACATCAAACAACAGAATGAAGATAAAAGAATCGAGTTATTTCATATAAGGGTAACTTCAAAACATACAAATATAGATACATTGTTCGATACGGGATCACAGGAAAATTTGATTTCTGAATCATTGGTTAAACAATTGGGTTTGAAAACACATAATCATCCAAAACCATATCCTTTACGATGGTTAAAGGAACAATCTCAAATTCATGTTACCAAACAGTGTCAGTTAAAATTTGCAATCACAGCTAATTATATCTACGAAGTGGATCTAGATGTGATACCCTTAGACATATGTGGAATTGTCTTAGGTAGCCCTTATCTCTATGGTCGTGATGCAGTATTTTATAGGAAAGAGCATGTGTATCATCTCAAGAAAGATGGGACTAAATACATCGTTCGGGCACATAAAATCAAATATCACTTGAATTTAATTAATGATAATCATATGAAGCGCTTAATTAGTTCAAGTCAGAGATACATACTCATGTCAATAAAAGAGAAACATAAGGATCTTATTGATACTTGTTCAGGTTGTGAAATTCAGTATGAAGGTAATTTGGTTAAAAAGGTAGATTCATTTCAGGATCTAGTTAAAGAACCAAAACAACTACTTCATAAAATGGAAATATCACATGAGTTGTAGTTAATGGTTGTTGCCCCTCTTTCTAATGTTGAAATGTATCACAAGTCAGTTATAGAGCATAAAGAAATAAAGCAACAAATTTCAGTGAAGGTTGGAAAAGAATTAATGTGACCCAGTTCATCTCCATACAGTTCACTCATAATTTTGGCTCATAAGCAAAATGAGACATGGGGAATAAGTGTTGATTTTAAAGTTGATTCATTTAGGCAGAAAAATTTCACAACATTGATAGATCATCAACAACCATATGAAGTTAAAACACATGTTAAAGGTTATGCAATGGAAACAATGATTCACATATATTATCAGGTTCTTCAATACTTTCATTCATATACTAAGTTGCAACAATCTCACTACAGTTGGATGGGATTTCTTCAGCAAATTCACTTAGTAATTAAGGACAAGGAGGGTGTAACAAGTAAATTAGTTGATATGCTGTCTTTGAATGCTTCAGTAGTACTACATAAAATTTCATTAGTTCATGAAAGTTTTGTAGAACAGTATAGAACTGATGATGATTTCAAATATGCTTATGAATCACTAACTCATGATGCTCAGATAGAAAGAGTGCAGGTTATTCAAGAAGTTCATCTTTCTCGGATTGCAGGATATTTCGGCGTAAGTAAGACTACGGCACAAATTCAAAAGTATTATATTGGCCTCATATGTATGAAACAATTGTGAAGTACATAAAGGGATGTGTAATGTGTTCGAAAAGCAAGCCAAGCAATCGAAATATTGGTTTTCACATGCCACTTCTAGTTCCTTTGCAACCTTGGGGCAGCATGGATTTGGTTCAAGGACAGACAGAAATGGTGAACAGGACCAGGATACATATTCTTTGAGGTAACTGCAGTAAACATCCTAAGTTGTGGGATGAATTTTTAGCTTATGTGCATCAAGCTTACAATAAAGCCTTACATTTTTCTGTGCAACAACAAGCATTGAGTCAAGTCAGGATCAAATTGCGCCACGATAAGCATCAATTTTAGGTTGACGATCAGGTATGGTTGTATGTCATCAAAATCAAGATGAAAGTGAGAGAGTTGTATTCTCAATTATTGTCTGCTTAAAATCAATTTTTTGTGGTCCAAAATCTTTCAAGTGGAGAGGATTGATCCAGGAGGATCTTGTTCAATTACAGTTCAGCAGAAAGGTCCAGTCAGCTCCAATAGTCTGATGTCCAGTTCAATCTCCAATCCGCCAGTTTTGTCAATTCGCCAGCGTAAAGGTCCTTCAATTTCATGGTTCAGTGTCAGGTTCATGGCATGGTCGTCATGTGATTCTAATTTGGGTTAAAAAGGGTGAAATACCTTACAATGTAAAGGTCTATGGTTTTAAAAGCTAACCTCGTATCCTAGCCTAAGACCTATACATACAAACCTAAAAACCTATGGTGTTAGGACCTAGCGCATTAAACTTAAATGATAAGCGCTATGGTAAAACTCTTATTTATAAGCCCTAAAGCCTATGTTGAAAAACCTAAAGCGCAAAGTATTAAACCATATATTAAAAACCCATACCATAAACCTTTTAATATAAGGTTCGGTTAAAACAAAAGTTGGTTTAATTACATTATAATAAAACTATAAATAAACCCACAGTGCTAAGTCTAAACCGCAGGCATTAACCGCCAAGTCGACCGTATTGGAGGTCTTCAACCATGTGACAGGTATAAATGAGACCACGGTGAAATATGTCGAAGCCGACAGTTGTAAACTGCGTATAAGCCGCGTCGGGTGGATTCATGTGAACCATCAGGTTATATAAAGGTGTGACAGCAATTTTTAAAACAACAGTTAAGCCGCATGTTAAAACCCGTCGTTTTTCCATGTGACAATAAAGACTGTGACCGCCAGGTGTAGCCGTGACTGCTGGAGCCACCCAAACCGCCGGGATCCGGTTGCAACCATAGCCACCAAAGGAGTCATTCACATGTCGACGGGTGTTTTCCTCCACCCATTTAACCTAACTGTTGGGGTTAAGTTTTATTGTAAGGTCCAAATTTGGGTTTTTGTATTTAATTATGCGCTAAGGTCAACAACTTATCCCTAGGTTTATGTGGAAGATAGGGATTCAAGATCTCATCACCAATTTTTCTCAACCAATTGTTATTTTGGGCATTTGAAGGTTCAATGCAAACTTATTTAAACCATGACAAAGCTTCATGAAGGACAAGGGATTTTTTGGAACTTCAGTTTTCAGCAAGATAGAGGCAGTTTTGTTCGCAACATTTCTCAGTCGTCGGGTGTCAAAATTGAGTGCAGAGACAGGCGTCGGAAAGGCGAGAGAGAGTAATTTCTGTTTACAGAGTACAGTGCAAGCACATTCATTCTGTTTCATTTATGTGTAAATATATTCCTCAAGATCAATCCTAATAAAATGGACACCCACTTGAAAGCGGACCCGGAGATGTAGTCCACCAGGGACGAACTCCGTAATCAATTGTTTACTTCTTCTTCTCTCTGTTTATTGTTTTGATTTAATAATTTATTTGCTGCTGATTTATGTCTTCTTTCATTAAATCTTTCTTCAGTTAACAATCAATCTAAATGACAAACTAATCAAACTACCTAAGCACTTTATTCGATCACATTCAGATCATCCTTCTTATGGGTGCAAATGTTGGTTATATGAATTGATCCTATGATAATTGGATAGTGATATTAATTTAATGTTTAAGTGTGTTTTCATTTGAAACATACAACTTAGCTATTTGAAGTAGTACTTTGCATACAAGCGCATTTGAGTATACTATTTTTACATATTTGTAAATATTTATTAGGGAAATTTTTACTTATGAATATGGATTTCTTTATACTTTCTATTTGTTAATTTTAAATTTTGGATCATAATTATTTCGGGATCTTGGATATTTTTGTTGACTATGGGAACTAAATAAATTTGAATATATTTTTAATTCTATCATAATAGTCTTACTCTCTCAGTTAAGGATTTCATAACTAAGATATTTTTTGACATTTCATGCTCTAATGTGTACTAATAACTGTCATTCTCGACATAGTGCTTGGTTATTGTATGGTATCATAATTTCATGTTGATTGGATAACATGTTTTCACATACAACAACATTGCATATATTGAATGGCAGTCATAGTACTCTTGTGATTGGATGCCTTGTCACCCTTCAATCTAAAATTATTTAGCATAATTTCACTTTGAGATGTTTTAAATGCACACATAAACTTGCTAAAGGTTTCATGTTTCATTTTATCATACCAACAACAGTCACATACATATGATACTCCACATGGTTGAAGATTTAAATAATTGATGGTCATTGTTATTCTAGCATTAATTTCATTACAACGGACTTCCAAAACATTAAAATTCATTATTTTAGTTATCTCAAAAGGCCGATAAACCATTGAGAGTGTTGGGATTGAACCTCCTCATAATTTTATTTTGTACTTCAACATGTAATACTTGGACATCTTGGACTAGAAATGTTGAGCTCTCTATGAGTTTGGCTTTAGGATTTTTCTTCTCCTTGAAGACAATTTGGACTTTAACCTTTGAATGAGTTGGTTAAGTGAGATCAAATTTAGCTTACTTTTTCACCCTATATGAAATACGATTGTGCTTAAATTAACACAAATTTTCACCTCTATGCTAGGACTTCCTTTGTTTAAAGAGTGGATAAAATCCCCATAGTGACAATGAGTTATGTTAATTTTTCATAGTGTTCTATGTTGTTATAATCACTTTAAAACATATCTTCCAATTTCAAACATCCCAATAACATATAAGCAATTATAGATAGAACAATAAACAAAAAATTCACAATAGAAGATAACCAAGCACAATGAGACACAAAGATTTGGTCAAAGACCAAGGAAAAACCCCACAAGGGAGAAAACCCTTTCATCAATAATTATTCTTCTATTAGTCAATCAATGTTAAACATGAGATACATAGTCCAAATAATACATCCATCAACTAGTCAAAGTCAAAGTTGACTTCCCAAATCAACCAATCCGAAACCAATATATGATGAGAGAGAAAGTAAAAACAAGTCAAAATATAAGTCTACAATTTTATTCTTGTGGAAATCAATGGTATACCTTGACCAGTCAAAGTTAATAGTCAACCTACCCAAAAAAGTTAAGTTATCTCAGCAGTAAACTCAAACTTCCTTGCTAATTCAAACCCAACTAAAATAGTCTTGAAATCCTTCTTTCAATTTAGTCAACTTCCACAGTCAATCTACGGTTAAACCCTATTTTCCACTTGCGGTCAAACCTAGTGAAAGTTCCCAGAACAACTCGGTCAAACCAGTCAAAGATTCAACCTTCAAAACAATACTAAAATTCGGTCAAATCAGATTCAAAATTCCCAAGTCGATGTTGGTCAAAGTAGCCCAAAAATATAAAGTCAACGTTGGTAAAACAATGTTGAAATATGTAACTAGGTGTGGTCTTCGTAATATGTAATGTGCTCTTGATTTTTGTATGTTTTAAAAGGAAAATAAAATTATTGTTATTATTTTTTATAACATGGGTTTCATGCTTAAGGTGATTTTTTTAAGACAAACACCCATTGTGTGATTTTAGGGTTTGTCATATATTCAAGAAGTCAAAAGGTCATTGCCATATGTAAAAGAGCCCATTGGGCATTTTCTAACATGTCTATAGAATTAATTTTAAGTCAAAAGTGTCAAATTACCCCTCCAACTCCAAGTCAACATAATTAGGGAAATAGGTCCTCTTGGAAGGGCTATATATAAGAGACCATTCGA
Organism: Pinus albicaulis; assembly: GCA_034641835.2. Taxonomy (NCBI): domain Eukaryota; kingdom Viridiplantae; phylum Streptophyta; class Pinopsida; order Pinales; family Pinaceae; genus Pinus; species Pinus albicaulis. Next base: position 1,468,864,946 of record CM076582.1, read on the forward strand.
CCTATTTTTATCACTCACTCACTCACTCGTCAAGGAAGCAAGAAAAAGAAGGAAAATTGCAAGCGAAGGTCTAGAAGGAAGAAGGAAGACAAAATTTCTTATTTTTACACTCTCTCTCTCTCACGTGAAAATAAGGCTAGGGTTTATGTAGCTACAAGGTAGAAGTCTTCAAGTTATCAAAGAAAAGCTGGAATTGGAAGAGAAGAAGTCTATTTGGTCACCTACAAGCCTTTGAAGAGGAATCATCCCAAGCGAAGGAAGGAGGAAGCCTAAGGATCCCTAATTCACCCACATGTGTGAATTTGTAGCTTGTTGCAAGCTGCCGAAAATTTCAAACCTACAGTTAGGGCCGAAATTTGTAGTTTGGGGTCGAATTTCTGCACTTGGAAGAGATTTAACCTGGTTTGACTTGGTAAGAAGAACCACACCCTCCAAAAGGTTTGAATTGGTCTTGGAAGGGTCTTGGTCTTGGTCTAGAATTCTTGGAATTCCTCATTTGAAGAATCTATAAGAAGAGAATATATTTTTGTGGGTTTTCCTCTCTATGCGAGGTTTTGGCCCTTGCTAGAAGTTTTCATCTTATGTCCTTGTGTACTATTTATCTTCATGTTTTGGTAGTTTTTTTATGATAATAACAACACAATAATAAGAGAAGAAGAAGCTAATAATAAAGAAAAGTAAAAGAACATCACAAGCAATTATCAAGCCTGAGAGAAATCATTTCAATTGTAGCCCTTTTTATTTCTCAACATGGTATCATAACTAAAGTTGACAAAGGGCATAATGAATATCACTACATCCTTGAAGAAGTCCTCATTGAATCAGTTTTCCATGATGAGAACACATCTCAAGCAAGGCATCAAAGCATTTGGGGATCTCTTATAATCTATCAATAACTATATGACCAAGACCTCCACTACAAAGAACACAAGATTATTCTTAACACTTACAGGTAATTTTGAAGATGACAACATATGGGTAATTGGAAGTGGAGATTCTAGACATATGAAATGTGAGCATGGACAGCTAAAGACTCTATCAAAAGGAATTCTCACTTAGTTGAGCTTGAAGACAAGAAGAACTATGCAGTCAAAGGAATTGGATCAACCACGTTGTTGTTGGAAGATGGAGGGAACATACATTAGCAAAAACATCTTGTATGTTCGAAGTTTGTAGAAAAATTTACTTTCTATTTATTTTTTAGAAGATAACGAGGATAGAATTTCTTTTGTAGATGGAAAAGTTATGGATGGGATAAGGGTTATAGCATTAATAATGAAAAATTCATTGGGATTCATGAGGGAAGTCTTTATAAATTACTTACACCTCTCTTTCAAGCCTTGGTTCACCTTGAAATCAATCCATGTGAAATTTGCGTAGAAGGCTTGGACACCTTCATTACAATATCTTACCATCCTTAAACTCTATGGTAAATGGAATCCCTAAACTAAAGGAAGAACATGAAGGAATTTGTAAGGGATGTGCACTAGGTAAAAATGTAAAGAAACCCTTTGGAAGTAGTGCTTCAAGATATTAGGAAACCTTGGATCTCACTCACTCTAATGTTTGTGGTCCTATGTCTACAAAATATCTTGGAGGTAATTTGTATTATGCAACTTTCATTGATGACCACTTAAGAAAGACTTGAAATATTTACTTAAGTCCAAGGATGAAGTATTTAAAATTTTTCAAGAATTAAAAGCAGAAGTGTAGAATCTTAGTGAAAGGAAGATAAAAGAGATAATATATGAAAATGGATGGGAATACACATCAAAATGAATCATATATTTCTTTAAGGAGGATGGAATGAAGATGGAGTTGATAGTTCTATATAATTTGAAATAAAATGTAGTAAAGAGAAAGAATTGTACAATTGAAGAATGCATTAGAGCTATGTTACATGATCAAGAATTACCTTAATTCCTGTGGGTTTGAGCATCCAAAACAACAGTCTATATTCAAAACCAAAGTCCTCATAAGATACTTGACAACATGACTCTTGAAGAAGCATTTACCAGAAGAAAACCTAGTGTGGATCATCTTTGAATATTTGAATGCCTTGTCTACATTCACATTCCTAAAGGTACAAGGAAGAAATTGGATCCTAAAAGCATGAAGGGAATATTTTTTGGCTATAGTACCTCGTCAAAGGCATATAGGATCTACATCAAGTAAGGTCACTAAATTTAAGTAAGTAGAGCTGTGATTTTTGATGAAAAAATTTCCTGCAAGAAGTATAAATATCTCTCGATTGATTTCGATGATGAATAACTACCTATATTTGAAGAATGTCCAAGGGAATAAGAAGATTCTATCCATAATCATGAAGAAGAAGGTCCCAGTGAGCCTGTGCAACAATTCATAATCCCTTAAACTCATAAGAGACCCACCTGGTTAACATCAAATCTTCAAGAAGCATAAGGATATGATGTAGCTAAAGGGACATTCAAGGAAAGTAAAAACCATAAAATATATGTAGGGTACGAAACCTACATTAAAAAATTTATTGAAGCAGAACCATCCTTTTTTGAAGTTGTCAAACATCAAGTATGGAAAGATGACATGAAAGAAGAATATCAGTCTATAATGAAAAATGGAGTTTGGGAAATAGTTCCTAGGTCGAACGACAAATCTATTGTGACTTCCAAATTGCTCTACAAGATTAAGCATGCATTAGATGGAAGCATTGAAAAGTACAAATCAAGTTTTTTGGCTACGGGTTTCTCTCAACAAGAAGGAATCGATTTTGAAGAAACATTTTCACCTACAACAAGATACAAAAATATAATATCATTGGTCACCTTAGCAGCAACTATGGGATGGAATATCCACCAAATGGATGTCAAGAAAACCTTCCTAAATTGTACCATTGATGAAGAATTATATATTGAACAACCATTGGGATTTGAAGTACATAATAAAGAAACATGTGTCTATAGGCTAAATAAGGCACGTTACTGTTGAACCCTTAGTTAAACTGAGAGGGGGAGGTGAATCAATTTAACACATTCATGGACTTTTAAAACTTTTCATTAAACTTTATTAACACCTTCATTTCATGATCAACATAATGTGTGAGCAATCTTTATTTGTGAGCAACAATTAATCAGTAGATTAGATAATGTACCAGCAGTCTTAATATGTTAGCAGCAAGTATTAGCAGAATAGATATACCATATCAACACATAGACATCATGCACATAGACACCATATATAAGTGGAAACCCATAAAGGGAGAAAACCACATCTTATTATTGTTGTGATGCAAAGGCAAGCTCCAACTCCCTCTCACCACTGATTTTCTACAGGTACCAACCTACAGGAGGCTCCTACCTCAATTCCGCAAGCTACAACTTCCAAGGAAGCACCAAATTTACCTAATTCTTCAAGAAAACAACCCAAAAGAGGTCTAAATCAATTCTCGTAAGCTACAACTTGCAAGGAAGCTCCAACTCCCATCAATTTTCTCACAGCAACCTGGCTGTGAGGCTTCCACTGGGCCATTGAGACCCACATCTATCGTTAACTCGATAGGGGTTCAATCTCTTACTCTTTCAAAAGAAACACTATTAGCTTCACTCCGACACGCCTCATTATGCACCTTCTGCTATTTATCAGTCCTCATATCAGCTTCGCATCATCTCTACTTAGCCCCTCCTTCTTCTCTGCCTCACTTCTTCATTTCTGCATTCTCTAACTTTTCACTGCATCTCGTTCTGCTCCTCGTTTATCTTCTCTGCCTCAATATTCCAAACCCTACATTCTCTCTTCTCACTCTCTCTAACCTCATGCAACTTTCTTATTTTCTTCAACTCTCTTCAATTCTGCTGCACACTCTCTTCTTCTCTCACTCTGTTTTCGTCCACCTTCTCCCCTTGGATATTACCCTGTTTATACAAAACAGCTTCATGGTTGTATGGCTATTTGTATTCTACTGGGAATTCGAAATGGACAGCCATGTCTCTTTGCCTTCTGCCTTCTCATCTCTTTTATCCGCTCATTCAAAAAACATAACTGTAGGTACCAATTTATCATTACAGTGGGATATTTTTTCTCTTCCAGAGACTTGCCAATGCATCACAAACAATAAAAAATTCAATTACAATGTTTACATTCACATATAATGAAAACTCCAGCTCACTCATTCAGCCTCTTTTGGCTCGCTGCGCGTATGTCTTTTCTTTGACTGTGTCTGTCCTTTCTGTGACTGTGTTTTGTCTCTTTTCAGCTCTATTTGCTCTTCTTTCCTCTATTGTGGTGTAATTGTTGCATACATGTAACTGAGCTTTTTATATCAGTGCATTTTGTAAGTATGTGTAACTGCTGACTGTAATTATAGGAAAATTCCAACCCTTTACATGCAGCAAGTGTCTTGTTGATGTGGAAGTTCCGCAAACGGAACATACATACATCACAATTGTTTTAAATAAAGAATTGCCCTCCACCTTGAGCTGAGGCCTGTGGGTCTACAAACCACGCGGCATATTTTAATACCATCGCAACCATCGTTTTATCTTTATGACAGCTCTTATATATATATATAACCCAACTTTTATTACACTAACTGCCTTTTAATATGCCTTTAAATCAATTCTCGTCGTATATAATAAAACCTGTTTAAAACATATAAAAACTCCTTTTGGGCCCACTTTCCACGCTTTCCAATGCGATATGCTTCTCCTCCAGCGATTTCCGATTCTGATTGATCGCAATCGCAAACTTCTATTTTCATGTTCCGCTGCTTTGTTTAACTCCGATGTGATTGACCTGATGCGATGCGATTAATCGAAATCGCAAATTATATGTTTATATATGTTTCCGACACATATCAATTACGGTTCATAAACCCGTCGAGTCCAGACTTCCAATCGCAATCGCAAACTTTTTGTTGCATGTTCCGATGCCCTGCTTAAATCCGATGCGATCGGTCACTGTTTAATAAGATTTGCCGATGCGATTAGAACCGGAACTCAAGCTATATATGAGTTGTATTTTATATACCCATCAGGTCCGGACTTCCAATCGCAATCGCAAATCTTATATTCTCCGATGCGATCATCACTGTTCACCGGAACACACGGTACGTATGAGTTGTAGTTTATATACCCATCGGGTCCGGACTTCCAATCGTAATCGCAACTCTTATATTCTCCGATGCGATCATCACTGTTCACCGGAATTATATACATATATCCTCCGGCTGAGGTAGCGATTCTCGGAATTTATTTATATATATATAACGCTCGGCTGGGTAAAGATTCTCGGAATAACGGCTGTCTCTGCCTCTGCTGCTTCTGTCGCTCTGCCTCTGCTGTGCTAATGCTTCTGCCGCTTGACCACTTCATTGCCTCTGTATTCGCTGCCTCCGTCTCCACTGCTCGACCGTTTCACTCTGCCTCTGTATTCGACTGTTACACTTTAGCAGTGTTCTTCCACCTGTCTCCTTTGCCCTGCTTTCTTTTTCTTTTGTCTCTTCCTTTCTGCTATATCTGCTACCTTAGTTTCTTTGTGCTCCTTTCTCTGTTGTGTATATAGAATCCAATCCACATGTTATACTTGTAGCAAATCCCATGAGGCTCTGATCTTCTACGCCTTCAATTCAATATTTCTTTTCCTCAACTTCGTCCTCTGCTACGTTACTAGAGTTCTGTTCCTCATATTGATTTAATTCTGCAGAATGGATTGTGATGTATTATTCCCAACAGTGCTTCACAGTATTCCCACTTGAATAATTGTTCCTCATTACTTTGTCTCTCCAGTTCTGCTATTAAATGGCCCTCTTCTACTGTCCTCACTACTTTGCAGCATCTAATCTGACTCCTGCTGCTTTTGTTCCTTCTATGTTGCCTCTGCTACTTCTTTGACTGATGCTTCTCCTTACTTATCTTTTTGCTGTCTCTGCTACCTCTCTTTTTTCTTCCTCTGCTCCTTGGCTGATGATTCAGGTTCTCCTCCTTTGTCATCTACTTTGCCATCAATGACAACATTTCCAATAGTCTCCCCCTTTGGCATTGATGGCAACACATCCACCGATAATCCAATGCTTCCTCCAAGTCTTTCTCTGACTAACTTCTTTTAGAAGACCCTTTCTTCTATTACCTGCTTTTCCTCCCCCTTTGACATCAATGGCAAAGGATTGGACATTTCTCAGTGTAGATTCTATCTTTTCATTTTCTCTCTCTGAGATGTGTTTAGGCATTCTTCTTCTGACTTTGTATCATGCTTCTCTATACAGGTGTACAAGATTTGTTGAGGGAACACTTTGCGGATTATTGTAAATTGACACAATCTAAAGCATAGTCTCCTTTTACTAGTATAAGGCTGAAAGTGACGACAATGATTCTTCATGGAACATATTGTATCAACCTTTTCTAATCACAAATGCATCATTGGATCAAAACTTAAAGATTGTAAATACTCCATGTGACCTATCAAGCTTGCTTCAACTATACTTCCGTCTATATTATAATCTTCATCTGCGATGCATATTTATTGAGGAAGGTTGTAGTTGGAGTATGTATTCTTTTGTAGTACAACATCTGTTCAATTGTGATGATGCCAATATGTATTTTATAATTGTGGTTCACTTTTCTTGCTTGTTGATGATGATATGAGCTAGGATGCTAATAATGATATTACACTTAATAGCTGCAGGTCCTTGTTACTGATGTGATCAATGAATAAACTAGAATTTGATCTAAGAAATCAAATGCCTTTATTGCTTGCATAATGAACTTTCACAACAACACTTTGAGGTAGGATGCATTCAATGTATTGGTCGTTCTCACTTATCAACCTTGCACTTTTCTTTATGACATACGGGGGTATGTATGTCAATGATCAATCTCTTTTCAATGGTGAGATGTCAGCAAATCCTTTTTGCTGAAGTATGTTCTTGATGATTCAAAGACAGAGTTTTGAGCTTCAACTGACCCAATTATTCCTTCATACTTTTGATACTTTAACTGTTCTATCAGAATGAACTTCCACGAAAGCATATTCAAGATGTTTAATTGAAAACTCAGCAAACAGACTTCACACAGTTTTGTAACTGATCTTAAGAAAGAGGCCTTGAAGATATACATGTACCAAATTCAGGAAGGCATGCAATTATATATATAGAAGAAGATATTGCTTCAGTGCTCAATATACTACTTCAGGTGTAAGCAAGATAATGTTATTTTCTTTTGCTCTGCTACTGACCTTTTCATGCTGAATGCAGATAATACTGGGAATATTACCTTGAGGTTCTTTTTCCACGGTTCTTTGATCCTGTGGACCTGTATCATACCTCTGCTCCACTGATAATGCTTGTTAATCTATTGATAAGCATGCTACTTGTTCCTAAACACCAATTGATATTACTTTGAAAAACCATGCAGAGGTTTCACTTTAGCTAGCACATGAACCCATAGCTTCTACTATTGGTCTTTTCACTATTCACACCAACAATCGTCAATATACTGAATTTAATCTTGGCATCATTAACCTTTTTCTTATTCTATTATTCTGGTTTAAAAGAATGTCACTGCATTTCCTTTTCTTGGACTGCTCCAAAATCATTGCTGATTTATATACACTTTCAACTGTTCTAGCATTCAAATCTTCAGGTAGACATCTTCAATTTATTTTCTATGTATCTTCATGGGCTGATTACTCAAAGATTTATTACTCACTTAACTACATTTCTCCAAGTGGACCTTTTGAAAGATGTAATGAACTGATGATAGGCACTTTTCTTACTCATCCTTCTTAATGTGATACATTGTTAATTCTAGCAGTATGAGGCATAGTGTGATCATCACTTTAATGTGCTAAAGTCTTCTTAACTTACATGTTCATTGCTAAGGTTTCCTCTATCATCATGGCTTCTTGCTCTCTTCTCTTCTTCCATCAATCTGTCAGCTACTTAATACTTCAGATGATCTTCTTTCTCTATAGTTCTCTTTTAGAGGAAAATCCTTTCACTTCCTGATCTCATAGTTGTTCTTATTTCATGGAGCTCTTCTTATACTACTTTCATGGGGATTATTTATGAACTTCTCTCCCCCTGGGACGTTGCTTCAAATTTATCACTGGTTGGATATTTGTTATGTTTTCTAGAGCAGCTCCCCCTGAGACTATGCTAGATTCATTATGTTATTGAGATGATAGGCTCCCCCTTTCTCTTATCCTTCCATACTTTATTGGGGTTCTTCATAATGTCTATACTTCTTTTAGATTCATAGTTTTGTTTGATTTGCTTTATTTCTATCATCTGTCTAGAGTTCTTTAATATATAAGGTAGTTTACAGTCCTTTGCTTTGTGGCCAAGCTTGAGGCATACATAACATTTTATTTTATCAAAGCACATTTGAGCTGATGTATAATACTTTGTTCCTCTTCTTGAATACATTTTACAATCAACAATTTTGTGTCCAAAATTATTGCATGCATAACAGTAGCCATGGAAATGATTTGTGTACCTGGTGAAAGATTGTCTTTTCCATTTGCTTTCTTGAGGTGTTCTTCCTGTTTGCTGCATCTTTTGCTGGTTGGACTGGGTTTGCTTTGTCTTACAACATGTTGCAGTATGTCCTTGTTTGTCGCAGGTAAAACATGTGATATTTTTCATAGGAGGAAAGAACCTCCTTTGACATCTTCCAAATTTATTCAATTCATCTTCAGGAGCATATGAGCCCTTAGAAGCTAATTGTTTCATCTTCTCATTCTTTGTCCTAACATGTTGCTGCTTGATTCTATTTGTTTCTTCACAAATCCTGTTCTTACTGGCTTCTATTTTTGTAGTAGTCTTCTGAGCTACTTCACTGTCTTTTACAACTTTTACAAAGATGATTTTCTTGTTATCTTCAACCTTGGACTTACTGGTTTCACCTTCATATCCTATCCCAGTCTTTATGAGAGGTGACATTTGAGCATTTAGCATTTTGTCCAATTGTTCAGTGCTTTTCCTTAAAGGTGTATTCATTAATAGTTCTCTTTGGGCTTTTTCTAAATTCTTTCTCAGGCTCATACTTCTTCTTCCAATCTTTCACATTCCAGATTTTTATCTCTCATTTGTTGCAGAAAAGTGTCTTCTACTTTCTTTGCCTCCTCAAGCTGTGTCTTTAGATCAATAATTTCTTTCCTATCTTCATATTCTCTCTGATCACATATTTGCACTACTGTCTTAAGGTCTTTGTTTTCTTTCTTCAATCTTTCTATTTCTGTCAAAGCAGTGTCAAGTTTGGCTTTTTCTTTAGCTGTAATTTCTTCATGGTTCTTATCTCCATTCACACCAGCAGGTACTTCATTTGATTGAATATTTTCTTTTTGACATGAAGTTTTCTTCTTCTTTATTCTCTTATCCTTCTTGTCAGTGTAGTCCTTAGTGTTTACTTCATGCATGAAGTGCAATCTATCCCAGATTTATTTTGCAGAGGTTAAATTCATTATCAACTCATGATCCTTATTATGAAGACTATTGAATATCACACATTTTGCCTTGGCATTCCTATGTTGTTCTTTCGCCGTGGGAGAGTCTGTGCAGTAACCATCACATACAAGCTTCCATACCTCAGGTTCATAAGCCAATAATCCTATCTTAACCTTATTTCTCCATTCAGGAAAGTTTGTTGTATTTAGCACAGGTACATTTTGATAGTCCATGACTCAACCAGATCTCCTTCAAGCTATTAAGCTTACACCAAAGGAACTGGCTCTGATACCAATTGTTGAACTCTTAGTTAAACTGAGAGGGGGGGGGTGAATCATTTTAACACATTCATGGACTCTTAAAACGTTTCCTTTAAAACTTATTTTACTTCATTAACACCTTCATTTCATGATCAACATAATGTGTGAGCAATCTTTATTTATGAGCAGCAATTAATAAGCAGATTAGATAATGTACCAGCAGTCTTAATATGTTAGCAGCAAGTATTAGAAGAATAGATATATCATATCAACACATAGACATCATGCACATAGACACCAGATATACGTGGAAACCCATAAAGGGAGAAAACCACATCTTATTATTGTTGTGATGCAAAGGCAAGCTCCAACTCCCTCTCACCACTGATTTTCTGCAGGCACCAACCTACAGGAGGCTCCTACCTCAATTATGCAAGCTACAACTTGCAAGGAAGCTCCAACTCCCATCAATTTTCTGCAGGCACCAACCTACAGGAGGCTCCAACCTCAGTCAGCTACAACTGACATTTTATCAAGCTACAACTTGATGTGGAAGCACCAACTCCCATCTATTTTCTGCAGGCTACAACCTACAAGAGGCTCCTACCTCAGTCAGCTACAACTGACATCTATCAAGCTACAACTTGATAGGGAAGCTCCAACTTCCTTACTCTTTCAAAAGAAAAACACTTGCTGATTTACCTTGGATATCAGCTCTATTATGTGCCTTCTCTTTTGCTATTTATCAGTCCTCATATCAGCTCCGCATCATCTCTGCTCAGCCCCTCCTTCTTCTCTACCTCACTTCTTCATTTCTGCATTCTCTAACTTTTCACTGCATCTCGTTCTGCTCCTCCTTCTTTATCTTCTCTGCCTCAATATTCCAAACCCTGCATTCTCTCTTCTCACTCTCTCTAACCTCATGCAGCTTTCTTATTTTATTCAACTCTCTTCAATTCTGCTGCACACTCTCTTCTTCTCTCACTCTGTTTTCGTCCACCTTCTCCCCTTGGATATTACCCTGTTTATACAAAATAGCTTCATGGTTGTATGGCTATTTGTATTCTACTGGGAATTCGAAATGGACAACCATGTCTCTTTTCCTTCTGCCTTCTCATATATTTTATCCACTCATTCAGAAAACATAACTGTAGGTACCAATTTATCATTACAGTGGGATATTTGTTCTCTTCCAGAGACTTGCCAATGCATCACAAACAATAAAAAATTCAATTACAATGTTTACATTCACATATAATGAAAACTCCAGCTCACTCATTCAGCCTCTTTTGGCTCGCTGCCCGTATGTCTTTTCTTTGACTGTGTCTGTCCTTTCTGTGACTGTGTTTTGTCTCTTTTCAGCTCTGTTTGCTCTTCTTTCCTCTGTTGTGGTGTAACTGTTGCATACGTGTAATTGAGCTTTTTATATCAGTGCATTTTGTAAGTATGTGTAACTGCTGACTGTAATTCTGGGAAAATTCCAACCCTTTACACGCAGCAAGTGTCTTGTTGATGTGGAAGTTCCGCAAGTGGAACATACATACATCACAATTGTTTTAAATAAAGAATCGCCCTCCACCTTGAGCTGAGGCCTGTGGGTCTACAGACCATGCGGCATATTTTAATACCATCGCAACCATCGTTTTATCTTTATGACAGCTCTTTTATATATATATATAACCCAACTTTCATTACACTAACTGCCTTTTAATATGCCTTTAAATCAATTCTCGACGTATATAATAAAACCTGTTTAAAACATATAAAAACTCCTTTTGGGCCCACTTTCCATGCTTTCCAATGCGATATGCTTCTCCTCCAGCGATTTCCGATTCTGATTGATCGCAATCGCAAACTTCTATTTGCATGTTCCGTTGCTTTGTTTAACTCCGATGCAATTGACCTAATGCGATGCGATTAATCGCAATCGCAAATTCTATGTTTATATATGTTTCCAACACATATCAATTACGGTTCATAAACCCGTCGGGTCCGGACTTCCAATCGCAATCGCAAACTTTTTGTTTCATGTTCCGATGCCCTGCTTAAATCCGATGCGATTGGTCACTGTTTAATAAGATTTGCCGATGCGATTAGAACTGGAACTCAAGCTATATATGAGTTGTAGTTTATATACCCATCGGGTTCGGACTTCCAATCGCAATCGCAACTCTTATATTCTCCGATACAATCATCACTGTTCATCGGAACTCACGGTACGTATGAGTTGTAGTTTATATACCCATCGGGTCCGAACTTCCAATCGCAATCGCAACTCTTATATTCTCCGATGCGATCATCACTATTCACCGAAATTATATACATATATCCTCCGGCTGAGGTAGCGATTCTCAGAATTTATTTATATATATATAACGCCCGACTGGGTAAAGATTCTCGGAATAACGGCTGTCTCCGCCTCTGCTGCTTCTGTCGCTCTACCTCTGCTGTGCTAACTCTTCTGTCGCTTGACCACTTCATTTCCTCTGTATTCGCTGCCTCCGTCTCCACTGCTCGACCATTTCACTTTGCCTCTGTATTCGACTGTTACACTTTAGCAGTGTTCTTCCACCTGTCTCCTTTGCCCTGCTTGCTTTTTCTTTTGTCTCTTCCTTTCTGCTATATCTGCTGCCTTAGTTTCTTTGTGCTCCTTTCTCTGTTGCGTATATAGAATCCACTCCACCTGTTATACTTGTAGCAAATCCCATGAGGCTCCGATCTTCTACGCCTTCAATTCAATAGTTCTTTTCCTCAACTTCGACCTCTGCTACGTTACCAGATTTATATTCCTCATCTTGATTTAATTCTGCAGAATGGATTGTGATGTATTCTTCCCAACAGTGCTTCACAGTCTTCCAACTTGAATAATTGTTCCTCATTACTCTGTCTCTCCAGTTCTACTATTAAATGGCCCTCTTCTACTGTCCTCACTAATTTGCAGCACCTCATCTGACTCCTGCTGCTTTTGTTCCTTCTATGTTGCCTCTGCTACTTCTTTGACCGATGCTTCTCCTTAATTATCTTTTTGTTGTCTCTGTTACCTCTCTTTTTTTCTTCCTCTACTCCTTGGCTGATGATTCAGGTGCTCCTCCTTTGTCATCTACTTTACCATAAATGACAACATTTCCAACAGTTATGGCCTTAAGTAATCCCCAAGGGCTTGGTATTATAGGATGGATACATTTTTACAAAGAATGGGTTTTTCAAAGGGTTTTGCAGATCCAAATATTTATATAAAAATAACAAAGGATGAACCATTGATAATTATTTTATATGTGGATGAACTTCTCATAACAGGTGTGGAAAGTCATATTCAAGAATGCAAGAAAAAATTGGCCGCAAAATTAGATATGAAGGATCTAAGGCTTATGCACTATTACTTGGGATCGGAAGTTTGGAAAAAACTAGGAGAAACATATCTAGGTCAAGGAAAATATGTAATTTAGATGCTACAAAGGTTTAACATGATGGATATCAAACTTATTACAAATCCCATGGTCACGGATTTGAAGAGGTTAAGAAGCTTAGAATTAAGCCCTGTGGATCCTACAAGTTATATAAAATTGGTTGGCTATATGATATATCTTGTGAACACGCATCCAAATATTTGGTTTGCAGTGACCATTTTTAAGTTATTTTCAGATGGAGCCTAAATATGACCACTCGATAACATCCAAACATATATTTAGATATATGTGAGGGACAATACATTACTGCCTAAAGTATGATGGAAAGAACAATATCTAACTAATGGGATATACTGAATTAGATTAGGGAAGCAATGAAATAGATGGAAGAAGCACTACCAGAGGACGTTTTAGCTTGGGGTCCTCTATGATATCATGCATGAGTAGAAAGCAATAATCAATTGCATTAAGTAGTGTTGAAGCTGAATACATTGTAGTGTGTCAATTTAGTAGAGAATTCGTCTGGTTGAGGAAGTTGTTATCTGATTTGTTTGAAGAACTGGTTGACCCTACAATTATACATTGTTACAACACAATTTTCATAAGGTTGTCTAAATACCCCATATTCCAAGAGAATGCGAAGCACCTAAATAAAAAGTATCATTACATAAAAAAATCGGTGCAAGATGGGGTGGTGCAGCTACAATATATCTCCACCGATGAGCAGGTAGCTGATATTTTGACAAAATATCTTCCTAATAAGAAGCTTGTGTATCTGAGAAAAAATATTGTAATCGTTGATATATCCTCCATAGTTGAGAGGGAGAGATAAACAAATCACTCTTGTCTCCACATTATGAAGAAAGAATAGAGGATTGGGTAAGCATCTAAATTATAATACTCTTTGAGGATGCGGTAGGGAATCCAATAAGTAAGAGTAGTCGAAGAGGAAATTCCTTGATGATGTGTTAATCCAAGATAGTAATGGTCCTAAAAGGACATACCTTGTGAAAATTTAGATGGGGTATGTGCCTTGACAAATCCCATGCTCACAAATTTGAAGAGGTTAAGAAGCTTAGAATCAAGCCCTATGGATCCTATAAGTTATATATAATTGGTTGGCTATATGATGTATCTTGTGAACACACGTCCAAATATTTGGTTTGCAAGGAACATTTTAATTCAGTTTCAGATGGAGCCTAAACATGACCACTGAATAACAGCCAAACATATATTTAGATATTTTTGAGGGACAATATATTACAGCCTGAAGTATGATGGAAATAACAATATCTAACTAATGGGATATACTAATTTAGATTAGGGAATCAATTAAACAGAGTGAAGAAGCACTACCAGAGGATGTTTTAGCTTGGGATCCTCTATGATCTCATGGTTGAGTAGAAAGCAATAATCAGTTGCATTAAGTAGTGTTGAAACTGAATACATTGTAGTGTGTGAATTTAGTAGAGAATTCATCTCGTTGAGGAATTTTTTATCCGATTTGTTTGAAGGACCGATTGACCCTACAATTATACATTGTGACAACGCAAGTTTCATAAGGTTGTCTGAAGACCCTGTATTCCATGCAAATATGAAGCACCTAAACAGCAATTATCATTACATACGAAAATTGGTGCAATATGGGATGGTGTAGCTACAATATATCTCCACCGATGAGCAGGTAGCTGATATTTTGAAAAACTCTCTTCCTAATAAGAAGCTTTTGTATCTGAGAAAAAAACTTGTAACGGTTGATATATCCTCCCTAGTTGAGAGGGAGAGATAAACAAATCATTCTTGTCTCTACATTATGAATAAATAATAGAGGGTTGGGTAAGCATCTAAATTTCGATACTCTTTGACGATGAGGTAGGGAATCCAATAAGTAAGAGTAGACAAAGAGCAAATTCCTTGATGATGTGTTAATCAAAGATAGGAATGGTCCTAAAAGGACATACCTTGTGAACATCTATATGGGGTATGTGCCTTGAGAGACAATGATGATGGTGTCTATAAGTCATTGTCTCCACAAAATTTTGCTATAATCTTGTGGAGAGATGGATTTGTTATTTAAGGCCTTGCTATATGAAAATCATGGTAGATATGATGAGATGCACTGATATAAAAGATAGCTTATGATATGGCTTACCAATCTGACTCTTCTTCTGATATATCTTCAGTGTGATAATGTCCTTGTACCATTATGAATACCACCCTATTTAAGAGGGAGAATTGAAATATGTAATTAGTTTTGTTCTTCATAATATGTAATGTACTATTGATTTTTGTATGTTGTAAAAAGAAAACATAATAATAATTATTGTTATTTATAGCATGGGTTTCATGCTCAAGGTCAAATTATTTTAGTTCAAGCTCCCATTATGTGCTTCTAGGGTTTTCCATAGAGCTAATAAATCAAAGAGTAATTGTAATATGTGAAAGACCCCATTGGGCATTTTTTAACATGTCAGTAGAATTATTTTTAAGTCAAAAGTGTCAAATTACCCCTCCAATACTAAGTCGGTATGGCATTGTAGAAGTCGACCAAATTAGGGAAATTCATCATCTTGGAAGGGATATATATAAGATACCATTGATCGCATTTGATCAATCACTCACTCACTCATCAAGGAAGCAAGAGAAAGAAGGAAAAAGGAAACCGAAGGTCTGAAAGGAAGAAGGAAGATGAAATTTCTGATTTTTACTCTCTCTCTCTCTCTCATGTGTGAAGAAGGCTACGGTTTCTGAAACTACAAGTTTGAAGTCTTCAAGTCATCAAAGAAAAGTCTAAATTGGAAGATAATAAGTATATTTGGTCACCTACAATCCTTTGAAGACGAATCAACTCAAGCAAAGGAATGAGGAATCCCAAGGAGCCCTAATTCACCCACATGTGTGAATATGTAGCTTGTTCTAGGGGACCAAAATTTCAGACCTGCAGTGAGGGCCAAAATTTGTAGTTGGGGGCACTTGGAAGAGATTTGACTAGGTTTGAAGTTGGTAAGAAGAATAACATCCTCTAGAAGTTTTGACTTGGTCTTGGAAGGGTATTGGTCTTAGTCTAGAAGTATTGGAATTTTTCATTTGAAGAGTCTATAAGAAGAGAAGATATTTTTGTGGGTTTTCCTCTCTAGGAGAGGTTTTGGCCTTGGCTAGAAGCCTACATCTTGTGTCCTTTTGTATTGTTGATCTTAATGTTTTCGTATTTGTTTGATGATAAGAACAAGATAATAATAAGAGAAGAATACACTAATAATAAATAAAAGTAAAATAATATCACAAGTAGTTATAAAGCTTAAGAGAAATCACTTCAATTTTAGCCCTTTTGATTTCTTAACAAACCTAACTCTTTCTCCTCCTTCGCACATGTGAATATTCCCTGAGGTTTCTCAAATCAAATCAAATCATTTGATGTGATGTGCAATGTGATGGATGTGTCTCCAAGTGAGGTCAATGAATACCTATTTATATGTGGTTTTTGAGGTCCAATTATCACTTGTGGGGCTGAATTTTAGGGTCATAAGGTCGACCTATCAGATATGCAAATGTGACCTTTTCTTCATGACAGAAAATAATTTTGGAGATGAAATTTTGACTCTAGCTACTCAATTATCAAAAGGTGATTAAATTTTCTTGATAGTACTCTTAGGTGATCCCCAAAATAGGTTAGGGCTTTTCCTTGTAGCGAGAGATTGAGATATAATAATGCCTTAAACAATAATCCTCTACTTCGATGAAAAGTGTTTTGAACCAACTTTTAATGGTATGATAAACTGACACATGCATAATACACACCAAACATGAGTGTAAAACACCTCCCAACGTGATAATAATTATGAATTACACAATCATCCTTTAAATATTAGGAGAATAACTCTAGATAATCCAAGTACTTTCATATATCCAAATCATGACTCTGTGTTTACAATGATGATTCTAATGATACACACATTTACATCCATTATCCATATAGGTCCACTATTAAATGGACCTTTATTCTGTATACATTTACATCATATATATCCCCATTAGGGTAATAACAAGGTGTGTTTCAAACCAACATGCCTTGCACCTTGGTGGAAATCCTTCTTGCACAAATTTATCTCTCTAGAGAGTTCTTACCAAATTATCCTCCAATTTTGTTGTCACCCATCTGTTTCACTTGAGAAAATTTTGTTCGCCTTTAACCTAATTTTAAGCATCTTTCATGGTGATGCATATTTCTTGAATGAATAATCATTTATACGTAATCCCTTCCACTCCCTCTAACCCTTTGTATATTAATATCTATAAAATATATATACCTATATATTTGTATGCTATATATACACAACTATAGTTAAAAACTTCAATGTTTTATATTGAATTTTGATTTTCATTAATCAATACTGGCATAATAAACACACACAAATGATTTAAACGACTTGTTGGGTTAGTTCAAGTTGTCGAGTATTGTGAATTGTAAATAAGATATCATGGGCTTCAGTCATTAAGCTAATATTAACATGATGTTTTTGTTATTGGTCAAACCCTTGGTGCAAGTACTGAGATGATGTAGGGATTGAATTAAAGAGGGGTGCAATGGGGCCTTTCTCATAGTCCATAATTCACCCCACTATGGTACTCAAGGACCAAGGCTACTTTTTCCACTTCAACTTAAATCTACAATTGAAGGTTATTCATGATTGCCAATTGTCAAACCATGAATTTTTTTATACGCTTATGAATTGTCAAAATGAATGTCCTTGTGATGTTTTAAAAGGGGAAATATATTCTCAACTCATGTTGTTGAATTCAAATTTACATTCTGTAATCATTTATAACCTAATAGAGGAACATTCTTTATATTAATTGGGCTTACAGGGAAGCATCTACACCTAATGCCAAGTTTGTTCGACATTTTGACTCAATTTTAATAAGGGTTTGAGTGTTTTCCCTTTAATACAAAGAAATATAGTGTAGGGCTACATCTAGTGACACAATCCCCAACAAAAAATGACACAACATTGAAGTATTGACCATGAAAAAATAGCTTCCTTGGGCTCCAAAGAAACCTTTCATATTATTGGAGTCTATAGAGTAGTATAGTCATATTTGAGAAAAGTTTCTAGTATAAAGGGGAATTATATAATAGATCTATTTATGTTTTTTTTATATGGTGAAAGACCTTGAGGTGAAAGGTCTCCTTGAGTTATGGTCAAGGTATCCAAGTGAAAGCCAAAAATTGTCATGTAGTTTTCCAATACTTATTTTGAAAAACCAAGACTAGAGACACAAGCTTTGTATGAGAGGCTTGTTGTCACCAACAATGACTAGTGACCATTGAAGTGATTGTTTATAAATTGAAAGGCCAAATTTGCATCGGTTTCACTTTCAGCCAATAAAGGTTCTATTGTTTATTATGCATTTTATATGTTACATGTGAAAAACTAGCCTTTGGTTTTAGTGGAGACATAATAAGAAGGCCCTAGTAATCCATTTTACTTCCACCTTCTGCTCAATTAAGTATATTTACATTGCAAAATGAGTTTTATTAGTCTTAGAAGGCAAAGGAAACACTGAAAATTCAAATGCATGGACTACTAGTAGAATCTAGTTCCAACTCAAGTTTTTTAACCACTCTAGCAAAGGAACATGATTGAAGATAGCAAACTATTTTAACCATTTAATTTTGGATTATGAGTTTTCTCAAAATTTTCCAAACATTCAATTGACTAATTCTAGTATAAATAAAATGTTTATTGACTAATTGCACCTCCTATTGGCTTAGAAGAGGGATTTACTGGACAACCCCAAGGCCAAATTGTCTTCTTTCTTCTCAGTTCATCAAGAAAATATCTATAGCGTGTGTGATGAACCACTTGAAAATATTATAATGGACTATATTCAATGTTAGGGGCTCAAAATTGTGCACACAAAATTTTCCTTCAAATGTATTTCTAGCCTAGGATTTGTAATCAAGTTACCACACTTATGTTAGGGATGATTATGCACTTATCCCTATTATGTGTTTCCAACCCTCAAGGGAAAGTACATTTCTTAGGTATACCCGTCAATCCATAGACATGCAATAATGTAGTCATAGAATGAGAAAGAATTCAAGGAACATGACCATAGACTTGGTACTAGTTGAAGGAGGTCCAACATCTTGAGTATAATTATGAGAAGTGGGAGCAATCGTGGAGGCATAAGTTACCTCTTTCCTTTGCTTGCTTCTCTCTAGCTCTGGTTTGTATTTTATTTTAATTATTTGTCTTTCCTTATGCATAACTTAGGTTACCCGACTTTCTTTGTGCTTTTTCAATACCACTTAAGGATGTAGAAATTTATCTCTTGTCGAGGTTGGGACATTCATAATTTACTTTATTTAGATAGAAAACGTAAAATGCTTGGGGATTAGGTGATGCCTAGTGAGGTGGGTAGAGCTCATGCTATTATTTTGTTTGTTAGCCTCCATTACATCCTAAGGCTGATGAAAGGATGTGGACAGAGGTAACCTCAAGCCAAGGTTTCAGTTTGGTAACTAGCCCTACCAAACTAGAGAGGGATCTCTCTATGAAATCACAGCCAAAGGGTTTGACTGGATGAGAAGTAGATTTTAGGCTAGTTAGGTCAGCTCTAGGGTGTTAATAAAATTTGTCATTGATGTCAATATAGCATTATTTGGATGGAAAATATTCTTTTGATGCCATAACCTCATGTATCCTTGCTCTTGATGAAGAAGCCTAGAACCTGGATGATGTCCTTACCCTTGATGGATACTGCACTATTGAAGGACTATACATGAATGACCACACTTGATGATATCATACATGATGGCACTTGATGAAGGTCTTGATGGTCATTGGAAGACTACCTTGAAGCTCTCTTGGTAACAAATTAATAAATGTTGCACTACGGTTGATGACGTATCACTACATTATTACATGATGTCATGATGACATGGATAATTTACATGATGACACTAATATGATGAAGAAATTGGAAACACGCTAATAACATCTTTCTGTCCTAATCATCAAGCCCTAATGACCTCTTTCTATCCTAACCATCTACTACACTAAATATTTTAGACGTTGTCACAAAGAAAATAAATTTGGACACCTTGGAGGCATCCTTTCAAAATGAATCCTACACCATCTTAAAGAGTATTTTTTCCTCTTTTTAATGAGCCCTTACTTTCCAAAAAACTCCCGGTAGTTGAAGAGAAAATGATTTTTTAAGTTGAGAAATATATATTTTATTGTTAGCGAACTTAAGCTGACTTGTAGGCTCATGTCCCTTGGCCAATAGACATGTATTTTTGTCTATGGTAAAAACCAGTATATGTTGGAGTTCGAACTCCTCATTCCAACATAAAAATTTCGGCAAGAAATTCAGAGAAGGAACTCAAAAATAAAAAGGAGGCCAAGGAGACAAAGAAGTTTACTGTTTTGGGCTAAAAATATTTATGTTGGGTTAAAACATCTTGAGAACATATCACAGACTTCGATCTTGTCTACTGTTGCAAAACTCAGAAAGTTTTAGACTTTGAATCTAGTACAGATTTCAGGACTTGTTATAATTGAAAACCCGGATCAGCTGGAAAGTTTCAAACCTGTTATTTTGAAGACCTTTACATTTTTTGTTGCAAATCTTGAGACTTCATACCAAAATTGCAAACATTAGGCTGAGCTCAATTTTGGGGTAGTTCAAAAAAATTATAAAATATATCTCTTGCAAAATAGTGGACGTCGGTCACAACAGGAAGCTTGTCTTGAAGAAGTATTTGAGCAGGAAATTTGGTCTCTTATTGAGCTCTTTTTTTTGCAAACCTCAGACCTCGAATTGTTACAGATTTTGGGCTAGCTGTTGCATACGTTGTGTCAAGGAATTTGGATTTGTGCACTGTTTGCATATCCTCTTAATAGATCTGTTTTTTTAGCAGCCTTACCTTGAACAAGAAGCATACCTTATTTCGAAGAAGACATTGGGCTTGGTTGAAAATAGAGTTTGGTTCTTCTTGAAGCAGACTTCAACTCAGATTTATTAAGGATATTCCTTGCATTATTGCTAATCTATGGATAAAAACATTATTAAAGGATTGCTAAAACAAAGAAGCAAGTAACCCTTTTTGAAGTCCTTATTGAAGATATTGTTGGAGCAACTTCTTGTAAAAAAATTTTGAAGACCTTAAGGACATTTTTGGAGCAGTCTCATTGAAAACCCTTTTTGTTGACTTAAGGACATGTGTAGTAGACTTTGGAGCAACATTGTTGAAGCTAATGGTATAGTAGACTTGGAGAGGATCTTGAAGGGCCTTGAAGTGAATTTTTTGGAGAAACTATTGAAAAATCCTTAGAGCAGTTATTAAAGGATCCTTGAAGTCTTGGTAAAGCATCTTGTTGAAGGACATTGTGTGCAGACCTATTGAATCCTATTGGAGATATTCTTGGAGACCCATGATGAAGCCCTCATGAGGTGATCTTGGAGAATTTTTTTTGGTACCATGAAGAGTTGTGGAGACACCTTCATGTGAAGACAATTTTGTCATTGATGAAGTGATTCGGAGAAGACATTGTTGAAGATATTTACAGGGCTCATTGAATAATATATTAGGAGTCATGAAGAATCATCAAACATATCTTTATGAATTGAAGCAAGAGGTTGGAGCCTCATAGAGACAAGGTCGGTGTCTTGGCATATAGGGTTGGAGCCTTAGAGGATTGGAGTCCTCCAACAACCAGGTAGAATCCTATACCAGAGATAGGGTAGGAGCCCTAGAGGTTGGTGCCTCAAATTGACAAGGTCAGAGCCTTGGAAATACCAAGTCGGTCCTTGGCACAATACAGGTTGGAGCCTAGAATATTGGAATCTTCATCTAGGGTTGGAGCTCCATATCATTATTCTACTTTAATAATTGTAAAGAAAAAATTAATAAAAGTATCTATTCCATCATTGTTCATTTTTTGTTCTAAATATAAGTGATCTAACTGGTAAAATTAAAAATTGAAAAGAAATATTAATTCATCCCCCTCTCAGTATTTCCAACAATTAGAATTAGAGCCAGTACCTTCACTCAAAGCCTAAAAACTTGAAGGTTTATCATTAGAACACAAATGGAAAATCCAAAGAAAAAAGTCTCGAATCCTCCTAAAGATGTGTCTTCCTCAACCATCGAAATTGAAGTCAATCAATTTGCGAAGGCTCCATTGTTCAATGGAAATTTTGATATATGGGAGGCAAGAATGAGGAATTTCTTAAAGACTCAAGGAATTGAAGTTTGGAAATAAGTGATTACTAATGAAACGATGGACAAAGAATCCAAGGAGTACAATACAAAAGCAATTAAGGCAATTTTGAATGGGTTACCAAATTTTGTGAAGGCCAATTTTTAAAAATGTTTGTCAACAAAATTCATATGGGACAAACTTCATGATCTTCACTCAAAAGGAGCGTTGACAATTATCTATAGTCAAGAAGATGATGGAAAATAAGAAATAAGTCCATAATCCATCAAGGAAGCTGAAGATAAGAGAGATGACAACAAGGCTAAAGGAGGCCTAGAAGATGAAGAGAACAAAGAGGCCTTTGAATAAGATCTCCTAAATAAAATTATGGCTTCCATGGAAGAAATTAACAGTTTTAAAAAGGAAAATTAGGAACTTAAGAAGAAATCGAAAGATGGTAACCAAGACAAGACAAGGAAGGATTTTGACTTTGTCAAGCTTCAAGTACGAGAAAGAGATGAGGAGCTTGCCAAACTTAAAGATGAATTTCATCAAAACAAAAGAAAGCATCATGAAGAATTCATATCTATGACAAATCAATTGGATAAGGCAAAGAAGAGGGAAGAAACTTTGTCAATCCACCTTGAAAAAATACTTAAGAGATTGAACAATCTTGAAGCAGAGATTGGTTAATACAAGGAAGAGGTATCCTCTCTTGAATCTCAACTAGAAGAAAAGGATGAAGAAATATTCAAACTAAAATCAGACATTAATCTTCTCAAGGCCGAAACATGTGAAGCTACAAGAATAAAAGAATAAATGGAGAGTAGTCTAGTAAAGGAGAATGAAGAAATCTTCATAATGAAATAAAATATCATCTCCCTTAAAATTGAAGCACATGGAGCAACAAGGATGATGGAAGAAACAAAGAAGTAACTAGTCATGAATGATGAAGATTGTGAAAGGAGAAATTGTCTCTCTTAAAAAGGAAGCTGACTTGATGAATAAGAACTTGAAGAGTTCTCAAACCCTAGATGACATCCTAAGTCATCAAAGATCCCCCCTTGATAAATCAGGTCTCGGCTATGTAGATGAACCCTCAAGCAAGAATGATAATGCTTCAAACAACAACGATGTGAGGAAGATAGGAAGAAATGATACTCCCAGTTCCAGAAAAGGCAAGAGTCAATATGGCATTAGAAGAAACCCTACTCCAAGGATATTTACAGATGATGTCAAGAATAAAAAAGGAAATGAATATCATCAAATAATTCCAAGGCAAAAAGACTTCAGAAGTACTTCAAGGAACTCTTCATCTCCCAGGTACCAAAGTATATTTCTTGGTTATTTCTATTCTTGTACAAAATTTGGGCACATAGCAAAATATTGTAGGGCATATCACAAAGACAAATACAATAGTCCTCGTCAATCTTATAGAAGCAATTTTTCAAGAAGAATTCATGATTACTCATTCATGAACAATACGGAGTGCTTCAATTGACATAACATTGGAAATATGACACGTGAGTGTAACTTGACTTGGGTTGCTAAAACCATGACAACCAAGCTAGAGAAGAAAGTTACACAAATATGGAAAAGGAAGAAAATTGGGTCTGAAAGTCTCTTGAACACTCCAGCCAAAAACACATGTTGACTTCATGAATTCATCCTTAATATTCCAAGTATTTAATGGTGAGAATCTGCAAAAAAGAGACCATATAATTAAGGGGAGATTCATGACTCTTGAGCTTATGATTCTTAAACATTCTTGGAGAAGCTATCTGTGAATGGACCCTATAAAATCCTTGACGAGTCACACATGGAAAATCATTTTTTGATAGATCATCTCTTGGGAGCCACTCCATTGAAGAACATAATCCTTCACTCATCCAATGCACCATTATTGAAGATGTCTTCCACTTGATCACAAGGAGAGAAATCTGTCTTGAGCTAGAGGATTTTATGCAGGCAGGGGGAGTTGGTTCATCACTTGAAAAAATATAAAAACATCTATCATGGACACCATTGTCAGAAAAAAGAGCACCATGAAAAGGGGAGGATCGTACCTATGAATAACTATTATTGACAAAGAAAATATGATAAATAAAAGCAGCTTAATAGGGGGAATACTTGGGCACCCCATTTTCCATTGAAGTCAAAGGGGGAGAAAATGTTGAAGGGAAAGAATATATCCATCAATGACAAAGGGGGGAATTGTTAATCAAAGTTGTCATTGATGTCAATATAGCATTATTGGGATGGAAAATATTCTTGTGATGTCATAACCTCATGTATCCTTGCTCTTGATGAAGAAGCCTAGAACCTGAATGATTTCCTTACCCTTGATGGATACTGCACTATTGAAGGACTATACATGAATGACCACACTTGATGATGCCATATGTGATGGCACTTGATGAAGGTCTTGATGGTTGTTGGAAGACTACCTTAAAGCTCTTTTGATAACAAATTAATAAATGTTGCATTATGGTTGATGACATATCACTGCACTATTACATGATGTCATGATGACATGGATAATTTACATGATGACACTATGATGATGAACTTGGAAACACAATAATAACTCTTGTTCTCCTAATCATCAAGCCCTAATGACCTCTTGTTGTCCTAATCATCTACTGCACTAAATATTTCAGACATTGTCACAAAGAAAAATAAATTTGGAAACCTTGGAGGCGTCCTTTAAAAATGAATCATACACCATCTTAAAGAGTATTTTTTCCTCTTTCTAATGAGCCCTCACTTGCCCAAAAACTCCCAGTAGTTGAAGAGAAAATTATTTTTTAAGTTGAGAAATATATATTTTAGTGCTAGCCAACCTAAGCGGACTTGTAGGCTCATGTCCCTTGGCCAATAGACGTGTCTTTTCATCTATGATCAAAACCAGTATATATCAGAGTCTGAACTTCTCATTTCAACATAAAAATATCGGCAATAAATTCAGAGAAGGAACTTAGTAATAAAAGGTAGGCTGAGGAGACAAAGAATTTCACTGTTTTGGGCTAAAAATATTTTTGTTGGGTGAAAACATCTTGAGAAGAGATCACATACTTCGATCTTGTCTACTATTGCAAAACTCAGAAAGTTGAAAACTTTGAATCTAGTACAGATTTCAAGACTTGTCATACTTACAGACTTGGATCGACTAGAAAGTTTCGAACTGGTTATCTTGAAGGCCTTTACATTTTTTTTTGTGGATCTTGAGACTTCATACCAAAATTGCAGACCTTAGGCTGAGCTCAATTTTGGGGTAGTTTAGAAAAATTATAAAATCTATCTCTTGCAAAATAGCGGACCTCAGTGACAATAGGAAGTTGATCTTGAAGAAGTATTTGAGCAGGAAATTTGGTCTCTTATTGAGCTCTTTTTTTTGTATACCTTAGACCTCAAATTGTTATAGATTTTGGGCTTGTTGTTGCATACATTGTGTGAAGGAGTTTGGAATTGTGCACTATTTGGATATCCTCTTGATAGATCTATTTTTTAGCAGCCTTACCTTGAACAAGAAACATACCTTATTTGGCAGAAGACATTGGGCTTGGTTGAAAATAGAGTTTGGTTCTTCTTGAAGCAGAATTCAACTCAGATTTATTAAATATATTCCCTGCATTATTGCTAATCTGTGGATAAAAACATTATCAAAGGATTGCTAAAACAAAGGAGTAAGTAACCCTTGTTGAAGATCTTATTGAAGATATTGTTGGAGCAACTTCTAGTATTAAAGGATTGCCAAAACAAAGGAGTAAGTAACCCTTGTTGAAGATCTTATTGAAGATATTGTTGGAGAAACTTCTAGTAAACTTGTTGTGAAGACCTTGAGGACATTTTTGGAGCAGTCTCATTGAAAACCATTTTTGTTGACTTAAGGACCTGTGTAGTAGAATTTGGAGCAACATTGTTGAAGTCGATGGTATAGTAGACTTAGAGAGGATCTTGAAGGGCCTTCAAGCGAATTTTTTGGAGCAACTATTGAAAAATACTTTGAGAAGTTATTAAAGGATCCTTGAAGTCTTGGTAAAGCAGCTTGTTGAAGGAAATTGTGTGCAGACCTATTGAAGCCTATTGGAGATAGTCTTGGAGACCAATGATGAAGCCCTCATGAGGTGATATTGGAGAATTTGTTTGGGTACCATGAAGAGTTGTGGAGACACCTTCATGTGAAGACAAGGCTGTCATTAATGAACTGATTGGGAGAAGACATTGCTGAAGAGATTGACAGGGCTCACTGAAGAATATATTGGGAGCCTTGAAGAATCATCAAACATGTCTTGATGAATTGAAGCAAGAGGTTGGAGCCCTAGAGTATTGGAGTCCTCAAGCAACCAGGTCAGAGCTTGTACCAGAGATAGGGTTGGAGCCCTAGAGGTTCGTGCCTCAAATCGACAAGGTTGGAGCCTTGGAAAGACCAAGTCGGTACTTGGCACAATACAGGTTGGAGCCTGGAAGATTGGAGTTTTCATATAGGGTTGGAGCCCTATTATCATTATTGTACTTTACTTATTGTAAAGAAAATAATAATAAAATTATCTATTCCATCATTTTTCAATTTTTGTTCTAAATATAAGTGATCTAACTAGTAAAATTAACAATTGAAAAGAAATATTGATTCACCCCCCTCTCAGTATTTCCAACATATATTTTTGAAAGTTTGATGGTTTTTATGTTGGATTAGGGATGAAAATTGGGTAGCTAGGTCAAATATATCAAAGGGTTACAGCTGTAAATATATAAAGGAGCAAGGTAGCAATGCTTTAGTGATGGGATTGGGGTTTTGTCGATGTAGTGTATGGTTTTAAAATGAAGGAGGATCTTAATGAGCATGTATAACGAATTCATTAAAAAAGAAGGAAGCAAACATAAAATGATATTCCCAAACAAAACAGAGCTTATGAACAATTATGCTTATCAAAATTTTAGGAAGATCATTGAAGAAAGCAAGGCACGGAAATAAAACATGTATATCATTTATAAAATACTATAACAGAGAAAATACAACATCAAAAACTCATTGCACATGAATTCCTAGAGAATAGCTGCAACTGGTCCTTTGAATTTATGAATAAAAGTTGAAGCACAAGCTACAATAGTCTCACCCTCTGATGTCCAACCATCAAAATGACTTATAAATGCATACATAAAAAATAAAAAATAAAAAAACCATTTCCCCTCTCTCAGGGGTCGAATCCTAGAGAAGTTCACATGATTCCCTCACCTAAAACCTAAAGACTATGGAGGTTAACCAAACTCTCCTCAAGATAGAGAAATTGATACATTTGACCATAATAGATATTTACAAGAATGTATCCACCTCATTTTTACTCTAACCAGCATAATTACACATGATTACATCATCATAGCATCAAAAATGACAAATTACATCATTGGAGGTCTAATCTGGACTAAGTCAATTGAGAAAAGTGACTTTCAGGCAAAAACGCAACGTGTGAGGATAAAATGCAGCGAAATTGGTAGAAGTGACTTTTGGAGGCCTTCCCGAGGTCCAAATCCTGATCTGAAAGATGCTGGAGAAAACTCTTCCTATATGATACATGATAGAGTCCTCAAGAACTAAAAAAATACTTCACCTATCCCCTCAAAAGTCCATTATCCCATAGGTACTCCAGAAACGCAGTGAGTTGTTCAAAAATAGGGTAGAAAGATGTTTTTTGAGTGGTTTTTGGCCCTTCTCACCTACCAAAACTTGCTGAAATTTTTCTCCCAAGGGAAGAAGTGATGTAGAAGTGATGATAAATCCAAATATGCAAACCATTTGTCATTTGGAGGCCCCCATCAAAAGCGCATTGTGGGGCACGTTGCGTTTTTGTCCTAGTGATTGTGTCAAAAATTGTCAAAAAATCCAAAATCTTCAAAATTTAACAAAAATTCTCCAAATTTGCCTAAAATTTCTCCAAAATTACTCCATGAATCACTGAGATTAATTTATATGCTATGAGGGAAGCATCAGCTAGCAAATCCAACTTTCCCTTCTATGTTTCCTCCATTAAGGTTTCTTTGAGTTTTACCTTCAATTGTTTGATTTTGGCCTGAGACACCCGATTTATCTTGAAATAGTGCATGGCCATGTGTCTTTGAATGTTATTGTTCTTATTAGACCTCTTCAGGATCTTTTCCAAATGCCCATTGACTCTATCAAGCCAATACTCCCTGTCTTACTCAATGTCTGCCAATATGAGCTCATCCATTGTCATTTGTGTCTTTGGTGGATATGCCTCTTTGTATTGTTGAAGTGCCCTTTTTAGGCCTCTAGTTCTTGGCCTCTTCCTTATAACCTGCTCTTCATGCTCAACTTACTCACATATATCAACTACTAATTTTCCCTTTACATCCTCTTCGCTAAAATCAACTCTATGCTTATTCAAAATTAGTTTATTTACCTTCAATTGCATGTTCTCCTGCTCTAGGAATGAAATCAAGAATTTGGCCTTGGACAAGTTCTCCTTTAGTTCTCTGATCTCAGCATCTTTATCCATGATGACCTACTATGTTGATTTGTGCTCCTCATCATGCAAATGTGCCTCATGTTGTGGTGATGATCTCCATTCTGTTGATGTAGGCTTGGCCCCTTCCACAATGTTTGGAGCAAACACAAGCCTCCTACCTCTCTGATATGTATGAGTCACTTCAGCCCTAGGTGTCTTCTTCACTTAAATTCTTCTAGATGAGCCAATCTCCCTTTGCACAGATGGTGTTGATGGTGGTTCTGATGATGTGCCTTGGCTAGTATGTTGACTAGCAGGAGGTAAAAATACATTGGATTGAATGAATGTCTCCCAAGTGATGTTCTTCTCTACAAGCTGGTGCAAGACAATGATTTTTATGAGGGCATGGTGAAAAAGGGTGGCTTGATGATGCACTTTCTCTTCCATTTTAGAGATTTTGTAGAGGTAGTAGGATAGGTTAAGAGGTTTTACCCCTGTGAAGTGCATGAGCAATCTAACATGGTACTTGTATAATTTAGAAAATCTACCCTCACATGTAAAGTACTTCATAATGGCCCTCATCAATGGGGTAAACCTATAAAGTATCTGAACAAATGAAACATTTTCTTAACGGCATCTTTGTAGTGAAATTTGATGAAGGGTTTGTATTTATGCACATCCAAATATAGGCTCTTAAACCACTTTTCCCCATTGTTTGGTATCCCTTTAGATGTAGCTATGGACTCAGTTGAGATTGTGTAGCTCGCCCCTGCAATTATGACCTTATCTCTCCTAAGGTTAGTGGCAAAAAAGCTTGTTAACTTGGCATGATATTTGACTTTTTGAATTTTCTCACAAAACCCTAAACACCCTACATTCTAAAAACATTGCTTGGCCAATGAAGAGGACAACAGCTCATGAGTGTTGAGTGGTTCAAACCTTGGTACTTGACCTCCCTTGTTATAAGATTTCCTTTCTCCCTCCATGTTGACAGTTTGCAAGGCAAAAAACCCTAGTGGGAAAAAAAGGAATAGTGAGTGAGTTGGGCGACCGACTGTGTCAACTCCTAGTTGATGAGGGAGTTTGCCCTGCTACGATTAGAGAGATCTAGGTTGATCATAGGCTCACATAGCTCTGGAGAGACATGCACTGTGATATGATGACCCTTATGCATCATATCGTTGGAGATTCTAGAGTACTGGCGGCTAGGAGGGATAGGCGTCATGGAGATGCATGGCAGAGCATCTCATCTAATGATCATGATCATGAGGGGAGTGATCATCATTCTAGTACTCCACCTCCTCCTCCTTAACCTCGCATCGGAGATCATGAGTAGACATCATCGAGTCTTGATCAATAGGCATCTTCTAAGCAGTCTACACCATCTCAACAGGCACCTAGTCCTGAGTAAACACGACCATCGACTGTGTAGGGACCTGATCCTGAGTAGGCAAGTCCATCTGAGCAGGCCGCAACATCCACTGAGAAGGTTGCATCATTGACAACTCATCAGTAGACAGTGCCTTGACAGACTGCACCATCTTATCAGTAGGCACCTCCTTAGCAGACTGCACCATCTGATCATCATGCACCTCCGAAGCAGGCATGTCATCCATCTGAGCATGAGGCTGCACCATCGACTGAGCAGGCCTCGACTAGTACTAGTATTAATGTAGTACCACCATATATTTGACATTTATATGCAGTTATATTACATTTGTATATTTTTGACATTATACAGTTATATATATGGTGCATGTATTTTATGTTCATGTTGATGTACTTAATTTACATGTTGGTGTTCATCATGATGTGTATATTTTTAGGTCATGTTAGATATGTTCATTTAATGTGCTTGAAGATAGATGTGTATGTGATAGCAGTTGTTTGACATGAGATGTATATTTGATGTTTGTGTTGTGATGATGTTATACAATGCTTGTGTTTTGTTAGATGATCATGATCACGATGATTAGATGATGTTAGCGAATTTGAATGTGTATTTTAGAGTATGATGTTTGTACGATAGTTATCATGATCGTGATGTTTATTTTTAATATTGAATCATGATATTTATTAAATATTATGTATTGGTAATTGTAAAATGTGTAATTGTAATTGTATGTATTGTGATTGTAATTGTAATTTTAATTGTAATTGTATGTAAAATTTTAAAATTGTAATTGAAATTGAAATTTTAATCGTTATTGTATGTAAAATTGTTAAATTGTAATGATAATTTTAATTGTAATTGAATGTAAAATATTTGTAAAATTGTAATTGTAATTGTATTGTGAAATTGTAAAATTGTAATTGTAATTGTATGTATTGTCATGATTCAATTTTATTAAAATTGTAAAATTGTAATTGTAATTGTATGCATCGTGATTTTAATTGTAATTGTATGTAAAATTTTAAAATTGTAATTGTAATTTTAATTGTAATTGTATGTAAAATTGTAAAATTGTAATTGTAATTGTAATTGTATGTAAAATTGTAAAATTCTAATTCTAATTCTAATTCTAATTCTAATTGTATCTAAAATATTTGTAAAATTGTAATTGTAATTTTATTCTAATTGTAATTGTATTGTAAAATTATTGTAATTTTTATTTTAATTGTAATTGTATGTAAAATTGTAAATTCTAATTCTAATTGTATGTAAAATATTTGTAAAATTGTAATTGTAATTCTATTGTGAAATTGCAAAATTGTAATTGTAATTGTATGTATTGTCATGATTCAATTTTATTAAAATTGTAAAATTTGTAAATTTGTAAAATTGTAAATTAATTGTCATTTTTGAACCATAACTACCGTAAGTAAAATGTATATCGTACATATTGTTAAATTACCATAATTGTAAAATTGTAAATTTTTAAATTTCTATGAATCTAAATAATTGTAAAATAATAAATCTAGAATAATATGAATTTTTGTAACATAATAAAGTTTAGAAAATAATGCAAATAAATTCATGTTTATAATTATCATTATTTTATTATGATCTTACATACCAAAAATAACAAAATACATTAATACATTTTTTTTTTTAATTTTGAAGATATCGTTCACACACATTTAAAGCAATAAAATAGTTGTATTATTTTAGGAATTGACATAAAAAAAAAGGAACTTGATACAGAGCATTGTTTTCGAGATCAACATAATTGCAAATTATCAAGTGAAATGATTTTAACATTAACACAATGCAAACCAATTAATTCAAAATACATATTATAATGTTTCAAAAAAAAGAGTCTTAGTTATACGGTTAAGTCCTCTTCTTTATAAAAACTCATCTTAAATAGTATAAATGATGAAATAACACATGTACCATATCACTCTTTGTTCTCATGATCACCCTCACTATCTTCCAGCTCGCTTGGCATGATAACACTATTTCTCAAAAATATGTTTTGATCTACGTTCATGTCTCAATATGAACCACCAATCCCTATCTAACACATCTAGGTAAAAAAAAAATTGGTTGTAGTGTTTGGGGAAAATATAAGGCTCCTTAGCTTCATCCCACATATTTCTAGATTTGATACATATTAGCCTACTATCGCGATCTTCCCTTACATTATTCCGATCAAAGGTGTAACCTAACGTCCCTTGTACTAGGTTTTGATCACGGTGGCTAGCTCGACTAGATTGATCGAAATTGACTTCCACTCCACAGTCTTGTGTCATGTGTCCATCATCGGCATTTTTTGTACGAAAATGGTGTCCATATGCCCACATAGATGGGAACAAATACATCTATAAAAAAAATTTAAAAATCATAGTGTCATGTCTTATAATAACCCAACTGTTAAAATATGAAATATAGATATTACATTTCAAAGGTGCATTATTAAGTAAAAAAGGTACATAAATTTATAATTACCAAGTTGTTGCACCCAATCCCTACGTTTAGCACATCTTCTTCAGCACGTGGGTAATGACCAGTTGCACTGTATTTCTCTCTAACTTGGTCAGCAACCCAACTGTTGGGGTATATAATTGGCATATTTTTTTTTTAAATGATCGGGATAAGGCACATTTCTACCATTCAACCATCTGAATTCTTTCTATCACTATCCCATTTCATCTTCTTTTGTTCATACAGTTGTGTCACTTTGGAATTGTAAAGAATAAATTTATTGATTGCTTTAATGTATGCGTTCGTTGATGAAATCAAACTGACATATAGTACATATGAGATCAAAATATACATTATATTGAAGTTCAACGTGAATATTTACTTTGTGTAAATAATTTGAAAAATTATAAGTCGCTTACTCTTTATCAAGAGCATTTTTTCCATTCGTTTGGAGAAGCTCCCCTTCTCTTTTGTCTTCATCCCTTTTATCATCCCAAATCACCGCACCTGGTCTGTTGTCGATCTGTTTGATGTACTCATTGGCATAATAGAAAGACGCATACGATATGTAACCCTAGGGTTTTTCCCTTTGTCAAACAAAACCCTTCAATTTCTTCATGTACCTCTCTAAGAAGAAAATCCAACGACAAGAAACCACCCCAACTAATTCTCCTCATTTACTAGGTGGATTAGAATATGAACCTACAAGTCCATGAAACTCGTTGGCAGTTCCTTCTCAAACATACAAACAATCTCAACTATCTCTTGACACCACCGTGGAATGCTAGCTACATGAATCTCCTTTGACGTGATCCAACGTACAAATGTAGATAAGATATGGCCCATCCTAGGTCTTGGGGGAATTAATGTTTCATACACCCACGCACGAACAAAGGATAATGACACTGCAAAGTTATAAACACATGCAATAATATACAAAATTAGTTATGTTTTATGAGCCCTGCATGGGATAAAATTTATTAATATATCAAATAATAAAATCATGTTTTTGACATTATACGTACTCTTAGAAGATTCAAATGGTCATGCAATTTCAACTCGACAAATGGTCTTCCACGATAAAGCAGTGTCGTAGTGAAGATCCATATGAAGATGGCACCCTCACACCCATTATAATTTCGTTTTCCAAAGAAAGATAATATTTTTTTAAAATCCATGGGACGTCAGCTTATTTGAAATACCAATTAGAGGGATCAGTTGCCTCTGATCCTATACTTTATAATCGTCTTGGCCAATGTTTCTTTTTATTTTTTGAAGTAATAAGATCTTTCCTAACAGCCAATGTGTCACTTTTTTTTGATGATATGTGCCTCCATAAAGAAGATGAAACATTTTTAAATATATGCATGGGATATAATAAGTGGATAATATTAAGATGCTCCCAATATGGGAGGTTATAAAAGATAGATTTCCTTTTCATCCCAATGGGAAATTTCTCAACATAGGTGTTGAATAATTCTGGATCATCGAACATAGGCTCCCCATTTGAATTGAAAATTTCTATGAACTCCTTCTCCTTCTCACTCTCACATGCTCTAAGCCATTCAGTTGGTGTCGTTATTGTAGGCCTTTGGGTTCTCTCTCATTTACCATTGAAATCAGATGTTGCTCTTCTATAAGGGTGTTCTCCTGGGAGGAATACCCTGGAGCAGTCATACACTAGCTTTCGTAGGTCGTTGGACCATCTAGCTTTCATAGAAGGTCCACAACATTTACATCCATAATACCCTTTTGTTACAAGACCTACGAAATTATTGTATACAAAATACATGGCATGTTAAAGAATATCATGAATATCATAACAATGACAACGAATTAAATAACTAATATTGGAAAGAATATTTTTATGTATATAAACAAAACAATAAACATGTAATTTACCAGAGAAAACTCCTAAGCCTGGATAATCATGTGTTGCGTAAGCACATATGCTATACAACATAAAACTTCTCTCTGCTGCGATGGGTCTTGATACATCATATACATTTATCCTATCCCATAATTCCTTCAATTCATCTACTAGTGGTTGTAAGTAGACATCCATATTCTTCACTTGTCTTCTACCAGGGACTATGAGAGCCAACATAAGAAGTTCATTCTTCACCGAAAATCATGGGGGAATATTGTTATTGATCATTACTACAGGCCAAAAATAATAGTTGGTGTTCTAGAGGGAATATGGGTTGACGCCATCCATGGCTATGCTGATTCATAGACTTCCTACTTCAGACTTGAATTTTTTGGGCCATGTATCCTCTATATGCTTCATGGCTATTGAATCTGTTGGGATTCGCATAACTCCCAACTCACTTCTTTGTGAGGCATGCCATCCCTGCAACATAGCTAATTATTTGTAGCGAAAGAGCCTTTGAATCCTTAGGATTATAGTTGTGTGCCTCAATATATTAAAAGGAGAACCGCGTTATTTACCCTTTTTTTTCTTTATCATACCTGTCATGCCCACATTTCAATCATATCTATTTGTTATTTGTCTGCATATTCTCCTCTATATATAATACAATCATTTGGACATGCATGATATGATATGTACTCAACACCCAACATTTTCAACAATTTATTTGCCTCTTCGCAGCTACCGGGAAAGACATTATCACTCGGAAGAACCTTATCTTTGAATAACCTGTAGTTGGTCATGGAAAATATTAAATGTACATTAATGCCGATAATTATTAACGTTCATAAAATTGACCATTTGTAATGTTCATTTTGTGATTATATTTCTCAAAATATAAGGGACTTGATGGTCAATTACCTCAAAATTTCTGAGAAACATGCATTCGACAAGCCAAACTTTGCTTTCAAGTTGTACAGTAACATTGGTGTCTCCAACTGGGTAGATTTTGACTGACCTCCGGGTCCAAAGAGAGGGGTGGTGGAAGCAAATTTAAGGCTTTCGAAAAAGGTATCGGCGATATGAGCATCATCACCTAATTGATCATCATTATGGAATGCATCTAACAACATTGTCTCCATGGAAATCATATCCCTTAAGTAATCATCCATACCAACCTCTATTTGATTACCTCCATTGCCAGCTTGTGAAGAACTACTATTGTTGTAGTCATTCCT
This sequence comes from Pinus albicaulis, assembly GCA_034641835.2. NCBI lineage: Eukaryota > Viridiplantae > Streptophyta > Pinopsida > Pinales > Pinaceae > Pinus > Pinus albicaulis. The sequence goes on from CM076582.1 coordinate 1,468,900,683, forward strand.
AATTGGTGAATCTAGACATAGTGGGAATTGAATAGGTGGTTGACTCAACCATTTTTGGTATTGTTCCTCTCCGAGTTTTTCTCTTAATTCATCATTCTCTCGATTTGACATTGTCATGGGGTGCAATGGAAGATGGTAGGTAGGTCGGTCATCATCACTAGAATCCTAATAATTTCAAAAAATATATTTGAACATGAATAGTACAAAACCAATGATATCAATTAGAAAGCACGTCAATACATGATTAATTGGTTTGACATTGAAATAATTACATTATACCGAACAATTATTATTACCATCATTGTCCCAGGACTATGGCTAGAAGATGGCATGTTACAATTGGCAGGGTGAAACGGCTGTCCATTTTCATCTACCAATCGCGTCTTGCGGTATGCTGCTCTTGATAAGAGCTTCCGACGTTTTGGAGATGTTTGAATATTTTGTGCATCTGAACTCGATTTTGAATCTGCATGAACCTACAAATTTGTATACATTAATTTTATTCAGCTGATTAACATGGATAAAATAAATAAATTCAATTAGATAATGAAAATATAAATAAAATTTGAAGTAATCACATCTGGAGATGGATAGGGAGAACTCCGCAATGGACTTTGAGAAATATTATGGAATGAGCTGGATTTTGAATAATTGTCCATTTGATATAATTATGAGTTTTTCTCCCTGCATTTGAGCAAAATCAACAACAAATTTCGGTGTACATACATAAAAGTAATTTTGGTGCCTTAAAAATGGACTTATTGTTATCGGTGCTAATGTATTGTTAGCCGCACAGGTCCAATTTTATTAACGGACGCACTGGTGTTATTAGTTAAAAAACGCACTGAATATCAGAGGGAAAAAATATAAATAAATAAATAAATAAATTTAAAATAATTATTATTATTATTATTTTGAAGTGAAAAAAATAAAGCGGTAAATTGAAAAATGGGTAGAAAATTATTTTCAAAAATCTAATTTCATAAAAAATTTATTTGAATAGTAAAATCTATTCATTATTTCATTATTTTCGCAAAAACAAATCAGGGAGGGATTTTCACAAGAGACATACATGGAGAAAAAGAGCACGAGAGCACTGTGGAGAAGCAAAATAATTTCGAACAACAGCACTATTCAGAGAATCAGAATTTGAAACATCTGGTGATTCACACAAAAACCCTATAGAATAGGAAATTGTTAAATTTTACTATAATAATAGTGTTTTTTACAGTTTATGTTAGATTTAATACATGCATAGTAAAAAAATTAAATTTTATTGTGCATTTTACTAATAAAATTATTTACAATCTCTATTCCTATTTACATTTAATTAAAATTAAGAAGAATAAAAAAAATATAAAAAAACAAAAACAAAAACAAAACAAAAAACAAAAAAAATCATTTCTTACATTAAACCCTTGCTTCTTCTTGTTTATGTGACTTCACAATTAGGGCTTTTCATTTTAGATATATAGTATTTGTATTACTATATATATAGGCGTATGACATCTAACCCGCGGGACCACTTGCAGAGTCGAATCTCAATCCATGTCGGCCCTTGCACGATTTTTAAAAATATATATATATATATATTTTTTTTTAATCGATGCGCACCAGTGCGCGATTGTAGTATAGCGCACCGGGCACATACTGACAAAAAACATTGTTTGATAAAAACATTTTTTTATTAATTTATGTTTATGTTAATCGGTGCACTTGTTTTAATATAACGCATCATGTCTCCTTGTTGACAAAGAGCTTTATACGTTGTTTATACTGTATTGGAGGTGCGTTTATAAGAACCTACCGCACCGCGTTCGGTGCATACATTGCCAAGGCACATCGTTTTATTGAAGAAGAAAAATAAATAAATAAATAAAAATTTAAAAAATAATAATAACCTGAAAAGTATGTGATTTATTTATAAAATATATTAATGAATTGTACAGGTTTCATATTGATAAAGAAATGGTTGACAAGAGTTCAAGTAACAAAAATATTAATAGCACATCCAGAAAAACAAAAAAGGCAAGTTCTTTGTAAATTCTTTACAAAAATTATAAATTTTGAACTATATGTAAGTTTATCTAATATGTATTGTTTAGTGTGTATCATGCAAAGCCACAAAATGACGAAGCTCGATAAGATTATTTATGATCTAAGACCAGAAGAGCGTAAAAGCTTGATGGAAAAATTGCAGAATCATGAATCAAGTGAATGAAAAAATCCTATCGATCCAATATGAGTTTCTTTTTTGAATTTTCATTAACAATATACATAAAAATATTAGATAACATGTTTCAAATAATTTATTAATTCAGATATGTTTAATATTCTAAAGGGACCAACAACGAAGAAAAGAAATGTTGTTCTAAGAAAATAAAATAAAAAAATAAAACATGCAAATGAAAATGAATTGCTCCTTAGCTCATCTAGAGTGGTGTTGGAGGTTAACGAAAGGGGGAACAACTTTTACAAAACTTTGAGGAATATAGTGGAACGAATGTATAGATGTTATTTACACTTACAATACAAAAATCAATCCAATGATTCCAAGAACCAAATTTTATTTAAACTACAGGATGAGTTTCCATAGAATTGGTCAATGAGACATGTCAAACTTTTAATAGAAAAAACGTACAACAACAAAAAAGAATGATTGAAAAAATGATATTCCTTTAAATGTTTTTCTAGAATTATATGTATATACTACTACAAAGAAATCATTTATAAATATCATTTTGTTATATTTAGTTTTCATATATCAATTTAAAAATTAAATAGTTTATTGTTATGTTACATTTTCAGGAAGATTATGAAAATCTCAAAGAATGAACGAGCTGATATCAGAAATATGTCAGTAGGAATTTCCGTGTACAAGGAGATGGTCAAAGAAATGGACATAATTGCATTGCACAAGGAGCCATCTCAACAACAATGTGCTTCAAATGTAATATGTAATCATTGAATTTTTTTGATTACGTACAATAAATAAACAATTTAGCATTAAATATTAATTTTCAATTATTTTCTTGCAGAAAAGAAAATGAAACGCATTCAACACATAAAACAGGACAAGGAAGAAAAGGGTTGATATCTATGGTTGTGAGTAATTGTTACTTCCTTATAACAACTTAACTAGATTTAAATTTTGTATATTTTAAGTTGTTTTACAAAAATCATCATTGAATGTCTTCAAACAGGTGCTAACATACAAAGAAGAACCATCGGAATAATTGATTGACATTGGGTTAAATATGGGTTGTCAGTATATGTTGGCATATCAGAAATTAGTTGTGGAATTTGTAAGCATCTATCTGGTTTTACTTAGCTTCGTCTATAATTAATAGAACAAAAAAAACTTTTATATTTAATCTATGATTTGTTATGGGGTATAAAACTTGCAGGAAACAAAGTATGGAACTGCGCCAACAAATGAATTGTTGAGATATGGCATCAAAATTTGGTTTTGAAAGAATGTGTATAGTTCACGAGTCAATTCTTGTTATGGTACATTTTTTTCAATTTACATTGACGTATATTATTTAATATTTCAATTTTCATTATTCTCACCAATGTCTATACACTCATTACACTTTATTTTTACATTTGTAATTGGAAATTGAAGAAGAATAAAACAATCGACACAATGAAAAAAACATTCCTCCAAATAACCAAATTCATGGAAGTAGCTCGAGCAGTGACAACAATTCCAACGAAGAATGATGATCAATTTGTTGGGATATCAAAGCAAGGCATTGTATTTTTTGAAATACTTGTGTATGAAATCAAACATTTTATTTAATTTAATAGACATAGTGTCCCAATTGAAATACAAAGAGATACCAATATTGTCCCATTTTGTATGACAAAGAGTGTCTTATTCATATATATATAATAAAATATTTTTTAATTTATTCTATTGCATTCTCCATTATTGTTGTGAAAATTTACACCACTGATTAAATATATGGATGATTAAATATTATAATTAAGAGATGCGAGATCTGATGATATGATATAACAAATTAATCCAAACATCACATTAAAATGCACTAATGAAAATTTAATTGATATGTATATTTTTATAAGATGTGTCGACTTTTGATGAATAATGAACTTTTAAAAATCACAATAATTGCATTGTCACAGTTCGATGTTTCTAAAAAATAGAAAATGAACACCGGTGCATGTTAGTTACTACACAACGGTGCATTTGTATGATATTACGCACCGGTGCGTTTCTATGACCTATGGGCACCGTACAAATACCAATACAAATCAGAATGCCTAGTGCACTTTATCGACGACTACCACCTGGGCGGTCGGATAGCCGTTGCATGCACCGATATGGTTTGTCTTTAACGCACTGGTGTGTTTTTATAACTTAACGCCTGGTATGTTTTAACACCTAAACGGCTTGGAGGGTTTTTACACCTTAACGGTGTCGGTGCATGCAGCACCTTCCATCGGTCATGTGTGTCTTTGTGGGTGACACGCACCAGGACGTTTCTAAACACCCCGGGGCTTCCGAAAAAAAAAAAATTCCATCCCGGTGCTTAGTATATTTGCAGTTGCAGTGCGTACATGGTAAAACACACCAGTGCGTTCACAGAAGATGCGCGCACCGATGAGAAAAACATTCGTAAAAACCTCCGGCCGCCCAGTTTTTTATAGTTGTGTTGAAGTTTTATTAGAAGCTCCGTGAAAAACTCCATTACCAAAAACAGATATTGTAGCAAATGTTTTTTTGAAAATTTTGGCCAATTTTAAAACACTAAAAACCTCTTGTATAAACTCCACTAGAGGGTCTTTTCCTTGTAGTGTTTATTAACAATTTCTCATAAGTTGTGATTGATAGAGTACCAATGGAAGTTGGTAACTCACTCATTGACCCTCTAACATTTGATTCAACCCAAAAGACTACTATTCCATATTATGAAGCAACAACCTCTATTTCCCCTCGACTTGCTTCAACAGTCTTGATCAGAGGCTTTTCCCGAAGAATTAGAGGTACCAAAGACGTGAAGGATAAAGTAGAAGGAAAACATCTCAAGGAAGTCAATTACTAAGAAGATAAAATGATAGATTACAGAGGAAAGTGCAAAAGTTGAGAAAATGGTTATAGACTGGAAGGAAGATACAAGCCTATAATGTTGGAACTCATACTGATTTCGTACTTGTTTCTATTGAAGTAGGTGATGAAGTTGATTTTTCCCTTGTTCCTACTAAAGCAGGAACCCAAACTGATTAACTGATTGTGCATTTGTATTTATCGAAGAAGAGTTTCATATCGATCCTCCACTTTTTTTTGTTGAAGTTGAGACTCAAACTAATCGTGTACTTGTTTCTATAAAGAAAGGAACACAAATAGATGTTATACATCCATATATCTTGTTGGTTGTAGATGCTACAATAAAAGTGTTGAATAAAACCATGGCAGAAGATAAAGAGACCATAGCTAGATATTTAAGAGAAGTAGTGCCTCAAAGGGAATATCAAAAACTGCTCCAACATTTTTAGGAACTAACCATGACAGAGGATAAAACACATGCAAAATTAAGAGCTACCAAAAAAAAAAAAAATCAGGTGTTGAAAGAGAATATTTGTAATATCATAGAACAGAGAGATGAAATTTGTTCTATTTACTCATATTTCTTAGCATGTATATCTCCAACATGAAACTATGCTTTATTTCTACTTAAAAAATATTTTTTTCTCAAATCCAAGGCTATACAATGTGGCCAATTGTAGGAATTCAACAATGTGCTAGATTTCATCATTGTTTTCAACAAGCAAGATGAGCAAAAAAGGTATCTCGTGTTCGAACTCTACATGAACAACTTTCTTTTAGAAGAACATGTAAATGAAAACATTGTCGCATTCATCAGAGATGTCCAATTCCATACTTTTATATCATTTGCATTAAACCAGATAAAGTGGGAGAAATCATGTCACATTTTTCATTGAAGAGAGCATAATATTGATATCTAGGTTAGGGGTGAGCCAGAAAATCCCTTTACTACATTTCTCCACCATAATTCCTTTTCAGAGAAGCCTGATGTAGTTCCCTCACTTGGGAAAATTCATAACGAGGTATTACACTCGAGGTGGGATCAACTAGAAGACATAAGAGATGAAGTTATTTATGGAGCCAAGATGAGATGGCAAGTGTCATCTAGAGAAATCAAAAACAAGGAACATTTTGGCTTATATAATTTTTATCAAGCTATGTCAAGAGTGAAATATTATGTTAAAGTTGTGATGGAAGATGAGATCAAATGGATGGGATGCAGGTACATGTTCCCTATGATTTGGTGTCCTCGGTCTTACTACAAGTCTTATTATGAACTGACAAAGGCAGGTAAGTATGTGGCTTTACAGGAAATAAAAAGTAGGAGTGGATTCAGGCTCATGGGAGAAGAACCCTATGAAGCCTACTCCTTAATTGCCTTACATATTAATTATTTATTTACATGAGGACATGCAAAAAGGTTATTTTGGGGATGATGTTGGGTCTCGCAATTTTCATGATTATCTTATCCTATTTCTTAGTTTTAATATTGTTTTCTTGTCTTTTTCTTATATTTATGATATATTAACCTGTATAACATAGGTTTTAGAAGGAATTAATTTATGTTTACTATTTCACCTTTCTGATGAACTATTTTGATTGCAAAAGTGTTATTTTCTTATGACTGAATCATTATTATGAACAAGGGTTTTGTGACAGCTGGAACTTAATGATATTTCTTGATATGTTTGTGGTAAAATTGAATAACCCGATGTTGTTTCAGCAAACTATAGCAAAAAGTGAGCTTGATTCTTATCTGAGCAAAATTTCTTGGGAAATAGCCCTTGGTTCTCTCATTTGGGCAATATTAAGGCTATTTTGTAACTCAAAAAGAGCGTCCTGAGAATCTTTAGATTCTTAAGATTCCTCTTTGTTAAAATACTTACTATTTTTATCATTCGCGACTGTGGTATAAATATGGGGACTTATGTCCCGAAGGGGATATTTTTGGATGTAATATTTTTTTATATACATTTGATAAACGCGTTGAAGCATTGCAATCATTCTTTCAGAATATAATGCAAGTTTTTTGCTACTGAGAGTTAATTTACTATTATGATTTCTCCTAAAAGGCAGTCTGACTCCAGTAGTTTGGAATCACTCCTGGATGAGGCGTTGTCTTCATTTGTATCACTATATTTGTATTTTAGTTTTTTTATGTCCATCATTTATCCATTAGATTAATTGAAAATTGTGTGCTTTATTTTGAGTAGGGAAATTATTAGTCGTAATATTGGTTTGTGGTGATTGCTCATTAGATAAGTCAAATTGCAATTGTTGTTGCTTTACTTTCGTTCACTTAAGGTTATCTCTAAATCGTTGATATTTTCGCACTAGTTTAGTTTATTTTCATGTTAATTGTTCTTTTATATTCCATGAAGTATAGATTCTTAGTGATGTTCATTCAATTTTGTGATTGTTGTTTCTTAAGTAGCAGCTTAGCATTCGATCATGATTGCCTTGCTATTTCTTGTAGAGAGTAATCAGAATTCAATGTTTCTGGATGATTTCCAGCATATATAGTTTCCCTGAGAAATAGATATTTTGAATGTGTGTTTCAAGTTAAGAGTTGATTCTTTCATTATAGACATTTTTTTTGTTGTTATAGAATTGGTTACTATTAGTTTCAACACTATCACTTGCATGTACTTTGCATATAACCTTGAACTAACCAGAAAAAACCTCAGATTGACAAATTAATATGTGGTATTTAGTTGCTTCTTTGGAACAATTAATTGTCCCAACAATTTTCTAATAGTAAAACTTAAAAACTCAATAGTACATGAGTAATTCAAGGCAATGATTTAATATGAATGATATGTATGTATTCAAGGCCATGACTATAATCATTGTGTTGAAGTATTTTGAATAAATCCTAATGATGCAAGAGTATATTTTCAACTTAATTCGTATTCAAAGTGCTTTGGCTCTGTACGTGAATGTTAATATTTACTGAAGGTAGATTATATATACACTTCTTGCACAAGATTTTTGTATTAAATGTTGGCCTTCTGAATGTTGAACCAAATGGATGGTTTTCTACATAGGAAAAATGACCCAACCTTTATAGGTCCTTACATGAAAATAGGAATATTTTTTGTAATTTGGCTTTCTTTATGAATATATTCTGCAAAGAACAAATTTGCCTTTGTATATGTAGCTTCATATTTGTCATACTTCTCTTCTTTTGTTGTTTTTCATAAAATAATTGTAGAGTTTCCCCCTTAGATTCATCAATTTCAAGTTTTCTACATTCCTTTGATGTTCCTCTTTGAAGTCAAACTAATGAGAAGAAGGAGCATGATTATCCCCAAGTTGTGCCTTAGATTTTCGAATGCCTCTATTGCCAAAGTCTTGGTGAAATATATCAGTTATCTACTCTTTAGTTGATATATACTCTAGCTTCAATATTTGTTCAACAACTTTCTCTCTAAGGAAATGATACTTTCTGGGAATATATTTAGTTTTAGAATGTAGCACTAGATTCTTTAATATGCTTATTGCACATGTATTGTCGCACTTAATAGAGATGGGTTCATTTTTTATGTTATCTTCATGTCTTGTAGAGTATGCTTCATCCAAAGTACTTGTTTGCAAAAATTTCCAACTCCTATGTCTTCGGCTTCGACAGTGGATAACAAAACTGAGGTTTGCTCCTTGCTCAGCCCAATAGTTCTCCCATGTAAAATACACCACTTGTACTTTTTCTGCCACTTATTTAGTTTGCCCAATCTACATTTCTATAGGATATTAGTGAGAAGTTTTCCTTTTGGGTACCATTTTCCATAATTTGTTGTACCTTTCAAATATATGAAGATTTTATTTTGTTGTTAGATGGATTTGCTTTGGTGTTGATTAATATCTTGCTACTAATCCAACTGCTAACATTATGTTTGGTCTAAAAGTAGTTATATATAATAAGTTTTCTATCATAGATTTGTTAGCTTTTCATCAACCTCACGAGATTCGTCATCTTTACACATCGTACATATACAAACCATGGGAGTAGTGACAGGTTTGCAATCCTCCATTTTGAACTTCCTTTAGATATTTCTCTTGAGAGATGTATATGCCTTCTATTTTTTGTAAGATTTGAAAACCAAGGAAGAAAGAAATCTCTCCAACCATTGATATTTCAAACTCTGGCTTCATTTCACTAGTAAACCATTAAACTATAGAGTCTTTGTTTCTTTCAAACATTATAGGATCATCATATACAACTACAATTAAAATTTATTTTTCATATGACTTCATGTATAAGTTATTGTCATTTGTACCTTTCTTGAAGCCTTATTTTTTAAGATACTTTTCCATCCAAAAGTACCATGCCTATGGTTCTTTTTTGACTCCATACAGTGTCTTATTAAATCTAAAACATCATTAATTTTATCTGATAGTTGGAAGCCTTCAATTTTTTCTATGTACACTTCTTGTTCTAGTTCGCCATTAAGAAAAGCAGACGTCACATCCATCTGGTATACCTTGAAGTCTTTTTGATAAGCAAAGGCAAATAATATTATAATGGTCTCTAACCTTGTCATTGAAGCAAATTTTTCTTCATATTCCAATCCTTCTACCTATGAATAGCCCTTGCATGTCAATCTTGTTTTATTTCTAACAAGTTACCATTCTTCATTCAATTTATTTTTGAATACCCACTTTGTGCCTATGATGTTTTTACACAGTTCGTCTTGATGTCAGTGCAATATGGGCTTAAAATAATGAGGATGTATGAGCCAGAGGGCTTGGAGTACCTTTATTTATGGATTCGAAAGAATCACTTTCCCGAGCCATATAGAAAGTACGACGGAGGACATCTAGTTACTCGTTCATGGAATCTATCCATTGTCTGTCTTTTTGTTAGCACCCTGTAATTAGCAAGATTGGAAAAAGTCCAACTGCAGGGAGAACATCGTTTCAACCACTTTGGGATTCTAGGATCTAGCCCTCCTGAATCCGGAGAGGGATCTCTCCAATAAGTGCAAATATGGATTTGTCTTTGAAGTTTGGGGTAATGATATTAGGCTAGTTATGTAGGCCGAGGGTGTGTCTGTTTTTTTTATGGTTGAGCATGATTACTGTTTGAGGTGGAAAGTTCTAAATGCAAAGAGTTTCAAAGGTGAGAAGTTGCAAGCAAATAGAACAAGCTTTGGCCAGGAAGATAGATAATTGCAGGTTTTAGTCCATTGGGCTATGGAGTCATAATAGGGTTTAATTGAAACAACAAGAGGCAAGAGTGGTCCATGGGGCAAGTCATATATGTCTAAGGATCTCTTCAAAGTTTGATTTATGGAATGAAGTGGTACAAAAAGAAGAGGAAATTAAACAGATGAAGAACAAAGAGCAGCCTAAGATCTGGTAAGTACTTTTAAACTAGCCAGCTTTTGACATACACTTAAGAAAGACATGAAAGTAAACTAGGATCTGGTAAGTACTTTTAAACTAGCCAGCCTTTGATACACTTTCAATAGAAAACATTTTAAAACAAAGGGAAACTTGAAGGCAACTGTTGGAGTAGAAACTAGCGGGTCAGGCTCACCAAAAATCCTCTCCTAGCTCTGCTCTACTTAGTAACTTTCAATAAAAACACAAAGATAACACAGAATGGCCTAAGATCTGGTAAGTACTTTCAAACTAGCCACATTTCAACACATTCCAAGGGAAACATTTAGACAATCTTTAGGGATAAAACTAGGACCAGGGCACACCATATCTTCCTTATTTCATCTCTACTTAGCATGTGCTGAAAATAACATTTAAGAACAATATTCAGCTAAGGCAACAGGACGAGGGAACGCCATCATTCCTACGCTTAAACAGAATTAAATCATTCCCAAATAGCACAGATTGGAAGAAAACATTTAGATAAATATTTTCAGTCAGAGAAGGGTATTTATATACAGTAGGTCCTAACTCTATGCATGTTTTTCTTTATAAGAGAAGATGAACACAGTGAAAACAGAAATAAAACAACAATTCATAATAGGAAATAACATCACCGTCGACATAGACCAGGATCCCATAAATCAACTTGTATTGATGCTCCAAACCAGTTACAGCTTTAAGTTCAATGCTTTAGTTTAGCAATCATCTACACATCCCAAGGGCCAGTGAACACTATTTACAAGTAGAAGTCTCAAGCTCAATTACATTTCAAAGTTCAGCAACCAACTCAACCAACCCCTCTCTCATCTTCTCCAGTAGTATTTATAGAAGAATGAGGAGGTGAGATCTGATAAATATCTCCAAGGATAATTAATACAAACTTAATGGCTTCTCGGCTTTTGGGGGGCTCGATGAAGAAGCTTTCATAGGTGTCCTCTGTATTAAATAATTTACATTAAGTTTTAAGCTCGGTGGGAGCTCTTTTTTACTTTTGAGGCTCTTTGTTATGTTGAAGTAACTCTGTTGATATTCTGTTATTAAGTTTATTTGTAGAATTCACTCTCTGGCTGCGCTGAGGCAAATATCTGATCTTGATCAATAACTTCGGCCTCGGTTTGAATGCTTTGAGGCACAGGTGGCACTGTGGTAGCTGGGAGGAATCAATTTGCCTCAGATGTGGCAGTGGGGGCTTGTTGTCTGATAAACACTTATGATTTTCTTTTAATTATGTTTTAATTTAGAGGATTAGGCTTTTGAAAATCAATCTTAGCCGTAATCCCCAAATTGTTTTCAATATTCTGTTCTGTTGTGTTCTGTCTTCGACACTAATACTCTTTCAATTCATTTAACTGTGTCTTGTTGATGTGCAGGCCGCGCAGGGCTCATATGGCACCAATGCCTCATGAAACACTGACGAAACGTGGAGTTTGAACCCTGTGAATGATTCATTTTGATGAATCGAAGGGGGGAGAATTGTCATTCTCAGCCTTCGGCTTTTCTTTTGATATAATGGAAAACCATTGAAAACCCTGCACAATACGAAATATATTATAAAATCCTGCGTTATATAGTTTTTTCTGCTTCAGAGGGTGTAGGGAGAGAGCATGGCCATTGGATGGCATCATCCAATGGTTGAGATCTGTTTTGGGAGGTTAAAGAAGGAAAGCGGGTGAAAAATAAGTCATAACCGTCGATCGCGGAATGATTGATAGTCAGGATTGATCGGGAGGAATTAAAGCGAAGGAGTCACTTTACGAAGAAATGGTGAAAATTTGATGGGATAAGGTTAAAAACCTTTGTTATGAGACAAAATGGTTAAAAATGGTGGGGTTCGGGATGATCATGGGCCGTCGGATAAGATTGGCCCACAAGATCAACGGCTGAGGAGGCGCGTGAAAAACACATATGGAAAGAGGAAAAATGGTTTCGGGGATGGAAACCACTGTTTTCACATGAGGAAAAGGTGGGTAGGTGGTATTTCCCTTTGGAATGCGATACGTGTCCCCGCCCGACACGTGTCATTAGAAAACCACCCATTTCGCGTGGCCTTGGGAGAAATAAACTTTGCGCAGAAAGTCACGCGACTTGGAACGAGAGCCGTCAGATCTGGGGCCTCAGATCTGACGGTGGAGAACGAGCGCGATTCTGGAAAGATGCGTGGGCGGAAGCAAAGGGAGGGGGAGTTTATCCCTCGAGCATATTTTGGGCGCGATCACCGTCCAATGAGGCGGCCTCAGATCGGACGACGCACGTCAATATCGCGCCGGGCCCATAGTCAACTTTTAATGCGCGATGAGGGCGGTATCACCACACCGCTCAAGGCCACGTGTCTGCCAGTGGCACTGATCGCTGCCGAATGGGGAAAACCGCTTTCCTCTTAAAAGTAGTGCGATAAAAACTGCCTGGATTTTATTTTAATATAACGACAAAAAAAACATTTAAAACCCAAAATTTAATACGAACAAAGGTTTTGTGTGTTAGAAGGGTTTTATATTTGTGGTTTGGCTTGGCGCCCGCTTGCGGGGCCATGGTCTATATGGAAAGCCATATGACTGGGGGGTTTATGGATGAAGGCCTAATCACAATCGGAGCTTTTAACATGGCAAAAAGACTTATGCGCTCGGATTTTTATGATGCGATAAGCGCTTGGATGGCTAGCGCTTGGTTCCAGCGCCAAGGCGTATGTAGTGGAAATGGTTAAGGACTTAGCCCAAGGGGGCTTAAACCTTTACACAAAAATATGTATTTTTATGAAGTTTTCAATGCTTTTCAAGGGCTTTGAGGGTTTTGATAAGGCAAAGAAAGAGTCTTAAACCTTATTAAAAGGGGTTTTGATGGAGGGGAAAAGGGGAAAAATATGAAAATGAAATATTTTATGGGAAATGAAGGGGGTAAAAATGAGGTTAGTTTTGGAAGAGGAGGAAGGGGGAAGATGGTGTTTGCAGTAGTATTTTCTCTTGGAAATCAGTAGAATTTCTGAGTGTAAAATGGGCACAGCAATGAATATTTGGACAGAGACATGAGGCCTTTAAGAGTCTTCAAGAGCCAACACTTTTTGCAAATAAAATTTGTTCCTTGAAGGCTCCAAAAATGATTTAGCCACCTTTTGGTATAACAAATTTCATAGGTAGCTAACAGTGGCTCCACTTGGGGATGGTGCCTTCTTGAAGGCATCAAGAACTTCAGACTTGCATTCTCTGGGAGGTTGATCAGTGCCTTATCCATTGGGATGCCTTCCTTTCCTTGGATGATCTTCTTTTGTTGTGAAATCAGGTTAGCAGTCGTAAAAACAATGGACCTTTCATCAACAAGCTTTCTACCTACCCAATCCTACAGATCTAACATTTTTTCTTAATTAGAGTGCACTTGGATTGGAAAACTCTTTTTACAACATTTTATTCTTTTGAAAGCAGGAAATATAATATATTTCTACTCCTTATTTCTCCATGGACTCAGATTAAACAGTTGAGCCCATATGATTCTCTACCTAATCTACTATATGTTTGGGATTAAACTGTCCAACAGATTTTATTCTCTAAATTCTACAGCAGAAATTTAAAATCATACAAGTCAGGATTGAACAGTCTCACTTGTTGCTGATCTATGGCATAAAAAACAAGCTGCACATAGATCTTATTTTGCATAAATTTAAATCAAAATGGAAGGTTTAAGATCTGATTTTTCAAAGCATTTCCTTCCTCTTTTTTACAGCTTTGTTTCAACTTTTGTTTTGAGTTGTCTTTCCTTTGTCAACTAGTTCAGATTTTGAGCTAATTGGAACCAGACTTACATATTTTTTGACTCAGAATTTGAAACAGATTGGAGTCATTCTCTTTGGAAACTTAGGTTCAGATTTTGAGGATGTTTGAACCTTTAATTTCTATCCTAAACTATCTACTAATAATCCAAGATTAAACAGTTTGGCAAATCGAATTTACTATCCTATCAGCAGAAAATTTAAAACTAATTAGTCAAGATTAGGTTGTTTGACTAACTAGAAGTGTGTTCTTTAGGAGTGGCATTTGAGCTTGCACACTTTCAGATTTGTTTCTCTTTTTGGTATGGGGTTGTACCTTTCTTGTTTTTACAATCTGCCCTCTTTTCTTTCTTTCTTTGTTTTTGTATTTTTGATGTTTATAAATTTGAATGCAATGATGGGTGAAGTATTTTCAATGAGAAAAAGATAAAAGGCTTTCAGAACATAACATGGATCAAGTGAAGTAATGCTTAGGCATCCTGCCATTTACAGGACCCCCAAACAATTATGCTCCATTCAAATCTTGCAAGAAATAGGTATTATTACCAGCTGTTGAATGAATAGAGTAAGGGTCAAGCCATAAGTTGTCAAATTTTCCATGTTTTCCCTTGTCTTCCCTCCTTGAGTCCCACTTCAAAACTTTGTCCCCAATATTGAAATTGTTGGCCTTTGTTCTTCTGTCAAAAAGCTTTTTAATGTTGTCCTGCTTCTGCAATGTTTTGTTATAAACCTCCTCTCTGGTTTGCTAAAGATGAATGGTCTGATTTATTCTTCTGATCATGTCATTATCTTCAGTTTTCAACTCTTGAATCAACTTCATCACTGGTGCACCAAGGCTGTTCGGAAAAATTGCACCAGTACCATACACAAGCTGGAAAGGTGACATACCAATAGATTTCTTCAAAGTCAATCTGTCGGCCTAAAGTGCATGAACTAGCTTTATGTGCCAAGACTTTTTGTTGTCCTCCAACAGTTTCTTGATTATGTTCACTAAACTTTTATTTGACGATTCTGCAAGTCCATTACCTTGAGGGTAATAGGCCGTGGAATGTCCCAATGTTATCTGATATTTGTGGCAGAATTCAACCATCTTCTTTGATCCAAATGTTGCTCCATTATCAGTGATGATCTTGGTAGGACAGCGAAATCTAGAGAGAATATTATTCTCTATGAATTTTATAATAACAGAATCATTGGCTTGCCTACAAGGTATGGCTTCTATCCACTTAGTGAAATATTTTGTGGCAGTGAGAATCCATCTATGCTGGGAAAAATATGGTGGATGAATTTCTCCTATGAATTCAAGTCCCCACTGTTGAAAAAGAGCTTCAATAGTGATTGGATGTAGAGGTAGGGGTCGCAGTTTTCTTTTGCCTTCAAAAATTTGACATTTATGACAGGCAATGATCATCTTGTGTATATCAGAAAAAAAGGGTAGGCCAATAGAAACCAGCCCTCAAAATTTTGTTGGTTGTTGTCTTCCAGTACAAATTACCTCCACACTCTCCTTCATGGAACTCGTGCTTAACCTTATCTGCATCAAACTCGGGCAAACATTTAAGCAATACACTACTTGCATTTTTCCAATAAATACATATATCTATAATGCAATAGTTTACAGCGTTTAACTTTAGGAACCTTGCCTTTGTTTTTTTCAAACCAGGAGGTGTATTAAATTAATAAAAACATAAATAATATCAGCATACCAAGAGGAATTCAAGAAATGGTCTTCAATAATGGGAGTTGAGATTTCCTCTTGATCATCTAAAGCATTAATCATATTAATATCAATAACTTCAAAATTGGATTCAGCCATTAATCTAGCCAGACCTTGGCCTTTGATGAGTTTAGTGGGCCTTATCTCTAAATCATATTCAAGAATAACAGCAATCCACTTATCTCTCTTACCATCTGGGTCATGTGTTAGAATGTCTTTAACAACTGAGTTTGGGACAAAGGCAATGATGTGTGAGTGAAGGATGTATACTCTGAAATATTTCAAAGCTTTAACCAAAGCAAAAGCTTGCTTTTCCATAATGTTATATTTCAGAGGGGCATCCCTCAATGCCTTGCTAAAGAATGAAATAGGCTGCTCTTGTCCTTGTGGAATTTTCTGTAAAAGGACAGCAGCTATGGTATGTTCTGATGCAAACGAAAAAATATAAAAATCTTTTGAAAAATCAGGACTTATTAGAACCGGTGTTTTGGTTAACGCTTGTTTCACTAGCTCAAAGGACTTATTTTCTTCCAAGTTCCATTTTACCCCTTGCTCCTTTTTCAACATGTTTGTGATATTGCTAAGGAGCTCAGCCAAGTTGGGGATGAACCTTCTCAAAAATTTAATCTTTCCAATGAAATATTGCAACTCCTTGATGTTTCGAGGATGAGAGATTTGCAATATGGCCTCAATCCTTTTGGGATCTATCTTAATACCCTCTTCTGAAATGATGTGCCCAAAAAGTTTACCTTCTTGGAGCCCAAATAGTGTTTTCTTAGGGTTTAAAGATATCCCAAACTTTCTGCATTTCTCGAAAACTGATCTTAAATGTGCTAAGTGCTCTTCATCTGTTTTTGAAAACACAGTGACATCATCAAGGTATATAATGATGAAGTAGCCCAGTTCTTTCGAGAATGCTATGTCCATGGCTCTCTGAAAAGTTGCTCCAGCATTCATTAGACCAAAAGGCATTTTCACATACATGAAAGTGCCCCATGGTGTATTAAAGGTTGTCTTTAATTGATCAGCAGGGTAAACTAAGATCTGATTGTACCCTGAGTAGCCATCAAGCAAAGAAATTCTTCTAGACCCTACCACCCTTTGTAAAATATGATCCATTTTAGGTAAAGGGTAGTTTTCCTTTAATGAAGCTTTGTTTAAGTCTCTAAAGTCTATACAAAGCCTGATTTTCCCAGTTTTCTTCCTAAATGACACCAGATTAGACACCCACTCAGAATATCTAATAGGGATAATAATACTAGCTTCATACATTTTCTTGATTTCCTTCTCAGCCAGAGGTAGCTGAACAGGGTTTATTCTGCGCGGTTTCTGTTTGAATGGTTTTTGGTTTTCTTTGAGAGGTATTTTGTGTTGTATTATTTCAGTGTCGTAGGATTTCAAATCTTTGTAACTCCATGCAAAAACATCAAAAAATTATTTGAACAGCTCTATGTATTTGAGTTTAATGTGAGCTAGTAAATTTTTAGACAGTTTGATCATTTTTGGTTTAAGTTCACTGCCTATATTGCACTCTTCCACTTCAGTCTCTACAGGTTCCAATTTTGGCTTCCAAGCCACATCGTTAAAATCAAACAATTCTTCTAAAGGTGTCAGACCGTATGGCAAACTTTGATCTTTAGAGTGCAAAGTTTCTAACTCCTCTGTTTCTAACTCTGCATTTAGTTCTGTTTTGTTTTTAAGTTTGCTAGTTAGAAGATTGATATTGACCAGCTCAGGAGACGGCTCTTCTTCACCAAGAAAATTTTCTTCACTGCAGACTGTTTCATAATCTGAGTCCGAACTGTTTAGTTTGAATTCATTTCTTAATTGCATGAAGTCTTCTATTTTTTTGTCTCCATCAAACACCTGCCAATGCCTTTCATTATCAGGCACGGCTGGTCTGAATTTAATCTGAGTTGTGCAGTATTTGGTTTCATATGGCGTTAAGCATGTTCTAGCTGCAAAGGCTAAATTTTGGGCCGCAATATTTCTTTTTCTTGGGACAAAAATAAGTTTCGACTCCTCAAACGTTTTTAAAAGGTCCATGAAATCATTTCGGTAGGCCCTAAGTCTGGGATGATTTGCGTTATAATCCCCATTGACTTGCCTAATGACTAACTCTGAATCCCCATACACATTGATTCTTTTGGCTCCTAACTTCTTCAACAATTGTAAGCCTAATAGAAGGGATTCATATTCCGCTATGTTGTTAGAACACTGAAAGTTTAATTTGTATGAAATGCTTTCTTTGTGGTTGTTTTCAGTGTTGCAAATCCAGACACCTACACCAGTGTTGTTCTTAGTGCAAGATCCGTCAAAATACATACTCCATAGAGGACTACTTTCGGTTTCGTCTGTTTGGTTTTTGTCCTTTTCAACTAAAGTGCTTACGAGTTGTTGTGGAATCTCTGCACCTAGTTGTATTTGTTTCAACTCCTCAGGTTTCTCGCTGTGTTGAGGGTTGTTTTCTTGATTGTCAAGGTTTAAGAGCAATGGACGCATGACCTATAGCTCAAGACCTGTGTTTGGTTTGCTAACGTTTTCAAATGCAGCAAACTGTTCTGACACTTCTATGTTATCTTCTTCCTCCTCTCTCTCTGTCATTAAATCAGACAAGGTCACTGGTTCACTGAAGGTTTCATCATTGAAAAGGATAAATGAATCCAGGTCTGTGTTTACAGAATAAAGGGGAGAGTTTTGTGGTCTGTCTTGGCTCGTAACTGTGTATTGCATATGGGACTCTCTGTAAAGTCTTCTAGTCTGATTGAAAACAGGGATAGTCGCATAAGTCATGTCCATCTGCATAGTCCCCTGTAACTTAGCCCCCCAAGATCTAGATAATAGCATTCCATACTTTGGGGGCACATCAGCCACAACAATGTCCATGACTAAGCATTTGGCTGGAATCTGTGCTAAGTTAACGCAGAGGTCTTTGATTAATCATAAACATTTTACTATGCTTGAGCCAAAGGAGTAAAGATCTTTATAAGGTCTGGTGATTTCTAGACCCAAGCTTTCCATCACATCTTTTGGCATTAAATTGTGAGAGGCCCCTGAGTCATGCATAGCGTTGTGAAAAAAAATTTCATGAATGTTTAAACTCACATAAAAGGGAGGAACAGGTCCCTCTTGATACATACCTTCAATCTTAGGACCAAAAATGAGCTCTGGCTTGTCATCGTTTAAATTGATTGTGTCATTATGGTCCTCTAAGTTTAAAGCCTTCAAAATTTTGGTCCTATATACATTCTGGGCAGCTAACTCAGTCAAGGGAACAGAGATTTTGATCTTTGAAATTTCCTGCTCTAGGCTGAAAGGAATTTGGTTCCTTGAAGAACTTGTCTCAGCCTTACTAGCTGTCAGTCTATTAGCAACATCAGCTTGCTGATTTGTTCTATTTACATTTGACAAAATTGTTTTGACAGGAGTACTAGCTGAAATGTTAGTACTACTAATGTCTGCACTATGTTTTTCATAGTTTTGAGTGCATTTTCCTTTACCATCAACAAAATTCACAGCCACTATTTTGTCCTTTTGTTTGACAACTTTAGGCTTGGTTGCAATGCTGTTTTGTGAAGATTTTTTAGAGGTCTTGGTGTTGGGGGTTTGTTGACTGGTTTTGCTTCTAAGGTCATATTCTCTTTGAGACTCTATGATGACATTTTCCATGGCTTGATAACAATTTTCATCGTCATCTCTTTTTTCATCATAAGGTGTGTATAGACCTTGTTTTCTATCATAATGAATCTCAAATTCATCATTATCTACCCCCAGCATGTTGGTATCATCTTCCTTTGTTATTTCATTTGTTTCCTCAACTGTTTCCTCAACCTCACTTACATAGTTTTGATGAAAAGGAGGAGTGATCTGTTGATCATCTTTCCTAGGTCTGTTTGGAGGTTGGTTCCTTATAAAATTCTGATTCTGGTTCTGGTTTCTGTTTTGAGGAGCAGTTTGGTTTTGGCTTGCTTGTTCTCTCTTTCATAATCTCCTCCATCATTCTCTCCATCTTTGAGTTGAAAGTAGAAGGCATGTTTTCCTCTTTAAAAGACACTCTCTTCTCAATTTTCATTCTTGCTCTCTTCTCCATCAGGTTGACTTCCACAGCAAGAGCTCCCTTTTGCATCTCTTCAAGAGTTGCAGGATATCTCTCTCTCAGCTAATAGGCCATCTCGGGGTCGAACCCTTCAGGAAATTTGTTTAAAGATGATCCTTGTGGAGGTTTTAGATCTGGGGAAAGGGCATTATACACACTATTAAATCTAGTGCAATAAGCTTGCACACTTTCCCCAGTATTTATATGGAGGTTCTTGTAATTAGAAAGGACTTGGAGAGGATTCTTCTTTACTTCCCATTTGTTTAAGAATGTCTGATGGAATGCTTGGAGATCATTGATAATATGGGGGGTTAAGCCTTTAAACCATTTTCTTACTTCTCCCCCTAGACTCTGAGAAAAATATCTAAGCTTGACAGAATCATCATCAATTTCATTTCTGTCAAAGTAGTCATTCATCTTATCCACATGTTGTGATGTATTTTTAGCATTACTAGCATCATATAGTGGAATTTTGGACTGATAGTCCTGTGGAAGGTTGACTAATGGAACAGGAAGGACTAAGGGAGCATACCATGCTACTATGATATGTGGTGGCGGTGGATTCACAAGAGATGGATTAACAAAAGGAAAAGTGGGCTGGAATGGAGTGGTTTGAACAATGGATGTAGGGTGAGCAGAAGTGGATGGACCAGGAGTATATTTCTGAGCTGATCTTGGATGAGAGACACCTAAGTTGTGAAGGAAATGTAAATCAGGAGGTGTTGTTTCTCTGCTACCAGGATGTTCACTTGTTTCAGGAGATGAAAGTGAAGCCTCAAAATATAACTGATCTAAATCATCAAGAGACCTAGTTCTAAAGGGATTTACTAAGTCAACTTGTGATTGTTGTAGAGCTGAAAGATTTTCAGGAACTGAACTAGCTCTCAAGGGTGGTTTGAAAACAGTTGATAATTTTATTTTAGGAGACTTCCTAAGGATACTTTCTGGGTTATCAACTATCTCAGGTGGATCAAGGTTAGGATAGGCTCTAGTGTGAATCTCTCTAGGAGCGACTATGTTGTGTTGTTCAAATCCAAATAACAAGAAAATTTCAACCAGGTATGACAATATTTGAGAGGTTAACTAATCTGTTTACACAAATTTTAATCCTACAGTCCTCTAACTAAGTTTGAATGATATTATAAGGATAAGGGTTCTTCCCAGTGGAGTCTCAAGGTCTATTAAGGATTGTGGAGTCGCCAAGTGGAAGTTTTTAGCTCCTAAGGAGGTAAAAAGTTTTATGGTCCACCACCATGTTTATTGGAACACCAATCTGAAATATTTTTGGGTTTTCTGAGTTATGTTTCAGTTGTGTGGTTTCCAAGAATGTCCCAACTCTGTTTCAAAACTTAGCTTCGATTATGATACAAAGAAAGTCTACTCTTATGACTAAGTCAGCTGATTTTTCAAGGTTAGACAAAGACTTATGAGAACCCTAGGGTTTGCCTAGTTTGTCACTGATTCAAACAAGCTTCATCATGATTACCATTTCTTGGTAGTGCTTGAAAAAGGCTGCTTCTTACTCACTAAACAATGTTTGTATGAAATTTTAAGGGGGACCAGAGATTAAAATTAGATTCCTCCCCAGCGGAGTCGCCAGAAATTTTAGTTGTTGGTGGCTCAGTTGGTTAATGTAGCAAATGTTCCTTGAACCCAATTTCTGATATCCTATGATTACCTTAAAATGAAAACTACTCGGAAATCTCCCCAGTGGAGTCGCCAGAAATGTTAGCACCCTGTAATTAGCAAGATTGGCAAAAGTCCAACTGCAGGGAGAATATCATTTCAACCACTTTGGAATTCTAGGATCTAGCCCTCCTGAATCCGGAGAGGGATCTCTCCAATAAGTGCAAATATGGATTTGTCTTTGAAGTTTGGGGTAATGATATTAGGCTAGTTATGTAGGTCGAGGGTGTGTTTGTTTTTTGGATGGTTGAGCATGATTACTGTTTGAGGTGGAAAGTTCTAAATGCAAAGAGTTTCAAAGGTGAGAAGTTGCAAGCAAATAGAACAAGCTTTGGCCATGAAGATAGATAATTGCAGTTTTTAGTCCATTGGGCTATGGAGTCATAATAGGGTTTAATTGAAACAACAAGAGGCAAGAGTGGTCCATGGGGCAAGTCATCTATGTCTAAGGATCTCTTTAAATTTTGATTTATGGAATGAAGTGGTACAAAAAGAAGAGGAAATTAAACAGATGAAGAACAAAGAGCAACCTAAGATCTGGTAAGTACTTTTAAACTAGCCAGCTTTTGACATACACTTAAGAAAGACATG
The DNA here is from genome assembly GCA_034641835.2 of Pinus albicaulis. Lineage (NCBI taxonomy): Eukaryota > Viridiplantae > Streptophyta > Pinopsida > Pinales > Pinaceae > Pinus > Pinus albicaulis. The sequence continues at coordinate 1,468,922,989 of CM076582.1, forward strand.
AAAGTAAACTAGGATCTGGTAAGTACTTTTAAACTAGCCAGCCTTTGATACACTTTCAATAGAAAAAATTTTAAAACAAAGGGAAACTTGAAGGCAACTGTTGGAGTAGAAACTAGCGGGCCGGGCTCACCACAAATCCTCTCCTAGCTCTGCTCTACTTAGTAACTTTCAAGACAAACACAAAGATAACACGGAATGGCCTAAGATCTAGTAAGTACTTTCAAACTAGCCAGATTTCAACACATTCCAAGGGAAACATTCAGACAGTCTTTGGGGATAAAATTAGGACCAGGGCACACCATATCTTCCTTAGTTCATCTCTACTTAACATGTGCAAAAAATAACATTTAAGAACAATATTCAGCTAAGGCAACAGGACGAGGGAACGCCAGCATTCCTATGCTTAAACAGAATTAAATCATTCCCAAATAACACATGTTGGAAGAAAACATTTAGATAAAGATTTTCAGTCAGAGAAGGGTACTGATATACAGTAGGTCCTAACTCTATGCATGTTGTTCTTTATAAGAGAAGATGAACACAGTGAAAATAGAAATAAAACAACAATTCACAATAGGAAATAACATCACTGTCGACATAGACCAGGATCCCATAAATCAGCTTGTATTGATGCTCCAAACCAGTTACAGCTTTAAGTCCAATGCTTTAGTTTAGCAATCATCTACACATCCCAGACTAACTTATCTATCACAAGCAGAGCTCCAAGGGCCAGTGAACATTATTTACAAGCAGAAGTCTCAAGCTCAATTACATTTCAAAGTTCAGAAACCAACTCAACCAACCCCTCTCTCATCTTCTCCAGTAGTATTTATAGAAGAATGAGGAGGTGAGATCTGATAAATATCTCCAAGGATAATTAATACAAACTTAATGGCTTCTCGGCCTTTGGGGGGCTCGATGAAGAAGCTTTCATAGGTGTCCTCTGTATTAAATAATTTACATTAAGTTTTAAGCTCGATGGGAGCTCTTTTTTACTTTTGAGGCTCTCTGTTATGTTGAAGTAACTCTGCTGATATTCTATCATTAATTTTAGTTGCAGAATTCACTCTCTAGCTGCGCTAAGGCAAATATCTGATCTTGATCAATAACTTCGGCCTCTGTTTGAATTCTTTGAGGCACAGGTGGCACTGTGGTAGCTGAGAGGAATCAATTTGCCTCAGATGTGGCGGTGGGGGCTTGTTGTCCGATAAACACTTATGATTTTCTTTTAATTCTATTTTAATTTGGAGGATTAGGCTTTTGATAATCAATCTTAGCCGTAATCCCCAAATTGTTTTCAATCTTCTATTCTGCTGTGTTCTATCTTCGACGCTGATAATCTTTCAATTCATTTAACTGTGTCTTGTTGATGTGCAGGCCGCGCAGGGCTCGTATGGCACCAATGCCTCATGAAACACTGACGAAACGTGGAGTTTGAACCCTGTGAATGATTCCTTTTGATGAATCGAAGGCGGGAGATTCGTCATTCTCAGCCTTCGGCTTTTCTTTTGATATAATGGAAAACCATTGAAAACCCTACACAATACGAAAAATATTATAAAATCCTGCGTTATATAGGTTTTTCTGCTTCAGAGGGCTTAGGGAGAGAGCATGGCCGTTGGATGGCATCATCCAACGGTCGAGATCTATTTTGGGAGGTTAAATAAGGAAAGCGGGTGAAAAATAATTCATAACCGTCAATCGCGAAATGATCGACAGTCAGGATTGATCGGGAGGAATTAAAGCAAAGGAGTCACTTTACGAAGAAATGGCAAAAATTTGATGGGATAAGGTTTAAAACCTTTGTTATCAGACAAAATGGTTTAAAATGGTGGGGTTCGGGATGATCGTGGGCCGTCGGATGAGATCGGCCCACAAGATCAACGGCTGAGGAGGCGCGTGAAAAACGCATATGGAAAGAGGAAAAATGGTTTTGGGGATGGAAACCACCATTTTCGCGTGAGGAAAATGCGGGTAGGCGGTATTTCCCGTTGGAACGCGATACGCATCCCCGCCCGACACGTGTCATTAGAAAACCACCCATTTCGCGTGGCCTTGGGAGAAATAAACTTTGCGCTGAAAGTCACGCGACTTGGAACGAGGGTCGTCAGATCTGGGGCCTCAGATCTGACGATGGAGAACAAGCGCAATTCTAGAAAGATGGACAGGTGGAAGCAAAGGAAGGGGGAGTTTATCCCTCGAGCATCTTTTGGGCGCGATCACCGTCCGATGAGGCGGCTTCAGATCGGACGACGCAAGTCAATATCGCGTCGGGCCCATAGTCGAATTTTAATGCGCGATGAGGGCGGTATCACCACACCGCTCAAGGCCACGTGTCGGCCGATGGCGTTGATCACTGCCGAATGGGGAAAATCGCTTTCCTCTTAAAAGTGGTGCGATAAAAACTGCCCATCTTTTCTTTTAATAAAAAACAAAAAAAAACAAAAAAAAACAAAAACAAAAAAAAACAAAAAAAAAAACAAAAACAAAAACAAAAACAAAACAAAACAAAAAAAAAACAAACAAACAAACAAACATTTAAAACCCAAAAATTTAATACGAACAAAGTTTGTGTGTCGGGAGAGTTTTATATTTGTGATTTGGCTTAGAGCTCGCCTGCGGGGCCATGGTCTATATGGAAACTCATATGACCGGGGGGTTTATGGATGAAGGGCTAATCGCAATCGGAGTTTTTAACATGGAAAAAAGACTTGTGCGCTCAGATTTTTACGATGCGATAAGCACTTGGATGGCTAGCGCTTGGTTCTAGCACGAAGGCGTATGTAGTGGAAATGGTTAAGGACTTAGCCCAAGGGGGCTTAAACCTTTACACAAAAATATGTATTTTTATGAAGTTTTCAATGCTTTTCAAGGGTTTTGAGGGTTTCGATAAGGCAAAGAAAGAGTCTTAAACCTTATTAAAAGGGGTTTTGATGGAGGGGAAAAGGGGAAAAATATGAAAATTAAAGATCTTATGGGAAATGAAGGGGGTAAAAATGAGGTTAGTTTTGGAAGAGGAGGAAGGGAGAAGATGGTGTTTGCAGCAGTATTTTCTCTTGGAAATCAGTAGAATTTCTTTGTGTAAAATGGGCACAGCAGTGAATATTTGGACAGAGGCATGAGGCCTTTAAGAGTCTTCAAGAGCCAACACTTTCTGCAAATAAAATTTGTTCCTTGAAGGCTCCAAAAATGATTTAGCCACCTTTTGGCATAACAAATTTCATAGGTGGCTAACACTTTTCTTGCTTCAAAAAAATTATTTGTTTCAATAATTGACAGCATGGTGATTTGAGCTTGATTTGTTGTCTCAACAAGTTTCCTTCTTGTTTGAACCCCTGCATAATATCACCAATAATTTGATCTTCAGGATGATTGTTTTATACATACCTTGTTAATTTTCCATTGTTATGTGTTGTTACAATTACTTTAGCCCAATTCTTAACTTCAATTAGGAATCAATTCAATCTTTCAATAGTCAATAGAAATTGTAAATCTAACAATAAATTCAATGTATAATAAGAGGCAATCATAAGCAATGACAAGAGACAAAGGAATTGGTCAAAGGCCATGGAAAAACCCCACAAGGGGAAAACCCTTGCAAATTCTTCTTCTTATTAGATTGTCATAAAATGTTCAACAAAGAGAATAGAATGATTCAATTCATCAAAAACAAAGTCAAAGTCAAATATTTGACCATCCAACAAAACCAATATCCAAACTCCAATAGATGACCCCAAAATTCAAATCTGGTTAAACTATCAAATCTACTATTTTGGTCAAAGTCAATAGCAATCAAAGAAGCCCTCACCAGTCACAAGTCAATGGTCAACATTGTCCTCCAAGAGCTCGATCAACAATAAAAATATTTGGCCTCCAATATTGGTCAAACCTCAGTGAAAAAAATCCCAAAAATATTGATCAAACCTATTCAACGGAGAGAGAAGGTTTGCAGTCAACTGTAGTGAAACTGCCCATATTTCCTCGATCTTTGTGCCCAAGAATTCGGCCTCCAAAATAGTCCAATAATTTCAAGTCAAACTAGGCCCAAACACAAAAAGTCAACATTCGTCAAAGTGTTAGTCAAAGACAGATTTCAGCATCTTATAATTTACTCTCTCTCCTCTTTGCACGTATAGATGAAGACATACAATTTTCAGATGTATCATAACTCCAAGAAGAAGAAGAAAGAATGTGTGATGAGTGTCCAAATGAGGATGACTTGTCTTTATTTATAGGTGTTGGAGGAGGGCTAATTATCCTCTTAGGCCAACTTCGAATTTATGCCATTGTGGGTTTTTTATTTAAGAATTAAAAAATTAAAAAAATAATAATAATAAAAATAATAAAAATAAAATCCTTAACCAAATTAAACTCTTCCGAGGGAAATTTGAGGCTTCTCTGGATGAGGAAGATTGTCCAATGAAGGGAATTTTTCCCTGAGCTTCCAAATTAACATACCTTGAAGGTGTTTTTAAATGGATCTATGTTTCTTCTACATCTTCAACCTATTCTTCCTCTTTTTCATTGATTGACTAATATGGGGGAATTTATAAATTGTGTCTTCTTCTTCTTGATAGATTGTTCCTCATCAACTTTAACATTTATATACTCAAAATTATGCATCCTTTTATTGTAGCACATGTACCCTGTGTTATTTGTTGAATACCTTAGAAATATTTCTTCATCTACCCTAGCACCAAACTTTCCCAATTTCTCATCATTATTTTTAATATAACACTAATTGTCAAACACTTCAAAATGTTTGATTGATGTTGGTTTTCCATGCCATAATTCATAGGGTGTCTTAATATAATTGGGTTTGAGTTGTGTCTTATTCAGTATGTGAATTTTTGTATGAATATCTTCTACCCAAAAAGTTTAAAGAATATTCCTTTCCCACATCATAGCTCTAAACATTTGTTGTATTGGCATGTTCTGTCTTTTAGCAACTCCATTACGTTGGGGTATGTCTGCAATGGTGTACTACCTTTTTATTCCATGTTCATCATGGAAATCTACAAATTCATATGATGTGAACTCTCCTCCTCTATTTTATCATATGCACTTTATCTTGTAGCATGTTTGGTTCTCTATCAATGCCTTGAAGACCTTAAACTTCTCAAATTCTTCTGATTTCTTTCTCGAGAAATCTACCCAAGTTAATATGGAATAATCATCAATCACTAGTATGAAGTAACGCTCACCACTAGGTATTTCTGTTCTATAAATACCACACATATCCATATGTACTAATTGCAGTGTCTTGCTATTTGATAGTTGATCCTTGGCCTTGAACAGAACACGAGTTTATTTCCCCAATTGACATGACTTGCAGATAGGATTTTGAGGCTTCGTTATCTAAATCTCTTACAGTTCTCTTTTTACTGAGTCTAATGATATCATGCTCAAAGTTTAGATGCTATAGTATCCTATGTCATAGCCAATGCTCATCTTGTTTACCTGATCTGAAAATGCAACTTCTTAGATCTGTTCTAGAGATTGACTGTAGGGGCATTTACTGGATATGTCACCTTTGATAAAAGGATGAGATCCAAAGGCTACTTGGCCCTTTACAGACTTTGTCTTTAAAACTTGTAGAAGTTAACACTCATGATCTGAAAATGAAACTACTTGTATTTGTTGTTCAAGGTATTCATTTCCATAGAATTATATGTGCAAACTGTTATTCATGTCTTGCAATTGAAACAAAGTGTTTTTGGTAAATTTCTAAATCTTATGTGTGAAGGAGTGTTATTTATTTTTATTGTTTAACTTATTAAATCTGAAAAACACAGCAAGATAAAATCACATAATATAACACAGCAGCTGATGAGGCAATTCACCCCTCCTAAGCTACATTTGTCAGTTCCAAGGCCCCCAAATGGGCATGTCCTTGCTCTTATTAGATGCTCAAATTGGTTATACAGTGATAAGAAAGCCTAAACAGGAAAAATAAGCTGTGGAAATGAGTTCAGAACACAGAAAACAGTAAAAATTGGCTTTTGTTTCACCTCCAATGGTTAACCATAGCCCAATACAGCTCCAACACTCCCTAGGTCCTGATGGCTCTCCAAGCTTCTCTGCTGAAAAAAGTACCTAAAGATTAGCGCAACCTGTGCCATTGGCTCTGGAATGCTCAAAATACTCGAAATCAAAAAACATTTCGCCCAAAAAGGTTTAGTAATGTGAAAGTTATCATCAAAACAAGATTTGTGCAGATTGGCCTAAAAAACCTCCTCTAAATTTGGGAAACTGCAGTTAACTCCGCCATTTTGGCTATCTCCGCCGGTTTAGGGGGGCCCCGCTCCATATTAGGCGGCAACATTTAATTTAACTGCTAGATGTCAGCACGTTCATATGCGAGGTTTTCGGATGGTTAACTGTCGGCGGTTAAGTTTAAGTCCCCGCCCATGGTCATGGGTCGAAGATCCCGTGGTAGATGTGTTAGCACCCGAGTGCTTAACCATAAAACTCCGCCCGACCATTGAAACCTGACCGGCATTCACGATCCAACCCTCTCTGCATGCACGTTCAGTCGTGACCCCGCCTTCGTTCACGGTCCGCCCATTTCAACGTGTAAATGCTACCCGAGGTTTCGTGCAGAACCAACCATTCCATCGTTCACCTCTGCCCACGGTTCACACCGACCCGCATTCACACCTGACCCGCGGGTAGACACCGCCCGCGGGTGACCTGTGCCCACCCGAGTCGGGTCGGGTCGGCCCAATGACCAAATATCTTTTAAACTTCAAAATTTTTACACATTGAACCATTAGGTCTGGGGCCACATGGCACCCACTGATAGGCCCTCCATTTTTTTTTATAAAAAATGAAATTTTTCCGTTTCACAATTTTTCTGATGATGTCAATTTTTCTTTCCAAAGTGTTGTTTTGAAGGTTACTAGGCAAAATTAAAACTTGAATATCTTCCACATCCGGCATCGTATTTGAGTGCCGTTCACGGCGTTAGAATCGTAATGACAAACACTATCCGATGGATCAATTTATTACCAGTTCTGAGTAGTTCCAAATTTGAGCATTTTTTCACTTAGGACATGATCACCTGATCACACCTCCCCATTGGGAAGCTTTTGGACCCCAAAAGCCTTCAATTACCTGTTAAGAAGATGAGGGTATAGGTCCCTCACCTTTTCCACCTCAATCCACTTTGCCTTACTCAGTTTGCTGCCTTTAAGACCAACCCGAACATAATCAACATTTCCCCTCCTTGAAGTGCATGTCCTTCTGTCAAGGATAGCATCCTCTTTCAATTCATCCAAAAATTCTGGCGAGAAATCCTCTATGGATGGTAGCTAAATGTCACTTTCAATATCAGCAATTAAAGGAGGTTCATACAAACGTAAATTTTCCACATTCACAACGGAATACATTTGCATGTATGAAGGCAAATGTAATTGAAAAGCATTATTTCCAACTTTCTTAAGGATCTTGAATGGACCATAACAAATAGGCTTCAGCTTTTTACGTTCTCCTTTCATTCTTTCCTTACTAATGTGCAGCCATACCTCATCTCCTTCTTGAAACTTATGATCAACTCTATGTTTATCATGTCTCTCCTTGTACTTGCCTTGACTTTTTTCAAGTTGTTCTTGAACTTGCTGATGTAAGAGCTGAATTCTTTCAATGAACATGCGAGCTTTGTCAATGTCACTATGACCATCAATGGCCACATCCTTCTCAAGAATAAAATCTAAAGGTGACTAAGGCAAATACCCAAAACAAGCTTCAAAAGGTGAAGTATTAGTAAAAGAGTGCTTGGCCCGGTTATAAGCATGTTGAATGTAATGCAAATGCTCATCCCAAAGCTTGGGATGCTTGTTGCAATAACCTCTCAAAATATGTACAATGGTTCTGTTCACTACCTATGTTTGGCCATCAGTTTGCGGATGAAAAGCAGTACTCTTCTTCAACTTAGTGTCCATCATCTTCCATAAATTAGACCAAAAATTCCCCACAAATCTGGAATCCCTGTCACTAACAATAGAAGTAGGCAAGCCATAATGAACCCATACATGTTGAAAATATAAATCAGTAGTTTTTTCAGCAGTTATAGATTTCTTACATGGCATAAGAATACACATCTTGCTGAAACGATCAACTACTACATAAAGATAATCATGTTGCTTTCTAGATAATGGTAGCCCTCCAACAAAATCCATAGAAACACTTTCCCATAGTCTAGAAGGTACCGGAAATGGCGTATATAAACCAAGCTTCCTATTGCTAGGCTTGCTTGTAGCACATAATGAACAACCTCTAATGAAATGTGAAACACTATCTACCATGTGAGGCCAATAACAATACCTCTGTATATGTGCCACCGTTTTGCTTACCCCGAAATGTCCAGCAATAAGAGAAGAATGAGCCTCTCTCATCATACTTAGTCTCTCCCCCTGTGGTATACATAATTTTCCCATATGAAACAGCAAATTATTATGCAAATGATAATCATTCTCCTCAACATGAATCCCTTCACTCAAGTTAACATACACATCCTTAAAATCAACATCTGATGCATATTGTTCTATGTAGCTCTCATGCACAATAGAATCATTCTTAAGCAAAGTACTAGCACTAATAATAGGCCTTGAAAGAATATCAGCAACCTTGTTGTAAATACCTTTCTTGTACCTTATTACCAAGTGAAATTGTTGTAGGAAGCCCATCCATCTGAAATGTCGTGACTGTTGTAATTTAATTTGCAATTGCAAGTATTGTAAAGGCTGATGGTCAGTATGAACAATTGTTTCTTTGCCCATCAAAAAGTGTTTCCATTTTTTGACACTTTGTACCAACGCATACAACTCTTTATCATATGTAGGATAATTCACAACAGCACCATTAAATGTTTCAGAATGAAATGCAACAGGCTTACCATACTGTAAGAGAACTGCACCCATGGCGTATTCGCTTGCATCTGTCTGAATCTCGAATGGTTGTCTCAAGTCTAGTAATAAAAGAACTAGAGCTGAACTTATCTTCTCTTTCAAAGACTCAAAAGCTTTATGTTGATTGCCTCCCCATTGGAAATCACGCTTCACACTAGTCACTGCATGCATAGGAGCTGTTATGGCAGAGAAGTTAGAAATAAACTTCCTCCAATACTGAGTTGCACCCAAAAAACTTCTTACCTATGTAATGGATTTGGGAGTAGGCCAATTCACAATGGCTTCTCCTTTGGAAGGATCAATTCTTAAATCGCCTCCTCCTACTATGTGCCCCAAATAAACCAAAGAAGTCTTTCCAAATTCACACTTTGACATTTTAAGAAATAACTGATTTTTCTTCAAAACATCAAGTACTTTCTTAACATGCATGACATGCTCTTCTCTAGTCTTGTTGAAAATTAAGATGTCATCTAAGTAGACAATAAAGAAATCATCAAGAAAATGACGTAAGACATCATCCATTACCCACATGAAAGTTGCAGGTGCATTGCATAAACCAAATGGCATAACAAGCCACTCAAAGAGTCCTTGTTTGGTTTTAAAAGTTGTCTTCCAAATGTCACTTTCTTCAATTATAACTTGATGATAACCACTACATAAGTCTAACTTAGTGAAATATTTAGCATCTTTCAGCTGATCTAACAAATCATTTATCCTTGGAAGTGGGTAACGATTCTTTACCGTTATTTTGTTCAATGCCCTGAAGTCCACACACATGCGCCAAGTTCCATCTTTCTTTGGAATCAACATTGTCGGTGACCCACATGGCGAAGTGCTTGGTCTTATGAATCCTTTGTCCAACAAGTCTTTAATTTTCCTCTTGATTTCAGCATTATCCATGATAGACAAGCGGTACATGCCGATGTTAGGAAGAGGACAATCTTGATGTAAATGGATCTCATGCTGAATCTCCCTTTTAGGAGGTAAACCTGTCAGTTTCTGGAACATCTCATGTTGTGCATCAACTACATCATATAAATCTGATTTAAGCTTGGAATCACAATTTTCAAATGACTCATGATTCATATCAACCTTGGGCTTAACCATAAGAAGTACAAAACTCTTGCTAGAATTGACTAACCTTTTTACCTGTCCCGCATTTACCATCGCTATATTTGTCTTCTTGCGATGTGCTCTGACAATGAACTCCTTGCCATCTTTAAAGAGATAATATTTATTTTCATGGCGATGGAAGATCGCTTTCCTATCAAATAAATAAGTACTTCCCAAAACAATTCTTGATATATCAAGCGACACCACATCAAGTTCAACTATGTCAATAAAGTGTGCAGTTATGGAAAATCGCAATATGCACTTTCTTGAGACTTGTAAGTTTGCATCCTTGCATATCCACCCAAGTGGATAAGGCTTTGGATGTGGAATGGTCTCATGTTTTAGCTGTTTGACCAAGTTTTCTGTTATGATATTTTCTTGTGACCCAATGTCAAATAGTGTGTCAATTTTAGTAAGTTTTAAGACTACCCTCACATGGAACAATTCAATTCTTTCTTCCTCACTAGGAGCTTGTACATGACAATTTGAAGTACTAGTGCTCACTTTAGTTTTAATTTCTTTTCCCTTCATACTTTTCAAACCCATGGCTGCAATTTTGGTTTCATCCCCTGAATCATCACCTAAATCTTGAGGTCTAGTTGTAATAGCTGCAGTTTTCTTCTTTCCCTTGTTTTTGTTAAACTGGTTTCTTTTTACAGGATGTAATTTCCAACAGTTTTTCTCTTCATGGCCCTCTCTTGAACAATGTTTACAAATGACTTTTTCACCCTCTTATTTTATAGATGCATTCTTACAAGTGACCTTTTCACCCTCGGGTCAGGTGTGAACGCGGGTTGGTGTGAACCGTGGTCGGAGGTTAACGATGGAATAGTTGGTTCTGCACGAAACCTTGGGTAGCATTTACACGTTGAAATGGGCGGATCGTGAACGAAGGCGGGGTCACGACTGAACGTGCGTGCAGAGACGATTGGATCGTGAACGCCAGTCAGGTTTGAATGGTCAGGCGGAGTTTTATGGTTAAGCACTCGGGTGCTGACACATCTACCACGGGACCTCTGACCCATGACCATGGGCGGGGGCTTAAACTTAAACGCCCACAGTTAACCATCCGAAAACCTCGCATATGAACGCGCTGACATATAACAGTTAAATTAAATGTTGCCGCCTAATTTGGAGCGGGGTCCCCCTAAACCGGCGGAGATAGGCAAAACGGCAGAGTTAACTGCAGTTTCCCAAATTTAGAGGAGGTTTTTTAGGCCAATCTGCACAAATCTTGTTTTGATGATAACTTTCACATTACTAAACCTTTTTGGGTGAATTTTTTTTTTATCTTGGGTATTTTGAGCATTTCAGAGCCAATGGAATAGGTTGCAGAGTCAACAGAGCTAATATTTAGGTACTTTTTCAATAGAGAAGCTTGGAGATCCATTAGGGCCTAGGGAGTGTTGGAGCTGTATTGGGCTATGGTTAACCATTGGAGGTGAAACAAAAGCCAATTTTTACTATTTTATGTGTTCTGAACTCATTTCGACAGCTTATTTTTCCTATTTAGGCTTTCTTATCACTGTATAACCAATTTGAGCATCTAATAAGAGCAAGGACATGCCCATTTGGGGGCCTTGGACCCGACAGATGTAGCCTGGGAGGGGTGAACTGCCTCATCAGTTGTTGTGTTATATTATGTGATTTTATCTTGCTATGTTTTTCAGATTTAATAATTTAAATAGTAAAAATAAATAACACTCCTTCACATATAAGACTCAGAAATTTACCAAAAACACTTTGTTTCAATTGCAAGACATGAATAACAGTTTGCACATATAATTTCATGGAAATGAATGCCTTGAACAAAAAATACAAGTAGTTTAATTTTCAGATCATGAGTGTTAACTTCTACAAGTTCTAAAGACAGAGTTTGTAAAGGGCTAGGTAGCCTTTGGATCTCATCCTTTTCTCAAAGGTGACATATCCAGTAAATGCCCCTACAGTGAATCTCTGGAACAGATCTAAGAAGTTTCATTTTCAGATCATTACCAAAATTACATCATTCATTATCTTCCTTCAAAACATAAACAGTGTTTTATGTTCAGGTTCCTTTGGCCAATATATGCCTTGTTGTAGTTGACCTTATCTCACATTCTTGAGCTCTGAAGATGACATCATAACCTTTGTCACACATTGGACTTACACTCAATAAGTTATGTTTCAATCCATATACGAACAATACATTTGTTCCTTATCTCTACCATTATTCAAGCTAAGTATACCCTTTCCTTTTATTTTTCTTGCTACATCATTATCGAAAGTGACATTACCATAATTATTTTCATTTAAAGATAAGAAATTTCTTTTATCTTTGATCATATGCCTAGAGCCAGCATTGTTGACATAACATTGACTATTCTGATTCTAAGCATATAGAACTAAGCCACCCTTACTCGTTTTCTTCTCCTCCTTCTACTTTCTCCACTTCATGGGTTCCTTTGTCCTATGATTGTCCCAAGGCTATGATCTAAAACTTATAAGTTGACATTCACAAGGATTATGACCAAAATTGTGACAAGAATAACATTCAGTGACATCGGAAAGCAAAGCAAATGGATTATTGTTCTTGCTTATGTTTATTTTTGCAATTACATATTTGTTGCTTCCTTCATTTCTTCTCAAGTCTCTTGTTTCATTCCTTATAACATATGCTCTACAGTTTATAGCCTTGTGGGAAAAAAATTTGCATAAATAACAATATCCATAGAAAAAAATTCCATACATGGGGAAGAATGGTACTTGTGAATATGATCTCCTTGGCATTTGAAAATTTTGTCTTTTGAAGTAATAAGGCCTCATGTGACTCATTGCCTATGTGTCCACTCTTTTTTTCTATTGCAATTGAATAGGATTAGTTCTTTGTTGTTGTTCGCTTATATGAATCTTTTGTTGTTGTTGAAGTGCAATGTTGTTTGTTTATTATTGAAGTGTGTTGCTCAATATTTACTATTTGTTGGTTGTTGGTTGTCATTATCTCTTGAGAAAACTTTCACAAAGTTGATGGTATTTTTATCTTTTGTTTTCTTCTCACTAATTTATCCTTCATAGTTCAAACCAACTAAAATAAGCGGAGATATTTGTGCATTCAATATCACATCCAACTTTTCAAAACCCTTATGTGTTGAAGGTTCATATTCAATTCAATTTGTGCTCTCTCTAGATTATTTCTCAAAGTAACTACGTTTTCCAACGTCTCACACTCTTTGCCTCTCTTTTAACTGTTGTAGCAAGATGTCTTCCATATTTTTGGCCTCTCTTCTAATTCAACTTTTAATTGAATAAGATCTCCGTACTAAAGCTCTTCTTTAACATATTTGAAAGAAATTTATTTTTGTTTCTTGTTCTTCTCCTTGAGCATGTCATTCCCTTCTAAGGAACTAATCACCCCCACCCAACCCCACCACAGCCTCCCCCCCTTACCCCCCTTCAAGGTCTACTTCACCTTCTTCTCACTCAACTCACATTCATTAATTTTTTAAATTAAGACTCTAAATCCATAAACATAAATTCATTAATTCCTTCTTCAATCAAAGATTCATTTGTATCATTAAAGGAACAGTTATATTCTTGTGTATAATAACTTTTCTTTTTAGTTATTTTCGCATTCTTCATTATAGTATATTTGTTCTTCTCTTTACCTCTAGAATTACTCTCTTCCTTTCAAAAGAGACATTTTGAATCATTATGCCCTACTCTTCCATAATTAAATCATTTAAATGGAATTTTGTCCTTATATTTATCAGTTCCTTTCTTCAGTGGTCTCACAAACTCTCCTTCTTCATCCATGTTGAACATGATCACTCTTGTTCTTTTGTGAATTTCTCATTTGCTTTGAATGTTGAATCACTTGAGGTTGATTTTCCTTTAGGAATTCTAATTTCATATGTTGTTAGAGAGAGAAGCACTAGATCCCTTGTTAGTTTTTCAAAGTTTGACATTTCTTCAATTAATGATACCTTGGGATTAAACTTAGCAGGTAATGCCCTCATCACTTTTTGAACTATTGTAGTCCCCTTAATTTTTCACCTAGGCCCATCATAGCATTAAAAATTTCATCCCCTGTAAGAAATAATTTAGTGATGTTTTTGTCATCATTCATTCTTAAGGACTCAATGTTTTCTATAAACTTGTAATTTAGCCATTTTCAATTTATCGTCTCCATGAATGTTTTTTAGTTTTTCCCACATTTATTTAACTATCTTACAATGCTTACTTTTATAAATTCTAAATTAGTTAGCCCACTAAGAAGAGCATTCATGGCTTTGGCATTGAATGTAAATTCAAACTTTTCATCTTTATTCCCTATTACATGTGGCTCTTCATAGCCATATTCCACTAAATGGCACACCTTTGCACCAAGAGACATTAAATATGTCTTCATTCTTACTTTACAAAAGGTATAATTTGTGTCATTAAACAAAAGAGCTTTATTTGTTGAACATCCTTCATGATTGGCCATTCTTATGATCTAGATCTTTCTTCCCACTCTTAGACTGATAAAGAAGTTATTGGCTTGATACCAATTGATGATACTTAGCAATCACTAAGAGGGTAGGTGAATCAATAATTATCTTTTAAATCGGACCAAATTTATATTATTTTAACATCTTTTAATCTTTTCTTTTGCAGTTAGGGAAATTGTATGTGTTCGGAATTTATCAATGAATTCAAAAGCATACACACAAGCAAGACATCCAGCACATGTAGACAGTAAATATAAGTGAAACCCATAAAGAAAAAACCATGAATTTTCGTTGAAGTGAAGTGAAGTGAAGGCAAGCTTTTACTCCCTCTATTACATTAAATTTGATGTAGGCTAATACCTCAAATTTCTTTTGCAAGCTACAACTTGAAAAGAAGTTTTGAATCTTTTTCAAGCTACTACCTAAAAGGAAACAACAATTCCCTAAATTACAAGTTAACTTGTTGGTTACTTGGCCTTTGTATTTTCCCTGAACTTTGTTTCTAACCTCTTTTCAGTTGCTTATCTCCTCTACTTCTATTTCTCAATTCTACTCCACTTCTGCTCATTTTGCTCCTTTTCTCCTTTCCAAGTTATTCATCAACGTTTCTCTCTGTGAATTCAATTTTCTAGCATCCCTATCATTCAAAAATAAATTGTTTATGTACCAAGCCATCTTACTGTTTGCATTCCATGCAAAAATTCAAAGTGAAGGGTTGCCTCTTTGTATTCTAAGGTCGTTCGTAGTATGCCTCTTCATTTCCAAGTTTGAAGCTCAAGTCAAGACAAATACACCTTGGCTCATTTACAAAGTTTAAGAATCATAGTCCAACATCAATGATTGCATAAGACAAAGCTCGAGAGTTTCTCAATTTTTGCAACAAAACATAGACACTGGTTACCCACTACAAATATGGGTTGCGAATGTTGATAATATATTGTCAATCGAAGATGTAAATGCCAATATCTAGGGTCTAATTTACATTCAACCCATAAATTAGGGAATATATATATATATATATATATATATATTCTCATATTTGTACCAATTTCAACTTTAATGACTTCAGACTCCTCTATAGTGATTCTTATTCATGATTTCATGGTTTAGATACAAAATCAGAAATGTATATCTTATAAATGTTCGTTCATCATATACCATATTGTACACTGGTGATTTTTTTTATTTTTTTTTATTTTTATTTTTTATTTTTTTTAAAGACAAACACCAAAACAATAAACAATTAACTATTAGAACATAGTAATTAGTGTTACACACCGCTATAATCAGTGTTTCAATCCACAATAGTCAGCGTTTACAAATCACATCACTTTAATCAACCTTGAACCTTGTCTTCATCACTCAAATCAGCCTTTAATGGACGTCCAACCTTCATAGAACTCAAATCAGCGTTCAATGGACGTCCAACTTTCATAACCATTTGATATCAATGTCGAAATTACCAACACTTTGTCTAAATTGCATGAATTAGTATCCTTCTCCACAACGGAGGCAGAACACATAGGTACCACAAAAGCTTGCAAATAGTCGATGTAGATGCACTGATTTTTAGAAGCGTTGGGAATAAAACAAGATAAATATGTATTGCATTGTGACAATCAGAGTAATATTCATTTAGCAAGAAAACCAACATATCATTCTAAGACAAAGCACATTGATGTTCGACATCATTGGATCTATGTAAGAGTTAAATAATGGGCTGCTGCAATTGGAAAAGTACACTAAAATCCAACTTATATATTAACAAAAAAATTGCGAAGATGTATGTCCCAAATATAAAACTTGCATAAAATAACTTCAGAAATTCAAGTGGTTAACACCGTAAACAATTTGCATAAATTAAACCACACATTTTTAGAGATAATTAAACAACAACAACAAAAATTGGTAATAGAATCTACAACTGAATAAAAGTCAATTTAAACATGCAGAAGATCTCAACCTTTTTTTATCAATATGTAAATAACCTAGTACAAAAAGCGGGAATATGGTTGAGATGATGACCCCAAATAGATCTAGAATAATTTCGCAACTCCAAAACAAATTGAAAATCAATAAACTGCAACATGTGAATCCTGATTGGATTCACCAAGGGAGAGAGCTAGGGTTTTGCCTACTCCCACTGAACCCCTCGAGAGTTTTCGTCATGAGCCACCAACTTAGAGAATTGGATTCTCCATTCCACGCCAAATACAAATGCTCAAACCAAAATGTCTCCAAATGACCTCCTATTTTATAGATCTAATGGATAGATCTCGAAGCCTATAAGAATTTTCTTTTATTATTTTTTTATTATTCTAGAAGCTCTTCCATTGATTTTATCTGAAGTGACTTTAATTTTATTTTATTTCATTAATTATTTTTCTTAATTAAATAACTAATTAAAGTCATTTTTAATTAAGAAAAATGGTAAATCATCCACCATACTCTATCTGGCCACTGGCAGTCACTTCTCAACATCCCATCATGTAGATATTCCCGTTCAGGTTCTAACAATTTATTACACTAAGGTGTTCCATAAAATAATCCCCCCCGGAATGCCACCTCGAGCATAATTATTTAAGTTAGGCCCCATAATAATGTTATTTTTTGAAAGTTGTCGGAATGCAACGAAACGAAAGGCAAATTATGCAGATGATGGAATATGTCAAGAGAATGACATCGGATCCCATAAAAACTCCCCAAAACTCCCCTGAGTCCCCTGATGATGTAATCTTTCTCCTGCGACTTGGCCATCACATACCCTGAAAACCCATCTTGGTGTACTATAAAGGAAAATAAAAATCGGGACATGAAAAATCCTCCCGCGCCCAAATTGCTTGCCCTCAAGAAATCCACACTTGTCCATTGTAGAGGCATATTCCAACTGATACCAGGATCCCATATGAACCACTGGTCCACATCATGACTCCGCGCAATCCAAACATCACTGAATCCCTCAATACTTGGATCCCAAGCCCATCTCTGAGTCAACCTGCTATCAATAGATCCACCGGGATCCCAATGCCACGATGGCCAATCATCGTTCATGTCCCATGACTCTGATTGTACTATATCTCTAGCCATAAATGTTACTCATCAACTCTCTCCAATCCAACCTCTAGCATAG
Source organism: Pinus albicaulis (assembly GCA_034641835.2). Classification (NCBI taxonomy): domain Eukaryota; kingdom Viridiplantae; phylum Streptophyta; class Pinopsida; order Pinales; family Pinaceae; genus Pinus; species Pinus albicaulis. The sequence continues at coordinate 1,468,940,610 of CM076582.1, forward strand.
GCCGAGGTCAACCCCACTCTGTTGATGCTTGACTAGTGCTACTAGAATGTCAACGAGTTGTATATCTACATCACACTGCAAACTGGAGCATGTAGCATTTCTCTCGTCTATGGACCCTTGTGCTACGCTCCTAACCAAAAATGACACTCCATTAATAGGATACCAACTCATGATCTCCCGCCAATCTAATTTATGAACATCTTTGCAAGGAATAAGTCTACTATGCTTATATTGGGTCACACTCAACTCATACTGCTATGTTTGGTGACAATATACATAGAGAAAACCATGCCTCTCTCCCTACAGTGGGTAAAAGTGGCCAAACTATGTCATACACCTTGTCTATGTACTCTTGGAGAGGGTTGCTTCTTGGGAACAATGTAGCACTGCTTGTTGTCAATGCACATATATGCACCTCATCGGTGGGTAGGCCCAAAGATGCATGCGCCACCATCTCCAAAAGATTCTCTCTCATTTTTCTAGAAGCTCCATGCTCCTCTGGTCTAATAACCTCCTACAAAACTATCATGTCAGAGTCCAGCACCTCCTAATGACCAGGGTCTGAAAGTACTACAACCCTGCTGGTTAGTTGTGCATTTGTTTGCTCTTCAACAATGGTTGGTCCAAAACATGGTTTTTCATCCTCCTCTCTCGTGTTCAACATGATCCTCCAACTAGCACTCCACAAAAGGCTCATCATGCATACTGTGCATATCATCCTCCTCATGCTCCACCATATGTTGCTCATGTTGAGTCGTCATTGGTGACTCATCACCATGAATGTCTCCCATAGGATCCACTAATTGGCCACCATACACAAGAATATAAATTTGACCCGCAGTCAATAACTCCACATGATTGTTCAAACTCCTTAAAGGGTATGAACTCTTGGACTCGTCCAAAGAAGAATCGTCATCTTGGAAGCAAGGAAGAATCTCCTCTTACTCTACCCCTGTCATCCCCTCGGTGTCACTCAAGCATGAGTGGTTTGGTCTCTTCCTCTTGCTCTACCCCTGTTATCCCCTCAATGTCACTCAAGCATGAGTGGTTTGGTCCCCAAGGTTCCTTGCAAATGAAGCAAAGACTCTTCCTCCTCAAATCATTCTTATTGCATGGTTGGTCAACACCAATCTTCAAAAACTCCTAGGTCAATCGTCTCCTGAACAGCTCAATGTTCTGCTCAACCAACCTTTCAACTAGTTCATAAGAAAAAGGTGAGATCAATTGTTCTCTCCTGCAAATGGCCAACAATCTAGACTGCAACCTCCTGCAAATGGCATCATAGCATCCCATATAAGAGGACAAAATGCACTATATGTGTGTTATCACTGTGTCAGGATGATGTTTCCTAACATTTAATAAGCATTGGAACATCTATAGGATCAAGTCATCACACCCTTAATCAAACATGATTTCTAGAGTCTCAAGCATCTTCCCAAAGATAGAATCCGCATTGTTGTCCAAGTCCTAAAAAGTCTCTACTATAACTCTGAAAACACTCATCATAACATCATCATTGTAAGGAGGTATAGGGGCAGTGAATTTCATGTTGTTACTGATACAAGATACAACTGGAAATATGACCCATTCACAAGGTTTCTCCAAGAACCTATGTTGTATGAGAGCAAGCATAGTTGGTTTTAGAGCCCAAATTAGTTTCTTCCCTTCTAACTAGTTCACTTCGGAAAGGAGTGCATCCAGTCTATCTAGTTTGAAAAGGAATTTCATTGTGACCCTCGTATTTTAAATTTGTCTAGAGTGTAAGGATTTTGTGTCCAATCTCCAGCGCTTTTGGCATATCCCTCAATTGTTCATTTTGAAGAATGGCATAGAGCCCTCTTGATAAAAGTTTGTTGTCTTGCATGGGTTTCTAGTCCAATGAGGCATGGTAGTTCAAGGAACTAATTTGTGTTGTTCAATCTTCTCAATTCATTCATGAGTGTTGTGTGTCTCTCCATGGTTTAGTTTAATGAGGACAGGTCATCAAGCTGACTTATACAAGACTTTTCACAAAAGCACAGACCTTCTCACATGGCATTTGTCCATATCAATGGCATAGCACTAGCAATGATAATATAGAGCCCAGCGACTTAGATCAGCGACATTAAATTGACGTCATAGACAAGACTCTACTCAAACTTCAAACTAGCAACTTGCTTTCAGTGTATATCAACAACAATACATGGCTCAAATCATACAAGACTTGTGCATGAAAATCCTAAAGCAATTCGAACCTTCTCAAGGCACTCAAAACTCAGCTGACAAGACTTATGCATGAAAATCCTAAAGCAATTCAAACCTTCTCAAGGCACTCAAAACTCAGCATCAACAAGCTAATGATCTCTTGCAGCGTAAAAGCTCAAGTAATATATGATGCAAGAATTATTACTTGTTCATAGTCTGGTAGTATTTGTGTGGAGTGTTTTGGTCTCGCAATTTACAACACTTAAGTAGCAAAGAGAAAACAACATGGACTTAAGAGGGTTCACGCAGACTTATACATTTCTAGTATAACTTGCTTAGGATGGTTTCAACAAGTCTGGCCTTCGACGTACTGCTACAAGTATTTCGTTCATTGGTCCATGGCCTCATCTTTCATGCTCTGGCTCTCACGTATTGTACAGGATTTAATCTATTAGTAATCTTATGTCAACAACTCTGAATACCTTCCAATGCTACTATAATACTTCTAGAATATGCCAAGTTGAAATTTCCTCATACTTGTTGGAAATGCATGTTAAAAATATGACAACAACTTGTAAATAATGTAATTTTGGGCAAATTACTTATTGACCGTTAATTGGTTGAGTAACGAAATGAAGTTGGAAAAACGAAATAAGCTCAAGATAAATTGGATGGCCCAAGAGGCTTGTATGCATAGATAATCATTTTGATTAATAGAGTTTCCAATCCCTTGCCCCGTGGAGGTTTCCTTGACACCCTGTCAAATTATTACCACGTAAATTATGTGTGTTTACTTATGTGTGTTTATTCTTCAGTTTCATTCAGTTATTAATTCTATTTCTTTCTCGTTTAATATTTCCGCTCTACAAGTGGTATCAAAGCAAAAACGTGGTTGAAATTTCTGGAGCAAGAATCTGTCGTGAGAGAGGGAGGTCATTGCCATCCGCTGTGATTGAGGGAGGAGTCGTCGAGTGGTCGTTGCCATCCACCGTGAGAGAGGGAGGAGGTCGTCGAGGGGACTGTCGAGGGCAATGATAAGAGATTGCAGACAGAGGGTGCTCTACCGTCCAAATCGAAGAACTCTGAGCGGAGATTGCAGACAGAGGGTGCTCTACCGTCCAAATCAAAGAAGTCTAAGCGATCTGCTGGAAAAGGAGCAGTCGTCGAGTGGTGGTGGTGGAGAGCCGTCGAGCAGAGAGTTGTTGCCATCCATTTGAAAGCAGAAGAATCCGTCATTGAACCCAGCCATTGCCATTGCAGAAAGAAGCCACTGCCGTTTTGTCAAGAGAAAGATTCACTGGTTAAAGAAGTCATAAAGAGGGGTCGTTGTCCTTGTAGGACTGCAATCAATTATGCCCAGTCTGAAAAAGACTGCAATTCAATTTCTGTCCACACATTGAACGAACAGCGCAATAGGAGAATGGGTAATTTTTTTTTTTAAGAGAATAAATTTACTGTTTTATTTGAAACAGAGTCTTTCTTTGCTTAAAAATTCAAGAAAGGTTTCAGTGAATCAGCGTTTGTTTGAAGAGGGTTTTAAGAACTAAGAATTTAAAATTTAAAGTTTTTTTAAAAAAAAGGAGACTCGATTTTGAGAATAGAGAGAAAGGGTTTAAATAGAAAATATTTTAAAAGGGTTCGAAAACAAATTTCTGAAAATTTAAAACAAAAAGGGAAGTCAGTGTTTGAAAGGTATTCTGAGATTGGAAAGAATTTTTTTATATATAAGGAAATTATGAAAATTGGAAACCAGAAATAAACCCTATCTAAAGAAGAGGGGAAACCCTAGCAGAAAAGGGGAAAATATCTGAAACCCTTGAAACCCTAGCAGAAGAGGGGAAAAGGTTTTTTATTAGACCCTAGTTGGAAATTAAAGATTGAAGGGAAAACTAGGAGGAAGAAATCGCTAAAATGACAAATGCAAAGTTCGAGGGGGATAAATTCAGCAAGAAAAATAATTTTGCATTGTGGAAACTGAAGGTTAGGGATTCGCTGGGGCAACAACGGTTGCACAAAGCATTAGACAGGGTAAATAAAAAACCGGCAAGCATGACAGACTCGGACTGGGAGGACTTGGATGTCCGAGCTCTCAGTACCATTTGGTTATGTTTGGCAGATGTAGTTCTTTTCAATATTGTTGGAGAGAGTACCACTGAAGGGTTGTGGGGAAAATTGGAAACCTTGTATATGACAAAATCTTTGAAAAATAGAATCTATTTAAAAAGACAATTGTACAATCATTGGATGGAGGGTACAAAAATTGCAGAACACTTAAATGTTTTTAATACGCTTATTTGCCAGTTGTCAGATATAGAAGTAAAAATGCAGGAAGAAGACAAGGCAATAACCTTGTTGTGTTCCATGCCCGAGTCATGGGATCACTTCGTAACCTCAACCAATTTGAGCACTGCCGATTCATTAAAATTTGAATCTGTTGCGAGTGCTCTCTTATCTGAAGAGTTACGAAGGAAATCTAGCATTGAGACATCTGCACCAGAAGCCATGGTAGCCAGAGGTCAGTCAAAGGAAAGAGGGGAGAAAGCAAGAGGTTTTTCCAAATCGAAGTCAAAGGGAGGCAAAAAGTGTAAAGCCAAGCGCTGGTACTGCAATAAACTTGGACACCTCAAGAAAGATTGTTGGAAACGGAAGGAGTCGGAAAACCATAACAAGGAAGCAAATCAGGTTGATTCGGGTATGGGTGATGAGGTTTTAATTGCTAAAGCTCTCCTTGTCAGTGATGTCTCTCAAGATGCTGAAAATTGGCTATTAGATTCTGGTGCTTCTCATCATATGGGTCCGCACCAAAGTTGGTTTACTTCATATGAAACTGTAAATGGTAGTTCTATATTCATGGGAAATAATGCATCTTGTCAGAGTATTGGGATTGGTAATGTAAAAATTAAAATGTATGATGATACAGTTAAAACATTATCTGATGTTAGGGATGTACCTGATCTAAAGAAAAACTTGATTTCCTTGGGAGTTTTGGATTCGAATGGTTATAAATTTACAGGTCTGAATGGAGTGCCGAAAGTCTCAAAAGGAGCCTTGGTTGTGATGAACGCTGAAAAGGTCGGAAATCTGTACAGATTCAAAGGAAGCACTCAAGTTAGTGAAGCAGCGATCGTATCAGAAAACGCAGAAGAAGGTTCTCGTCTATGGCATCAGCGATTGGGTCACATGAGCGAGAAAGGGCTTTAGGTACTGATGAACCGCAAATTGCTCCCTGATTTGAAATCCTTGAAATTGGATTTTTGTAAATATTGCGTGTTTGGAAAACATTGTAAATGAAAGTTCAAGGCTGGAAATCATAATAGTAAACAAATTTTAGAGTACATTCATTCTGATCTGTGGGGACCATCTCCTACTGTGTCTTATGGAGGTGCATTATATTTCTTAACTTTTATTGATGATTTCTCCCGAAAAGTTTGGGTCTATATGTTGAAAAATAACGCCGATGTATTTAATGTTTTTAAACAATTTAAAACAATGGTGAAAAAAGAAAACAGGCAAATCAATTAAATGTTTAAGCACTGACAATGACAGTGAATTTACTTCTTTAGAATTTGAACAATTTTGTAAGGATTGTTAGACATAAAACTGTTGTTTATACCCCTCAGCGAATGGCATTGCTAAACGGATGAATCAGACTCTTATGGAAAGAGCCAGAAGCATGATCAGTAATGCTAACCTGCAAAAGGAGTTGTGGGCAGAGGCATTATCCACTGCTTTTTATTTAGTTAACAGGTCACCTTCAGTTGCAATAAACTGTAAAATTCCTAAAGAAATTTGGTCGGGTCAGTCTTGTGATTATTCGCATTTGAAGATTTTTGGTTGTGATGCCTATGCTCTTATTCCTAGAAATCAGCATTCGAAGTTAGATCCAAAATCGAAATGTTGTGTCTTTGTTGGATATGATTCTGCAGTGAAGGGATATAGGTTGTGGGATCCTTCTTCACGGAAGATAGTCATTATAGTAGAGATGTAACATTTGATGAATCTTCTCTTTTAAAATCAGATGTTGAAAAAGTTGAACAGGAGCAGGGATCGCCAAGTCAGTAGATTCAATTGGAGACTAAACCTTTTCCAAAAAGTCGAAAGGAAGGAGAGATTTCTGATGAAAAAGGTGGAGAAGCAAAGGAAACTAGAGAAATTCCAGAACCGATTCAGCGACCAGTTACTCTACGAAAGTCTACAAAGGAAAGAAAAACACCTAAAAGGTATGAAGATTATGCTTCATCTTTTGCATTGATCACTGAAGATGGGGAACCTTCTTGTTATCAGGACGCATTAGATGATGCAGATAGCAAGATATGGAAAAAAGCTATGGAAGAAGAAATGGACTCCTTAGCCAAGAACAATCCCTGGGATCTTGTAGAACTCCCTGAAGGGAGAAGTGTTGTCGGGTGCAAAAGGGTCTTCAAGTTGAAAAGGAAAGTTGATGGAAGTATCAAGAGGTATAAGGTGAGACTAGTTGCAAAAAGGTATTCTCAGGTTGAAGGTATTGATTTTCATGATATCTTTTCACCGGTAGTTAAATTTGTTTCTATTCGTACTGTGTTAGCACTAACTGCTTTACTTGACCTTGAGTTAGAATAGTTAGATGTTAAAACAGCCTTTCTTCATAGTGATTTGGATGAAAAAATATACATGGATCAGCCAGAAGGTTTTGTACAAGGTCACAGCAGAAGATTAGTTTGCAAGCTCAGGAAATCATTGTATGGCCTGAGGCAGTCACCCAGGGAATGATACAAGAAGTTTGATTCCTTCATGGTGAGCCAAAATTTTATCAGAAGTGAGTATGATCATTGTGTATACTTCAAAAGTTTCAATGGCATATTCAGTGTCTTGGTGTTGTATGTTGATGATATGCGTATTGCAAGCAAAAGCATGAAAGAAATCAACAGGTTAAAGACTCAGCTCTCTAAGACATTTTAAATGAAAGATCTTGGAGCGACAAAACATATCTTGGGCATGGAGATACACAGAGACAGGGAGAATGGTAAGCTCTGGTTATCACAACAGAAGTATGTGGAGAAAGTAGTTGAAAAGTTCGGTATGAACAATGTGAAACCTGTTAATGTTCCATTAGCTTCCCATTTCAAGTTTTCTTCGGCTTTAAGTCCTAGAACTAATGAAGAAAAGAGGTATATGTCTCGTGTACCATATGCAAATGCGGTAGGAAACTTAATATATGCGATGGTCTCTACAAGACCTGAAATTTCACATGCAGTTGGAGTTGTCAACAGGTTCATGGCAAATCCAGGGGAAGAACATTAGCAAGCAGTGAAATGGGTGCTTCGGTATTTGAGAGGCACAAGTGACCATTGCATCAGCGTTGATGGTCGTGAAAGTTCAATCTGCGGATATGTGGATGCTGATTATGCAGGAGATGTGAATAAAAGGAGGTCTATTACAAGTTATGTTTTTACTCTTGCAAGTGGAGTAATCCACTGGATGTCAAAGCTTCAAGAGACAGTGGCTTTGTCCACAACTGAAGCAGTGTATATCGTTGCTTCAGATCCCTGTAAAGAGGAAATCTGGTTAAAAGGTCTGCTTGATGAGATTGAAAGGACGCGGGAGAAAGTGAATGTTTTGTGACAGTCAGAGCGCTATTCATTTGGCTACAAATCCAACCTATCACAGCAAGACCAAGCACATCGATGTAGGGTATCACTTTGTGAGACATGTAATCGAAGGCGACAAAATAGTTCTCAAGAAGGTCCGCACACAGGAAAATCATGCAGATATATTCACAAAGCCAGTGACAGTAGAGAAGTTGAGATGGTGCCTCACTTCTCTCGGCTTGCATAAAAAATGATGAATGGGCATGGGCAAGGGATTAGGAAAATTGTTGTCAATGTGGAGTTTGTTAAAAATATGACAACAAATTGTAAATAATGTAATTTTGGGAAAATTACTTATTGACCGTTAATTGGTTGAGTATCGAAATGAAGTTAGAATAACGAAATAGGCTCAAGATAAATTGGATGGCCCGAGAAGCTTGTATGCACAGAGAATCATTTTGATTAATAGAGTTTCCAATCCCTTGCCCCGTGGAGGTTTCCTTGACACCCTATCAAGCTTTTACCACATAAATTATGTGTGTTTATTCTTCAGTGTCATTCGGTTATTAATTCTATTTCTTTCTCGTTTAATATTTCCGCTCTACAATGCATTTATCCTCGGAGTAGACAATTCAACTCTTTGAATAATGGAAACAAATATTAGGAAATCGACGTCTGTTTTGACTTGCGGAGTTGTGGAAAAATCTTGAGGTTCTGTGTCTTAAGACTAAGCAAATGGCACCCAATCAATATGCTCTTTGATTTATGATTTGATACCAAAACTATTCAGCCCCTTTCTTACTGATTTGATCTTTTTCCTTAAGACAGAGATAAGGAATTGATACGATCCACTGCAAAAAATGTAGAGTTTGCTCCAATCTCATAAAACCACAAGTCCACGCACAGCAGAAGGTAAAAACGCCCAGCAACAAAGGAAATGATGCACACAGCCCTATCGATGATTTGCTACACATTTTTGCAACAATACTCATCGAATTAAGCTATGTTTCTACAAACGTTACTTGGTCAATCACGACGCAACACTATAATACATCAAGCTTGGTCTCAATAACACCAACCCTCTGATTCACATGCAGTTTGTCATCCTCGTGCGCTGTCAAAATGTTGTCGTCCTCGTGCGCAAGGAACAATTCCAATATGGTGATCACTTATTAAAAATTTGACAATTTGATAACTCGATCAAACACAAAATGTCCCTTCTGCAATAAAATTAGCTCCAGTAAACCCTCGAGCTGACACGGATATATTTTCTGCAATAAAATTAGCTCTTGCAATTTGGCAAGTAAACCCTCAAGCCAACAAGATGCACAATTCTCATACCACTATAATGTCTTAAATATAAAATTGATAGAAAATAACTTCCACAAAAATTGAGAATATAATCCACAACTAAACTAAATAATAGACAATATAAACATGCAAAAGATCTTAATTTTATTTTATTAATATGTAAATAAAATGGTACAACGAGCAAGAATATCGTTGAGATGATGGTCAAAGTTGAGAATAGAATCCACAACTAAACTAAATAATAGACAATATAAACATGCAAAAGATCTTAATTTTATTTTATTAATATGTACATAAAATGGTACAAAGAGCTAGAATATACCTAAGATGATGGTCCCAAATAGATTTACAATAATGTCGCAACTCCAAAACAAACTAAAAATCAATAAGCTAGAACCTGTGAATCTTGAGTGTATTCAAAGAATGAGAGAGCTAAGTTTTCACCTACTCCCAGATCGTCTTGGACTAGTGAAGTAGAGAACTCGATTCTCCACTCCACAACAAAGACAAATGTTCAAACCAAAATATCTCCAAATGACCTCCTCCTCTTTTATAGTTTGGACCTCATCTTTTATAGAGATCTGATTGATAGATCTCCAAGCCTCTAAAAAGCATCTTCTTTTATTATTTTATTATTATTCTAGAAACTCCATTAACTTTATCTTAAGTGACATTTTTTAATAGTATTTTTTTATTATTTTCTTATTATTCTAAAAGCTTCATCAACTTTATCTTAATCTTAAGTGACATTTTAATTTTATTAAGTCACTTTTGAGTCTTTTCCTTAATCAAATGACTAATTAAAATCATTTTTAATTAAATAAAATGGTATATCAACCACAATACTCCCTCCAGCCACTCAAAGTCACTTCTCTGCATCCTATCTTGTTCTGGTTCCAACAAGCTCCGGCCACTCAAAGTCACTTCTCTGTCTCCTATCTTGTTCTGGGTCCAACAAGCTATTAGACTTTAAGTGTCCCATCAAATAATCTTCCTAGAATGCCACGTTAAGCATAATTAAATTAGGCCCCATAATAATATTATTTTGTGAAAAATGTCAAAATGCAACAGGATGAAAAACAAGTTATGCAAATGATGTAATATGTCAAACCAATATCATCAAATCCCATAAGAACTCCTAAAAACCCGTGGGACCCTGATGATGTAATTATGCTCCTACGGTCTGGCCAATCACAAATCACATGCCCCGGAAACCCATCATGGTTGGAAACCCATGGTTGTACTGGGATGTCCCGGAAACCCATCATGGTTGTACTATATGGAGAAAAATTTAGAAAAAGGACATTACAAAAAGGGATAAACAAGTACTTTGAACCTTGGTTGGAGTACTACAAATGTGATAAAAAGGCATCTTGGTAAAGATGTTATGTAAAGATGTTATTAATGGACGGGAAAACAATGTCAAACTTTCACTCAACTTCAAGTGGGAAATTCAACTTCTATTTCGCCTCAAGTAGGAGAAAGTGGGAAATTGTTATTCGTGAAACCTAATCAAAGTCAAAATTGTTAACGCCCAGAGTGTTTGCAACCTAGAGTATTCTCCCATGGTATTGGACTTATGATATTGTAATATGAAGCAAGGTCAAGTAATGGTGAGTGGTTGAGATGGGTTGTTAACTCTCTCACCTCTTGTGTTTGATTCCCCAAAATGACATGCTTAACTATATTGATTAAGTTCAACCTAGAGTATTCTCCCATGGTATTGGACTTATGATATTGTAATATGAAGCAAGGTCAAGTAATGGTGAGTGGTTGAGATGGGTTGTTAACTCTCTCACCTCTTGTGTTTGATTCCCCAAAATGACATGCTTAACTATATTGATTAAGTTCAAGAAGTAGGCAGCCCCACAGAGTGAGAGTTCGTTGGTGGTTTTCGATTAAGCTGAGAGTTCGTTGGTGGTTTTCGATTGGTGGTTTTCGATTAAGCTCAAGCAGTAGGCAGCCCCAGAGCAGCCCCAGAGAGTGAGAGTCCGTTGGTGGTCGAGTGAGAGTCCGTTGGTGGTCTTCGATTAAGCTCAAGGAATAGGCAGCCCCAGAGCAGCCCCAGAGAGTGAGAGTCCGTTGGTTGGTCTTCGATTAAGCTCAAGGAATGCGAGTGAGAGTCCATTGGTTGGTCTTCGATTAAGCTCAAGGAATAGGCAGCCCCAGAGAGTTCGTTGGTGGTCAGAGAGTTCGTTGGTGTGGTGAGTTCGTTGGTGGTCAGAGAGTTCGTTGGTGTGGTGAGTTCGTTGGTGGTCAGAGAGTTCGTTGGTGTGGTCAATATAATATGTCTAGACTCTTGCTTAGTCACCCGATCATTATTGTGCCAAGTAGTCTCGACTCTTGCTTTGTCACTGGATCATTATTGTGTAAAAAAAATAAAACTAAACCCTTATGTTATGTTTTTCATTGTCATAATAGAAATCTACTAAACCCTTGTGTTATGTTTTTAATTGTCATAATAGAAATCTACTAAACCCCTTCCCCACGGTATCTGGTATCTTGTGTCCAAAGTCGGTGAAAATTTTTAGTTAAACCTTGTTTCCGCTGAGTTGAAAATTTTCTCTCAGTTTAATTTTAGTTTAATTTTTCTGCTGTCTTATATTATGACGAGAATCGAAACAATGCTGAAGTTTAAAAGAGCCAAGCCATATTTATGGATGCACCGTAGAAGAGATGGATGAGAAGTGCCCCAACATCATGACCCTGAACGTTCAGCTTGCTCGTGTGTCCATATCCATTTCAACCTCCAATACCTTGTTTCATCTTTCCTTATCCGTTTTGAAGTACCCCACCTTCATGATCCCTTATCAGTTATGAAGTGCCCCACCATCGTGACCCTTCATGTTGAGCTTCTTCCTGGCCCATCCACTACAACCTCCGACATTTTGTTTCATTCTCCTTTATCCGTTTTCTCACTTCCGTTTAGAATGTGTTTCGTTTTTTCACTTCTGCTTAAAATATGTTTATGAAAAATACCTTTTGCTCTGTTTTCCTTCATGTCCTTCGTGCTATGCTGTCAAAATTCCTAGCGCAAGCCATGTCTGAAAGAAAACATTTTTGCTCAGTTTTCCTTCCCGCTATGCATAGCTGTCAAACTTTCAATTATGTTTAAAAACAAAACCTTTTGCATTGCATTGTTTTCTGTCATGCTAAGCATAGCTGCCAAACTTTCAATTGACGCGACAAATTATCAGTTAATTGTATTGAATTTAGATATGCTAGGAGTAACTAACATATATGGCGATTCTATTGAATGTCGAATTTAAGCATGTGTTGAAGGGTAAAAAGTACCTAACATTGAAAACCAGAATTTCTAACATACTAGATAGACTATACACCATATTGAAAGCTACGTATCCCTTATAAAAAGTCTTTGAAGGAAATAGATATGAGGTAGACAGGCAAGACGTAGCATATCAAAAGCTACGTAAGGCACGTATTGGATTTGGATAAACACTACTGCAAGTCATATTTCTGTACAACAGACTAAAGTCCTCATCCTGTATCAAACTCGTCAAATTCCTGTCTCCCGTTGCAACATATTTCACATTGAACATTCAATACATCAACGAAATTAAATCTAGGTCAAAAAAAAAAGCTTTTTCAAACACTAATGAAAAACTGGAATGACTAACAAGCCGTGCCCGTACAGAAAAAGTTAAAGCAAGATTTCGGAGAAAGCCACTGAACCAGAAACGAGCAATTTGAGATCAAGCTTTTCGGAGTCTACATGCATAAATCTCATAAATTCAATTTTCAATTTCCAAAGAAGGGCACAAACATAGATTTCGAAATTTCAAAATATATGGACTCAAAAGGGATTTTGTGAGCATGGGACATGATCCAACTAATGAATAAGAACAGAGAGAGCGAGAAAGATGTTTCGGTTATAATTTTGGATGTTACAACTTTCTTTTGAAGAGAGCATCTAGGAACCAATTGGGTTTTATTGGGTTCCTTTTAACCTTTACCACAGATTAGCAATTTTCAGAATCAAAACTCACTAGTAAATAACATTGTAAGAATAGACGCAATCATATGAAAACATTACAATCACCACAACCATTTACCCCGCCAACCGAGACAACATACGATGCATAGCTATACAATTATTGAAATCACTCACCATTTACCCCGCGGGGTGCGGAGCAGTATTACAGTACAATGTATAGTAAGTTTCAAAGCTGAGATAAAAAGACCACGTAAATTATACTAGCAGTTAAATACATGCACCATAGGCCTCAGAGGATTTGCAGTGAGGTACATGATTATTCCGAATTGAATCCGTCCCCAACAATTTGATTACAAATAACTAATCTACGTTGCAAATAATCTTGTTCAAACTCATTAGTTAAAAGGAAAAAATGAAAGCACCTTAAATGAAGGATTGCCAACCCTTCGAATATAAATTAGATGGTTCCCACTTAAATCAACAACAATGGAAGATTTCTAAACTTGGAATTGATTCTACAAAATTTGCAGAACTACATTGTTTATCCCTACAAAACTTCTCTTCAATACAAGAAATCTTCTGTACCAAAAGATCAAGAGACATCTCCAATATCATCATTGAAAAGATACAGGTTTTTAAATCATGATGCTTATTTTCCCCCTAGCGTGGGAAACTGTCTAGGATCCTCAATGCTAGGTGCCTCGGCATAGCTAGCATATGCACCACTATATCCACCTCTAAAACCTCCACGTTCACCACCACGTCCACGGCCTCTACCTCGACCTCCAGTGTAGTACTTCTCACCCTCAGCAGGTTTCAGAAATTCATTGATGCTTACAGCCTTCCACAGAACAAGAACTCATCTAGTCAATGTGGTGGAAAAGAAAAATATATACACCAAAAAATTGCTTTTTACTTACCTTCTTGATTCTTTCATTTTCTCCTGCATCGATCTTCTTTGGCTTTTCTTTCTCTTGTCCCTATGTTAATAAGAATACTCACTTTAAATCAAACATGGAAAATGATAAAGGTACCAACCAATTACACAATTAATATGATATAAAAGTTGTTCCACATTCAGAAACAGTAGGCTCAAGTCTAACAAAAAAATTTACGCCACTTACATAGAAGGAAAGTAACCCTATATATCAAACAAATAGATTTGCATACCAATTTAATAAACAAGGCATCTTCATCTTTCTTCTTGTTCGAGAGCACTTGCATTGATTCAAATTCTTTAACATCAACCTTTCTCTCTTCTACCTTCTTCAAAGCTAAAAGGGCCTTCCGTTTCTCCTCCAGAACCTTTTCATACTCATCAAGTGTCATCTCCTGTGATTGTCAGCAATACACAAAAATACTGCATCAAAAACCAAACAAAGAGGGAAGCTTGGCATGCCAGATTCCAAAGGTACTGTAATCCAACACATGTCAAGGTAAGGGAAGGTGCAGTTATCAAAAATCCTTAGAAAGTATGTGTGTACAAAACACAACGACTAAGCTTAAACTTGAAAGTGATGGTTGTCATACACCAAAACCCCTCTCATACCAAAAGATCCTTCTCCAATTTAACCAATACAACATAGTGATATACCTTATCCTCTTCCTCTTCTTTCTTCTCTTCAACAATTGCTCCGGGGGTTTCCTGATTATTTTCAGTATTTGGCTTCTCTTCACCTGTTGTCTTTTCTTCTTCAGCAGCAATACCTTCTTCTGTTTCCCTATAATAGTATACAGAATGTAAGGACATAAAATACAGACTGCACTTAATCAGAAGAAAGTTTGCTTTTTAAAATTGAACAAAATTTTGCCTAAAGACTTACTGAAAACCTCCCTGGTCAACAGGATTTCCCCAGTTTCCCCGACCAAAACCTTCTCGTTTCACTTCAAAGCTGCAAAACACCCCAAAAACAAAAACTATGATAAGTAACTTCCGATAAGCCTATCACGCACACCAACCATATCCTCGCATATACCATGATCTTCATCCCCAACTGGTAAAACAATTAGAGTCAAGGTAATCCACGAGAGGATCCAATTATGTATCACACCAAGAAGGCAATGCAGCCATACGTCTCATGGCCAGTTATCAAAATTTCTTAGCCTAGGACTTATATAAGCTTCTTTCATCAGCAGTTGGCTGCCGCTGATTCCAACCCTCAAAATCATTAGAATTTGATGCCACGCTACACTTATAAAGACAACATCAGGCACATCCTCCATTAGCATCTTGCTTGCTGGCCTTCTCTGTAGGAAGGCGGTTGCCATTCTTAGAATGTGGTATAAGGGTCAATTATTCTTCTAAATGATTTTGCATCTCGACAAAAAGATTTGATCACATCAGCACATGCTAGATCTAGAGTTAAAATGGATCATCTGGGTATAAGGAATGCCGATTCCTATGCTACAATCCTAACGGGAAAAAAAAGGTCGGAGCAAGCAAGATGCCAATGGATGATCCAGCCGATGTTAACATGACATCAAATTCTAATCATTCACCTTGTATTGCGTTGCACCACAAATACTTCTATTCATTCACAGACTTTCACATATGCTATTCCAACAAATGCATAAAAACAAATAAGCAAAACCACAAAAAACATTATATTCATTCACAGATTTTCACACATGCCATTCCAACAAATGCATTCATTCACAGACTTTCATGCATGTTAATCCAACAAATTCATAAAAACAAATAAGCAATTACAAGAAACACGGACGAAACAATCATTGTTAATATTGTCTAAAAAAGCATTGCGAACACGACCAACATTAATTGATTTTGGTTATAACACGGAAGAAAAATGCATTCTAAGACTTCTAACGTCATAGAAAAAAAAGTTGCACATAACAAACATGTAACAAAAAATCAAAGAGAGACTAGTGTAAGACATACCCGCGACCGCTGCCACTTCGCCGCTCATATACACGCCTGCGGCCGTCATCACCCGCTGCTTCATCACTGAAGCCACCACGGCCACCATAAAATCCTCTGCCACCACGGCCTCCACGGCCACCAGCTCGTCCACCGCCACCACCACGCCCGCGATCATTCGTCGCTCCATCTCCATCCTCATGGCGGCTGGGGATCAAATCAGAATTGTTGTCATTGAACCCACCACGAGAACCCGGATAGGCATTATTCTCGCGGTTAAAGTTCCGTTCAACGTTATAACCTCCCCCACGGCCGCGGCCAAACTCCTGCGACTCTCTGTTTCCAAATCCACGGCCGCCTCGACCCCCGCCTCGTCCTCTGCCCCCCTCATTTGGAGAAACCCTCGATTCCCTAACTGTCATTCATACACACAGAACAAAATGAAAATCCCAAAAGCGAACAAGAGCATCAAACCCTGCTTCCCCCATTGTTGCACAAATCCTGTCTCTATAACTGACCCTCAGCCACAAACAAATATTCCACCGGATCCATCACTGGCAGAAAACCCCTACGGGCATTCACGCAGGTAAAACCCTAAAACCTTTAAAAACCCTAGAAACCCTGCCGACATCTATTGATTTAAAACAATCTGCAAATACAAGCACATGTATTTCATGATGTGGAGAAAATGAAATACAAATCTACAACCCTACCTGCATCGTTAAAATGACAAAACCCTAGCAGTAATCTTTCATCCTCAAACGACAGAAACCTCCCAGCTCTAAAAAACAACAAACTTGAAAGATACAGTAAAAACTTACCGGCCTGGGCCGGGGGAAGAGGTTTCGACGGCAGTTTTGCGCTCGCCGACACTGCTGGTTGCTGTTTCTTGGCAGCTACCGCCGTCGGCTTGTCCTTTGCAGCGGCAAGGGTGTCCAGCAATGCCGACGGGTCGCCATTGTCATCATCGTCAAGCAGGTCAAAGGGATTCCGCGTGGCCATCGCACCTGCAAATTATAATTTACAGGCTTGCAACACTAATGGCAAAACCCTAAAGGCGAAACTTTTACAGGCTACAAATCTGCCACCCTTGAAGCTTCACCGACGATGGTAATATTCCGTCATGACTGTAGTTGTTATTGTCTTTCAACACCGCGAAGGCTTCCCTCACCATCCCAGAGACCTCAGAGTTGCACACACACAGATCTTTCAAAAAAGCTCTTTCACAAACCCCAATTCCCGAGAGCTTTGACAGAAAAAAAATAATAGAAGAATACAGAAAGCTTTAGTTGCACCATGCTCGCCTCTCTTTAATAACATTCGACATTCCCCACAAATAATGTTAATTAACTTATAATTATTATAGGTTTAACACTACCAAACCTAAAGGGAGGACACCAATAATGATCTTATCTCAGCCTCTGTGGATGTGTATGACGTGGCATGAATGGATAAATGTTCATCGCATTTCTGGAAAGGTTTTCTAAATTTTTATTTTAGGAGGGGACAAGGAGTATCCCGCTTTTTTTTTTAATTTTTAATTATATTATAATTTTTATCTATGGAGCGGGGATGAAGAAGTATCTAGACTCAAATTTTTATTATCTTAAATTTTGTTATTTTATTTTATACAATTTTTTCTTTCTTTTTAAGTTTGGTAATATTTTTTACTTTTATTTTTTTCACTCTATTCATGTAAAGATTTCTGAAAGTTAAACTTCAGTATTTTTAGAGCCCTAAGCCGTAAGGGATTTTGATGGTGTTGAATCCATTTCCACAATCAAAAATGCAATTCAAACACTCCAACTACCTCATTCACCCTAATCGGGGAAGGGAATTAAACCTGTGATGAGTGCTATGACACCCAGCGTCATCACTGTTTAACCAAAACCCCATAGACTATTTTATACAAATTAAAACTTTATTTAATTTCTACGAATTTTTTAAATACTGGGAAAATTGATTTTCATTTTCCTACTTAAATTCAACTTGTTAAATTTATATTGAATATATTGTCTCAATGACTTAGAATCAATGTCACATCTTTCTGGTTCTATAATGATTAGGTTCGGTTTGAATTTGAATTTTTTGATAGGGTTCGGATAAGGTTCGCCATTAAATTCGTTTATATACATTTTTTATATGGATAAATATATTTAAGCTGTAAGGCGTTCTTATTTGAAAACAACTCCCCTAGCTGCCAATGTGTCCATGTCTGAGCCAATGGATCAAATGTTAGACGATTGAAATGTTTTAGGCCATTAGATCCACAAATAAATAGTTTTATATATATATATTTTTTTATAACGCTAGTTTTTTTCTTTTTTCTTGTTAATAAGTTAGATTGAATTTAGGTGTATAATAGAAATGTTGTAATGTCATGTTTAACTTTTTGACTATGTCAAATTACACAAAAATAAAAATAAAAGTAAATTAAATAAAAAGATTGACATAATGTAATGAACATTTTAACTAGGTCAAAATACAATAATAATAATAATAATAATAATAAACTATAAAAACAACCCATGGTATTCATGCAATGAATTTTTTTAAAATATGTGAAACTATTTCACAGGACATGATTTATCTTGAGCAATAATGATTAACGTTCATAATTCGCATTTCTTAAATAACACTAAATTTACCTTTAATTACTTAATTGTAATGGTTTGTAACTACATACATACTCTTTCAGATTTTTTTGTTAAAAAATCTTACATATTTTTTACTTTATAATCATAAACAAATTTCATATTATATGAAGTCAAACTTACTCAACTTTTTATTCTGAAATTTTAAACAGAGTTTTTCACTACATAATTTTAGCTTTTATAAATTTTTTTTTCAATTCAAACAAAACTTATAAAAGAAAAAACCCACTCAGTCCTTACTGTAGATTATAGTTTTACAAAATTGACACTATGTGATTAACAATAGAGTAAGTTGAGATAACCTTAAGGGGTTCTTTTACAAGTTTTATTATAACCTTTCCCTCCATCCAATATATATTGTAGAGTCTGAAGAGAGTGTATTCTAGTTTATAACCTAATCCACAATCAAAGAAAATTGTTAGGGATTTCACAAGGTATTAGTTTGTAACCTGATCCACAATCAAAGTAAATGGCTAGGGATGTCACAAGTTATCATTCACACAATGATCTATTGACGTTCTCATTTGAAATTGATCCTATTAGATGCATGGTGAGTTTTGTTTTTTTTAATCTTTGAGTCTAGATGTGCAGAGAATGAATCTATCTCAAGTCTCAAACAAGACCCTCATATCCCAAACAAGATTCTTCTTTGTCTTCTTATTCTAGCTTGCACCTTGACACTCCTCTCCTCTCAAACAAGATTCTTCTTTGTCTTTTTATTCTAGCTTGCACCTTGACACTCCTCTCCTCCTCCCTGCACAAATTTAAACTATGAGGCACAAGGTAGTTGTTGCATATAGGAACATTTAGATATGATAAGAAAAATGTGATACACTATTGTAATTTTCTCTACAAATGTGATGGCAAGTGTGCTCTAAATGTTGACAATTTCATGGTTAATGTAGTACAAGCTACATGCAAATTTACACTCTTGTATACAAAATCAATAAAGCTATGCCCAATATCCAACACCATAGAGCAAGACATGTTCACCAATTCAACAATTGCTTCCAAATCTCTCTCAGTGCTAGAGTTATTTTCTCAGTAAACTTGTTTTTACTACTCTTGAACTGATGAAAGCCATCATTGTTTCATATAGGAGCATTTAGTTCTGATAAGAAAATTATGATAATGTTGTCATGAGGAGATTTTTAATTTTTGATGTCAATTAGTACCTTTTATAACTCTAGCAGGTTCTTAATATTGCCTTTGTTTTTAATAAATGGAAATCAATTATATATTTTAAAAGATGATTAGGTAGGAGAATTTTAGGATTATAATTTTTTTTCCAAGTTGACAATGTGAATGTTTATTTACCTAAACTTGTCTCCCATGTTCAATACTTCCCAATGGGGTTTGAAGTTAATAGGTAATGGAAATTCAACGACATATAAAACAAATAATTTATACATTTAAAACAAAAACAAAACAAAAAATCACTTCTATATATTATAGTAGTTCTCACTTGAGTAATCTTTCAATTTGGCATTCAATTCTCTATTAATAAAGTTGTTTTACTTAGTAGGGAGTACAATAATTTTGTAATCAAATAATATGAGAAAACATACTCACAATATAATTTATTTGAATAAATAAATGTGTGTAAAATAGTTTAATAAGAAATTAGATTTGTAATTATAAAATATAAAACTATAACTTAAAATTGTGAAATTACTTTGTATTTTTTGTTTCTTATGTATATAGAGAAAGAATAAACCAAGTTTGAAGTTAAGAAAATAAATCATAACATAAAAAACAATATCTCCTTCCAAAAATGTCTCCATATTAAAATGGCATTCACTTTCTTGTATACCAAGACTATCGTTATTCATATACAATATACAATTTCTGACAAGCATGCAATTAGTGATCGGATATGTAGATGAACTTGGAGTAAACTCTATTTCTGCTAATAAAAATTCTCTTTATTTACATCTATACTAGATAGATTGTACTTGAATATATTTAAAATATCTTATATGAGTTACATGTTCATTTCATGCTTGTTTCGGAGGATTATTAATCACCAAAGGATTTTCACCCCCAATTTCCTATTTCAATATCTATAACAAATTTTTTATATATGTGAACAGATTACGTTGGTTTATATATATGTTTTCACCCACAATTGCCTATTTCAATATCTATAACAAATTTTTTATATGTGTGAACAGATTATGTTGGTTTATATATATGTTTTAACCCACAATTGTCTATTTCAATATCTATAACAAAATTTTCTAGTTGATAACTCTTATCATCAATATCTTTGAAACCTCCACGACCTGCTTCCATGGAAACAAAAATTTCCTTTCATTCCTTCACGATGGCTCCTTCTCTGCAACAACTTATTTCTTCTAAGCTACTCTTTCCTATGTTGTTGCCTTACGACGTTTCTTTTGCAACATGTGGTGCAATTGCTAGTAATTTAAAAATGAAATATGGGATAAAATTGTAAGAAATCAACATCAATAATAATAAAATGCTATCATGAACATGGAAACTGCAAGGATATATTACAAGCTTGAGTTGTGACATGAGGTTATGATTTTTGATCTATGGACTTGGTCAATGGCCATGAGGTTCGGTGAGGTTTGTCGAACCTCAAAATCTTTTTAAAGTTCCCCAAAATTCGAACCTCAAAGTTGAAGTTCAATGAACCTTGTGACATAGCTTAGAAACTTGTTATGTGATAACTTAGTAGATACCCTCAATAATATGACCACTCAAATACTCCATACTTTTGAAGCCATAAGTTAATCCCAGCAAACCAAAAAACAAGCTAATCCACATTGAAATAACAAGTTGGTCCAATTTTTATTTTTTTTAGTTATAAATAAATAAAAGATATTTAAAGTGATTTTTTAAAACAAGCCAGAAAAAAATCATTCCATTTAATAAAAAAAATTGTTATGTTATTTAACAACTTAGATATTCTTGAATAGTCGTTTCTCATTGGTTAATTCTATTAGATTGTAGATAAACTAAAAAACTAGCTAATTCATAAGGCAATAAGTTAGTTAAATTATTGATGTCTTTAAAAAAAAATAGATAAAAGTTATTTAAAATGTTTTTTTAAATATCTCTCGATGGGGTGACCAACATGCATTAGAGGGGGCCTTGGGATCCCTACCCTCAACCAACTGTGCCCCATTCGTGGTTTAATGCGAAATGATGGGTGGCACTCCGCCCGACAATGGAAATATCAGGAGAGAGGAGGGTTTTATTGTTTTCTCTGGAGGAGGAAGGTCTCAGTTTGTTTGTGGTGGGTGATGATAAAGAATAGTGAGCGACAGGGTGACAGTTACGTTTATTGGTCAAGTCTCCAGCGAAATCCGAAAGGCGGGGGTGGTAAGATTACAGTTGTTGCTATCAATCTATGTGTTTGGTTTTGTGTTCAAGAAATTGTTTGGATCCAAGTGAGCCAGAACCAGAGGAGTTTGTGCAGGTAAATGTTTGCTTCTTTTATGGTCCTTGGTGTCTTCACCTATTGGTTTCTCTCCTTTTGTATCGCTAGCATTTTTTCAACGGGCAAGATTGGGTAACGCTCTGTCGTTTAGACTGGTGTTTGTAGCTTGTATATGATTTTTGCTTTGTTGTTATTGTTTGGGCTATTAATCAAGGGGGGTGGTGGCTTTGTTGGGCCAAGTTCGTCAGCCACAAGGTTAGGAAGTTTGTGCTCTGTGTGACTCTTCATGGTTGTTACTCCGGTTGGGAAGAAATTGGTGTTATTTTCCTGGTGTAGATGTCCCCTATGAGAATAACTCTTAGCCTTCAGCATTTCAATTGTGAGCTCGTGTATCTCGCTCTTGTAGAAGTAGTCCCAATCGGTCCAGGGGTTGAGGTGGATTGGGGTCTCGGGGGGAAGAGAAATCTAGCCTATGTTTGTTATGAAAGATGGAGTGTCAAGCTCGAAGGTCCCATACATCTCGAGAGGCCCCCATTGTTGAATTGTGGGAGGTACAATGTTTGGTCTTTGAGGTTATGTATTTTTGAGGGGTTGAATTATCTTTGTTGCGTTAGGTGGTTTGGGGTGGTCTGGTATTGGTTGGACGGTACTCACCTCCTAAATCCCATAAGTTGTATAGTCTCGTGGTGTGTCAAGGGGACTGTGGTGGATTGTGGTAAGCATCACTGCCTACAACAGTATGGTTTTGTTTTTCTTGCAGCTATGCAGAGACAGAGAGGAAGACCCCCTCGAGGGGGTGGACACTGCTCGGTCATATTGATAATAGAGGCGCCAGAGCCTCATCCTCTAGTGAAGCACATTCAACCAACATGGATAGGGAGGAGGAGCTAGCCTCGAACCCTGTGTTGCCTCTCGTTCGCGTTGTTTAGTCCACCTCTTTAGACTCCTTCAACTAACTCTTCCCACCCTCAACCAACTCTGCCCCATGCATGGTTTAATGCGAAATGATGGGGGGCACTCCACCCGACAATGGAAATCTCGAGAGAGAGGAAGGTTTTATTCTTTGCTCTGGATGAGGAAGTTCCCAGTTTGTTTGTGGTGGGCGATGAGAAAGAACAGTGAGCGGAAGCGTGACAGTTACGTTTACTGGTCAGGTCTCCCGCGAAATCTGAAAGGTCAGGGTGGTAAGATTACAGTTGTTGCTACCAATCTATGTGTTTGTTTTTGTGTTCAAGAATTTATTGGGATCCAAGTGAGTCGGAAGCAGAGGAGTTTGTGCAAGTAAATGTCTGCTTCTTTTATGGTCCTTAGCGTCTTCACCTGTCGTTTTCTCTCCTTTTGTATCGGTGGCATTTTTTCAACAGGCAAGTTTGGGTAACACTTTGTCGTCTAGAGTGGTGTTTGCGGGTTGTATATGATTTTTTCTTTGATGTTATTGTTTGGGATATTAGTCAAGGGGGATGGTGGCTTTGTTGGGCCAAGTCAGTCGGCCGCAAGGTTAGGAAGTTTGTGCTCTATGTTAGTCTTCATGGTTGTTACTCAGGTTGGGAAGTAGTTGGTGTTATTTTCCTGGTGTTTATGCCCCCTATGAGAAGAACTCTTAGCCTTCAACATTTCAATTTTGGGCTTGTGCATCTCGCTCTCACAACAGTAGTCCCAATCGGTCCAGGGGCTGAGGTGGATTGGGGTCTCAGGGGGGAGAGTAATCTAGCATGTGTGTGTTATGAAAGTTGGAGTGTCAAGCTCAAAGGTCTCTTGCAGCTCAAGAGGCCCCCATTGTTGAATTGTGGGAAGTACAATGTTTGGTCTTCGAGTTATGTGTTTTTTAGGGGTTGAATTATCTTTGTTGCGTTAGGTGGTTTGGGGTGGTCTGGTATTGGTTGGGCGGTACTCACCTCCTGAATCCCATAAATTGTATAGTCTCGTGGTGGGTTGAGGGGACTGTGTTGGATTGTGGTAAGCGTCAGTGCCTGCAGGAGTGTGGTTTTGTTTTTCTTGCAGGTATGCAGAGGCAGAGAGGAAGACCACGTCGAGGGGGTGGACACTAAGTTCATATTGATAATAGAAGTGTCAGAGCCTCATCCTCTAATGAAGCACATTTAGCCAGCATGGATAGGGAGGAGGAGCTAGCCCCAAACCCTGTGTTGCCTCTCGGTCGTGTTGTTCAGTCCACCTTTTTGGACTCCATCGTTGAGCAACTAAGAAGGATCCAGGCCAACCTGGATATCCTCCATGACCATAGATACAAGGACCATAATGAAAATGTGGCCTATTGGAATGACATACAGTTCACTCAAGAGGAAATCCTGGAACAATTGGCAAACGCCCATCAAAGCCAGCGTATAATACATGAACGTTTGCATGAGATCGAAGCTCCACTGGAGCATATTGAATTTCACCAACATGACCGAAGGGATCATCCATCTCATGCACATATGCACCCACCACGTCCGCCACCTTGAAATGAATGTGATAGGATGTGTTTTAATTTTGTCAGGATTTTTGCTTGTATCATTGCGAAGACCTCCGGAAATAAGGTGCAAATTGTTAAACCTTCTGCTTTATATTACAACTCTCCTCGCCAATAAATTTAATCAAAGTGAAGTAGGATGATCTAATGACCATATGTATGTACTTATTTTACCCTCAGACAATGTTTTTGAAAAATCAAAAAACAATTTTTTTTAAATATATGGAAAAAATCATCAAATTCAATAAAAAATTAATTAAAATTTATAATTCTATTTTTTTTTTGCAAATTTTAATTATAAAATTTTATTTTTAAGAAATTGTATATTTTAAAATGATTTACATTATTAAAAAATATATATTTTATTTTAAAAAATATTTACTTTGTAAAAAAATATATTGAATATTCTTTATACAATATTCTTAATCAAAGAAAATTTTAAAATAATTTCATATTTATAAATGTTCATGGGCTCTCACCATAACAACTAACCTTCTACAACCCAAAATAACAACTAAGCTTTTACAATCCTAATATCTAGTACAAAGTTCCAAACACTGAACTAAATCATGAAAGTCTCAAAATCATATTAAAAAACATGCAACTTAAACCAAGATTAAGATCTGGGATCTTCACATGATCTATTGAAATTCAAATGAATGTTAAAATGGGAAGGTAATCAACCTTACCATTCAAATGAATGTTAAAATGGGAAGGTGATCCAAATTGTTGATCAACATATTAAATATTAAATAGACACATATTCCCAAAGAAATTAATCATCTCTTAAATTAGAGAGGCAATCCAAGTTTTCCTTGAATAATTTGTTGAACCAGGTATGAAATTGGATCTTGAACATGTAAATCATTCACCATAATCCAACCCTTTCTTCCTCAGTTTCTTAATAAAATTATTAATGTAAAGTAGTAAGCCTCATATAACAGATTTGAATAAACCTAAAACTAACTAAATACAATATTAGTAACCATCAATTAAAGTAATGTTTTTAATCATAATAAAATACTTATGATTATAATATTAATTCAAACTTAAAATTTCATGAAACAATTTCCTTAAACAATATGATTAACTAAATATTTTCAAACCATGATATCATGTTAATAAACTAAGTATTAATTTTATAAAAATATAATATAATAAATCATATTTTTCACTAATAAAATGCTTATTTTAAATAGAAAATGGACCTCCACCTTCTCTTTAGGATAAATATTATTCATCAAATTTAGCACTATACTAAAATATAGAGGTCGGTTGATTGGTTAAAAAGCGTGTTTTAAATCTAGAAAAAATATATTATGTAATTTTAGAAAAAATAAAGTATGTACACTTTCGAAGTTTCTTCTCATATACTAATTTGATTTTTAATATATATATTCTTGATATAAATTTATCACAATTTACGTGAATTTAATTCTATCAGGATTTATGAAATGAAATAATAATTTTTATATAAATTTATCATAATTAATGTGAATTTAATTTTATCGTGATTTATGAAATGAAATAAAAATGAAATGAAATTTTAATGTTCAAGAGATTAAAAATAGTCTATGGAATTATGAGTTCTATGTTTTTTCCTTTTTTTTTGCATTTCAATCATTTTCTTATTCACCCAACCTTCCAATAATTTCATCGCTGAAAAGGCAATGCCAAGAAATAGATGCTAACATATTCCCATAACTTTATCTGATGTCTTTGAATGCGTCACATTCCAAAATGAAATGTTTTTCCGATTCCACTGCCTCAAATGTGCAAAATGTACATACTCGTTCTTCCCAAACTTCTTTAGGCCTTTTCCACCATCCTGTTTCACATCAAAGTTGGTTCTTAATTGAGTAATAAGAACCTTTGCCGTCCAAGAAATGTTAGCTCCAATATACTCTTTTTATTGGAAATCATAAGTAGGGTTGAATTCTTCAATCCAATACTTCTTCTTTCTACTCAACTTTTTTCCCATATATATTTACGAAACTTCTTCGTAACAAAATTCTTTAACTCCTTATTATTTATGAAACTTAAAAAAATAAATATATTTCATAAAAACATGTTTACTAAAATAATAAATAAACCAAAATAATGGAGAAGTGTATTTTGCTTTTATTTTAGATATATTGTCCACATCAGTGGGTAGAGGGATTCGTCTCATGAGCCACTTGCAAGCCCAAAGTTATTATAATGTATATCACTTTGTTGGTGTAGGTAAACTTTCCACGACGATGATCATGTTGATCTCTACCCATGTAGACCATGAGTTTGTTATTGGGTTATTTTCATTTCTTATTAATTTATTTTTAATAAAAATGGATAAAGTATTCCATATATTATTTTTAAATGTGGATGACGAATACAATCAAATATATTAAAATTTAACTTTAATAATTAAAGTGTGTTTTTCTCGATTTCAAATTAAAATTTGTATTATATATATTTTTGAATAAAGATAAAAATAAAAAGATGTTATGATTATTATTTTTTTTTAATGTAGTTTTAAAAATAAAGATAAAAAATAAAAAATGGTTATGATTAGTTTTATTTTAATTAAATTATATGGAAATATTTTCATTTTATAAATAAAAAGTTATAAATAGAAAGACACAAAAAATGTTGTCTTGGAATTCATGGGTTTTGTCAACTAGTTTTCTAGTTCTAGTTTTAGAAATTGTAAGGGTTATGTGTTGTTTTCTATTGTGGGTGCTAATGTGTTTTTGTCCATTGCGAGTGTTAATACTCAGTTCTTGAATGCTAAATCCTTGATCTAGGTCCACATTAAGGAATGGAATTACTATAAAACTATGAATACAGAGGCATGCTCGCAATGCCTTGTCTTGTGGCCTATTGGATATGAGCAATGCATGATTCAGTACTATTAGTGTTTGAGGGTGTCGCTGGCTGAGAAGAGGCGTACTTACAATGATACCGAAATATGGATAGAAGAGTAGGAGAATAGTAATATGGCTGAGGTGGAGAGATGGAAACATCTGACCCTCAATAGATAGGACAATATTTTATTTAGTTTGACTGAAAACAATGATGTTGCTTTGTTTCCATGTACAGGTTTTCCTAGCATCTTTCACCCACAAGTCTTTGCACATCGGGGGAGAACCCCAGTGTGGATTCAGGTGAAGGTACAACTGTTGGGAGACTGGTAACAAACAAGAATGGTGAAAATGTAGGCAGGAAAAAAGAAATGTTGGAAAAAGAAAAGGCAAGGACGAAGGAAAGGAAAAGGCGGGACCTAGTTAAAGGGGAAGAAAACCTGGAAAGGAAAGCATGCAAAACCTATTCAATGCCTATTTCAGGATGAGAGCATGACCTCAAAGCCAAAGTTGAGGAAGATATTCTAGACGAGGAAATGATCCTATGTTGATTGATCCTGGGAACAAAAAAGGAAAATTGTCCTTGTTTAAGCAGTCTATCCATGTATATTAGACAATGAACTGTTTAATGGCAAAAGCCATTGTGGTTATTTAAGAGGTAGGAGGGGACCCTAAGGCAACTTCCATTTTGGCTAAAATGCGTAGAGATGTTCAGGAAATTCACCTTCAACAACATCACCAGAATGTACATTTAGGAAGAATGGAACGTCAACTCCAAAGTATGAATCAAGTTGATATGCATGGGTCAAGTGTCAAGGATCCGACACCTATTGAATCATCAGATGAGTAATTCCAGAGGTCTACAGTTTTTTGTTTAAATATGCAAAGGTGAGATAACATTTACTTTTTTAATATGGGATATAGTAGATAATATAGCTTATAAGGTATCTAGAGACAAGATTAAACAATTTCAATTTTGGTTGGATTTTAACTCTTTGAGGTGGCCAACAAACCTAGTTTCCTATGGGAAATTTGAGGCTACCAATTATATAATTTGCTAATGTAACCTGTTGTTTTGTTAATATGAATGAATAGAGAGGTACTACCAAATTTACAAAATAAAATAAAATGTTAAGATTAGATTACATGTAGGAGTCGTGAATCACCTTGTTATGCTTAAGATTATTATATGGGAGTGTCATAATAATGAATCAAACTCCTAGGTATCTTTGTTGACTTTATAAAACCTTTTTACACAATGCCCAAGACCAACATTTGGAATAATTATAAGAGTTTAAAAATCCCTGAAATTTGAGAGTTATTGTAATAAGGTTGTACAAGAATAGTGTAATATCCCAAAATCAGGATTGCTAGCAAGGCATGCCTGAAAAAAGCATTTTTCAGGAATGGCTGCTACAACTCTTGAAATCAGCCCTTGGATCCCTTAGATCTAAGTATCTAAGACCTAAATCCAAGAGGATATCAAAAACAAATCTTTCTAGGTGGGTTAAACAGATCTCCCACACCTAGGAAGGCTTGAAAACTGCCCAAAGAAGGGACTGCAGCAATACAAAGAACACTGCTAAGGAAATAACACAGTTTTAGATAGCAGTAGCAGTAGACCAATATGACAGCGTAAAAATAGCTTATACAATGACAAATCAGATTTACAATGTAGCCCAATCAATGTACAGGAGAAAGATGGAGACTTTAATGGAGAAAAACCCTCTAACATAGGTGCTGCAACAATGTAATTCACTGTAAAGCCTTAACAACGTTATTTTTATGAGTAAAAAACAACTGTAGGTTACCACTCAGATCTAGGACAGATTTGTGTGCAAAAGATTAGATCTATATCAGATCTGTACACTAGATTGTCTCTATTTTACATCCCCCTTGGGGTTTTCAACAAAACATGAAAGCACAAGAGTAGATTTGAGATCTACTGCAACAGATCTGCAGAATGCTTCAGAAATTCTGAAGTGGATACACCAATGAGTAAATCAGATCTGAAACATACATGGATTAGTTGGGTAATCCATGGATCACCACAGTGTAAGGAAGGCACCTTTACACTAGAGATCTCTCCTCCAAATAGTTGCCAAACACCCTGTAACTTCTCACTTGCAAAATAACGGAGTCTAGGGACATAAATTGCGATGTAGGCTTGATGTAGACTTTGGCCTGATGTCAAGGTATGGATCTGAAGCTCCAATGATCTAGGACACTCTTGCCAATGGGATAGAATACTTTCCCAGTGAAAAGAGGGGCTAGATGTGCATAGATCTGAAGAGATCTATCTCCCACTTGTTGCTGCTCACAAGGACAACCAAACCCTCAATGGGATCTGAATTGTAATTGGAAGAAGAAGCTTGGCCAAACGCCTGATAGTGGACCAGCAATGCAAGACTCTTCCAAGAGGCTCCTCAAGGAAAGAGGTGGGATTCCCGACCAGGAACACCCAAGTGCTAAACAACCAGAGAATGAGAAGTGTCTAAACAGACAAATCCTTCCAATACAATATGTTCAACAACCCCTCTCATGACGCTCTCCTCTTTCATTTATAGGATGAAAGCCTTGCAAAACCCTAAACCATCTCAAAAGTTTAGCTCCTTTCACATTTGAAACCTCCAACTAGATCTGCGTTGCTCATCTAGGTTCATTGCATCTAGACAACGATGTAGATTTGGTCCTGTTGACCCAGCCAATTGTCACAATCCCTTTTTACACATGAGGGAGTTTTATTAAGGCAACCCAGATTTAGCCTTGTTCACATGGGCATTGACTTATTTTTCTGTTTAAGGAGATTAATTTGTCCTCCTTTACAATTTTATTCTTGAACAAGAAAAATGAAAACAAAATTGAATATTCCTATTAGCTTGGGCTAATTAGGAATATTACAAATAGTCTTACAGAGTTTAGGAACATTGAGGGCTAGACGGAATAAATTAATTGTAATGTAGGAGTTAAGAAAGGTTGTCCATTGTCCCCTACCTATTTTGACAGATTGTTTGGAAGAAACATGTTGTGTCGACGCAACTCTAGTTAGTATAGTTATCATCCATCTTCTTTATGCTAATGATATCATTCTTATAGTGAGGAGTCCCTATGATCTCGATAAACACCCTAAAATTCTCAAAGATTTTTACTCTAGTACAAGTATGATTGTAAGCACTAAGAAAAAGAAGGTTGTGGTAACTAACTCCAGAAATATTACTAGCAGTAGTTTGTGTGATAACCACAACTTGGATGAAGTGACTCTGTATAAATATCTCAAAATTGATCTTCATCACAAGCTTAACCAGAACTATAGAATTGAGAAAAGGATAAAACCCAATTGTAAATTAAGAGACATGTGACTATGAGATAAGAAGATACTCCTATTTGATATTCTCATCACTCTTGTTATCTTGTATGGTTGTGAAGCTTACGCTATGACATTTCTAGATAAACATTGAGAAAGATATAGCAAATCCCAAAATCAAAATCGTTTTCGAAATTACAATCTTAAAATTAAAGATAATACAACATATCTTATCCTCCACATAAAAGCAAGTATTTCTCATGTTAAGAGTACAACTACAAATCTGTAGTTAATATACAAGAATAAGATAAACAACATGGAAGACAATAAGTTTCCTAAGGTTGCTTCAAACTCTGGAGAAACCACCCACAACTCAAGTACAACTGGTATAAGGATGCCAAGTCTTTGCTAAACCATCGTAGCTTCAAGAAAGAGGTCACTTTATAGAATAAAAATAATATTAAAAATGTTATTACATCTAAATTTTAGGGAAATTTTGTGGTTCAATAAAGAATTAGAGGATAAAAGGAAATTAAAATACTATAAGAATGTGATTGACCATAATTTAGAAGATGAAAAGTATATATTTGTTTTGAATAGCGTAAAATAAACAAAGAAAGTCATTACAATAAGAGCAAACTCTAGTGAGTTCCATAGTGAAATAGGGTATTGGATAATCCCTCAGACATTTTGAATAAAAAGAAAATTGTTGTCCTTGTAACACTAAAACAATTGAAGATAAAAAAACATTTCCTTTTAAAATGTCCTACATACACCCACATCACACCACAATTTCAAAAATATTAATTAAAATATAAATTTCCCTAACCTTTTAACTCTTAAAATTGTGGGAAAACCTATAATAACTCGGTTGTCAAACAACACTAGGGACAACCATCATTCGCTACTATCGGTGAATGCAGGCTAACTCGTCAACATTATCCAAGAAAATGCATACTACCAGGAATAACATGTTGAGAATTTGTAAGGGGTAAGGTTTCGCTCCTACCATATAGTTTTGGATTTTGGACCAATAACATGTTTCCTTATGTTAAAGGAAGACGAACTATTAACCACACAAACATGATTTTGGACTATACTTTAAGACTATCCTAATCTCTTTAATCATCAAAATTATAATAATTTAAAATTAATTTATTAAAATATAAAAATAACATGAAATTAAATAATACCTCCCCAATTTAAAAATAAAAATAAAAATTTAATATTAGTAAACATTTAACAAAATATCATTATATCATCTTGATCCATATTTACGCCGGAGGCGTTTTCCATTGCGGGCTTGGGATGAGCAATACTTGGCGCATGGAACCAATTCAAATTTGCCACGTGTGATCTCCGTAATGGCTCATAAACAGGTTTCGTAAACGGGTTTCGCCATGAAAAAAGCGCGCTGCCCATCAAAAGCGCGGCAATGGAGTGCCTGACGACCGCGCTGGTAATTATATTATTGGGTGGGCGCACAGAGAACGAGGAAAGGGTGCGCCATCTCCTGGATATTCCCGGAGCTGCTGAACGGTTCAAACTCTTCAGAGCGGAGCTATCGGAAGGCAGCAGTTTCGATGCTGCCATCGCCGGCTGCCACGGAGTTTTTCATGTAGCATCTCCTATCGATTTCGCACCGAACGATCCAGAGGTAAAGCCATCTGATTAATCTTCGTTTATGTTTCAAAATTCATGGTACCAAATACACCTAAATGTTGATATATATATATATATATATATATATATATATATATATATATATATATAATTCGTCTTCCGACAGAACGATGTGATCAGGCCGGCCGTTGAGGGAACGCTGGGTGTTCTGAGGGCGTGCACGAAGGCACAAACCGTGAAGCGCGTGGTGGTTACATCGTCTGCGGCTACGTTTATGACCAACGAGTCTGCCGAACAAAATCAGAGCGTTGACGAATCCTGCTGGACAGACGTTGATTTTCTCCGGACTAAAAAGCCCCCTACCTGGGTGCGTAGATTCATACTTGATCAAAACTTTAACGCAGTAACTACAAGGCTACAGATCTCTAAATTCTTGTTTCTGTGACTCAATAGATATAATTTTTTTGACGGTGCAGGAATATGCGGTTTCCAAGATTCTGGCAGAGCAAGCAGCGTTCCAATACGGAAAAGAGTACGATCTGGATGTGGTGAGCATCATCCCTGTGCTTGTCGTCGGCGCTTCCATTACCCGAGACGTGCCCATCAGTATTCAGGCGGCCCTCTCTCTCCTCACCGGCATCCCATACAGCTTGCAGCAATTGAAGGGCTTGCAGATGTTATCGGGGTGTATACCATTAGTACACGTCGACGACCTCTGCAGCGCTCATATTTTCTTGATGGAGAACCCCTCCGTAGAAGGCCGCTACATCTGCTGCCCCATCAACATCTCCGTCCCACACCTTGCACACTACTTGTCAAAACGCTATCAGCAGTACAATGTGCCAACCCAGTGAGTATCCATATCAGTAATGTATTGCCTTTTCCTGTAGTCTGGATATGTATGTATATATGAATATTGAGCGATTGAATGTTTGTGTGTATACGTCCAGGTTCGAGGATGTGCCAGAGACTGTAAAGGTGAACATTTCGTCGAAGAAATTGGTGGAGAGTGGTTTCTCCTTCCAATTTGGCATTGACGAAATCTACGATGATGCTGTGGAATACCTGACCATGCTGTGGAATAATTAACTAGGGAGGACCATTAGACAAAAAGGGATGTTTGTTGAGCGATGGTAATACAACCACCGCCGGGTTGTTGGGGTATGCGATGTTTTCGTTATCCATAACTTCGCTTACGGTAGATTTTATTATATATCTATCTATAATATATTTTATAAATAAATGTGTGATTTTTTATCATTTAAAATATATTTTTAAATATATACTAAATTTAATCTCAACAAATTAAAAAAAAACTATTTATATTTTTTAAAAATCATCTCATACTGTTATTTTTTAATATTGACAATACATGTGAACGTGGAAAGCACAAAAATCCTTTTATATCCCTCTTAAAAATCATCTCTCACTATCATTTTTTTTCACCTCTAACTATTATTTATTTTTACGCCGGAGGCGTTTTCCATTGCGGGCTTGGGGTGAGCAAAACTTGGCGCATGGAACCAATTCAAATTTGCCACGTGTGATCTCCGTAATGGCTCGTAAACGGGTTTCGTAAACGGGATTCGCCATGAAAAAAGCGCGCTGCCCATCAAAAGCGCGGCAATGGAGTGCCTGACGACCGCGCTGGACGCAGTAGACACCCAAGAGAAGGAGGAGCCAGAGATCTCGAACGCGCCGAAAACCAAGAGGAATCTGGCAGACATATGGAGTGAAATCCAGGGCGCAACAAGTGGGAAGGGCTTCTTGATCCCATGGACGACATATTGCGAAAGGAGATCATCAGATACGAAGAATTTGCCCAGGCCTGTTATGATGCTTCCGATTTCGATCCCTTCTCCAAGTACTGTGGTAGCTGCAAGTATCATCGCAGGCAGCTCTTCCATGGCGTTGGGATGTCGGATTACGGCTATGAAGTGACGAAATATTTATACGCAACTTCGAATATCAATCTGCCGGGTCTTTTCCAGAAGCCTCGCATGCAGAAGCTGTGGAGCACTCATGCCAACTGGATGGGCTTCATAGCCGTGGCCACCGACGAGGACGAGATCAAGAACTTTGGACGGCGAGATATCGTAATAGCGTGGAGAGGAACAGTGACGAATCTGGAGTGGATCGCGGACCTCATGGATTATCTGAGGCCTGCAGAATTGAACACCATGCCTCCCCATCCTGACGTGAAGGTCGAGGCAGGATTCCTGAATCTCTATACGGCCAGGGAACACGACTGTCGGTTCTGTAAAAACAGCGCACGGGATCAAGTCCTGAAGTCCTGTCGGAGTTGCGGCGTCTGTTGCAGAAATACAGAGGCAAGAAGTTGAGCATAACGATCACGGGCCACAGCCTGGGGAGCGCTCTGGCGATGCTTAGCGTATACGATATCGCAGAATTGGGGTTGAACCGACTAGGTAGTAAATGGGCACCCAGGTCCCGTGAACTGTAACTTCGCCTGTCTTGGTGTGAAAAAGCAGTGACTCTTGAATTAATTGTTGGAGACATAACTAGAGATAGCAGAGACTCACTGGATTTATGGCACTGAAAATCTCCACTAAAAGATGACATTCGACCAAGGGATGCCAAACTATATGAAGGTGAAAGCACAGATGATTGCAAGAATGAGTGGCCAAGGCTTTGAGGATCTGTTGCAGCTTGCTGCATTTGTGTTGTCGCCTGAAGTAGCTAAGTATTAATTGACAATTGCTTTTGATTTTGAAGATGAGAATGACCTTGCATTGAATTATTAGTCGGCATCTGGGTGCCCATGTGTGGAAGAACAGAGGGCTCCGAATCTACCACCCCTGGAAATGAGATCTCAGAAGCAAACAAATCCTCAAGATTCGCTGGGGTAACATTGTTAAGACCATAACTTATATATTTTCCAGAGGTACTCCCATCCCCAGATAGGGCAGCTAGAGTAGCATTCATCCTAGCCTGGTTAGACATAGGTGAAAACTCATCAATTATTTGGCCATCATTGTCAGAGCCTCTAATCAGATCATCCAAAGGAAGGTCTCTAGCACTTAGTGTTGCTCGGAGACGACTGGTTTGAATTCCCCCACCAGGAAGATGAAGCATTGGTAAGCTAGACTGTGACCAAACACCAGACAAAGATGAATGGCCAGCCTTAGGAGATGAGGGCGACAATGGAGGAGGATGAACAAAGTATTCTTTGATGGGTTTGTTGGAGAGAAGGGAGATATCATTAGAACAGAAGATGGAGATCCTGGTGCAAGAGAAGCCATGTCCATTGAAGCTGAAATTCTTGGTGACGGCGCTGCTGAGCCAGTAGAGAGATAAAGGGGGCGTAATTCCTCAGGTTTGTGGGCAAAGAAACACACTCTTCGTGCACAATTTGTCCCATCTTTACAAAGCCGAGTACGATATTGTGCAGGATGCAGCCAACTCTCAAATACACCATGTACATACTCACAGGAATCATTTCGTCTGCAAGTCCCCTTGCAAAATTCTGGGCAAGGAACACAGCTGTAGTGATACCGTCTAGGGTCCCGTCTTCGACCATTTTCGCCAGGATGCACAAATGGGCATTCAGTCCAATCATGAGAATATGCCCTGGAACAAGGCCGCACCTTGAAAGAAAACATTCAGAACTCATCAGTGCTGTAAATGCTGTTTTTAACGTCAGGAAGAGAAGGGTCAATTGGATATTCTTTTTTGTCATTGTTATCACATGAGCTCTTTGATAGCTCTATGGAATTTGCAGACAATGATGGAGAAGTGGTAAAAGAGGTTTCCGGTGATGAAGATAAAGGAGGTGAAGTAAATGGAGATACCGACTGCGAACAATTATATTCCCCTCCACATGAGTTGGTAGGTTCGTCATGTACGAATTCAGGTAAATGGAAGCTAGAATCTGACATGTCTCCTAGGGCTGCAACTCCCGAGAAGAAACTTACTATAGTTGCCCTCAGGCTTCCCATTATGGAGAAAGCCACCACCGGGCTCGGAACCCTAGCCTTCGCCTGGGCCACAGTATGTTTGCAATGCGTTGAGACGGACTATAAGTGATGTCAAGGAATACGAAGCATTGCGGCAGATGATCGTTCGTGGGTTGGAAGGTTTCTCTGATAATCCGATGTGCGGCAGGCAACTTTGTAGAGCCCGGACGGGGCTCGGTAATTGTAAGGAATTCATGGTGACGAAAGAGGCCTCTTCCACAAAGCAGTCTAGACTGGACAAGTACAGCTCTACGCTGAGGCAAATAGGCGAGAAGCTTCTGGTGGCTCCAGCGAGTGGGAATTAAAACAAGGCCCAGTTCCTGGAAATTTAATATGGAACAACGGCCACTACGGTATGCGTCTGCGGTGTTCTCGTAGCTGCCATGTCTTTCAAACCAAAACGGTCCCTTCCAGCTCCTCCTCACATGGGCCACAAAACAAAAAATATGTTTGACAGTTTAAAATCCAATATTCCATATCGTACTAACTTTTTATTTGATTAAATTACTTCCCTTACATATCTACCGCCCCGGCGTTCCTTTGCGCCTCTTGGTGCAATTGCTAGTAATATTATAACTAAATGACCTCATTTGTTATGAGAATATATTACGTGACTTAATGTGTGCATGTCATGTCGTGAAGGAGAATCCTACCCATTTTAACTTTTCCCGTGAACTTTCTCGTCCGAAACTTGAAATGGAGCCTCCTATTAATTTAATGTAAAATCACTATAATCGAAATTGTTGCCTAGTAACGTTGTCGGGATATTTTTAAGAATGTTTGATTTAATTTGGTTACTTTTTAATTTATTTATAAAAAATGAAATGAGAGTTACATTTAATAATGGAGATGTTTATGCATGTCACAAAATAGCTGTTGAGTTTTTGTTGGAATTTGGTTTAAAAAAATAAAAAAATCAAATAGTTTGAGTGCTTGAATAGTATTTTTGATGGTGGAAATGGATTCAACACTATTAAAAACCTTTAAGACACTCAAAATCCTGAAATTTGATAACTATAATCTAGATTCATATTCTTGCCGAAATTTATGGGTTATTCTGTGAGTTTTTTAGACTACGGCTTTAATAATGCAGTGAGGGAATAAATATTTGTTTTATTTAGTATTTTAAAATATTATAATGGGATTGTATATTAATAAAGATAGTTATGGTTTATTACTATTATTCATATACATAAGTTTATTTAAATATCACTTAAAATACTTTATTAGTGGTAAGAGGTAGATATTTACTCAAGTTAGATGGTTTTGAGTATTATGTTATTAATTTGTTTGATTATGTTTAAAGAAGATAAGCTCTCAGTAAGTAGAAGAATCTTAGCTCTTATTGCAAAACCAAAATATGGTTTAGGGAAGCTAATATCTTATGTGGTTATTTATGGGACTATCTTCAATGGGTCATGTATTTCTTAATAACATGTAACCTTAATCTTATACATGAAACTAATTATCATCATTCTTCAAAATAACATGATGGATGTGGATAATTATCACAAAGGCAATCAATTTTATATAAACTTAACTAATTGGCTGCACTATACTTTGTGGATTAATTTTTATTTTTTTTCAGACAAAACTATAAATTTATATTAAATAGAGTCGTAACTATGTTAGATAACACAATTACATCATAATTCATGTCTAATATTTTGAGAAAAATAAACACCACCTTGCATGAAAAATACAATACTTACATATATCATCAAGCAAAATGTCCCAATACGTCCTACAAATATAAATTCTAAATTAAATGAATAGTATTTTAATGGCTTTAAAAAACATGAAACTTAGGTGGAAAATGTGATGGTTGCTAGTCAATTCTAGGCTTACATTTGATGGGATAGAATCATGCTTCCCAATCTACAAATTCTCAACCAACGAATTACCGACATTCTTTTCCTTTGACTCCCCTTGAGCTGAGTTCACTAACATTCTTCAATTGGAGGCCTTAGATTAAGTGCCTTTGCTGAGGTTGACAATCATATTTCTCAACGAATTGCATTCATCTTCTAGAGTAGCAATTTGTTGTTTCCATTACACAGGAGTACCTGTGATTGATGCAAACTTGGAAATGGTTTGTCATGAACTTTTGTGATGACCAAAAAGATGGAGGTACTATTGCATTGGGTTGTTTCTTCATGATTTCGAAGAATTTGTCTAATTTCTTGCAACTCACTTAACTCCATTAGGATAACACAATGATCAAAACACCAAACTAGGGTTGAACATTGCAATATCCCCATCTTGGCCCCTAAAGTTAATTTGAAATTAGTTATGTTAGTGATATTTTACGGCATGTGTCAACATAGATGTATCATTATTGCGACAAAGTTGAACTAGATGAATCCAAGACCAATGTATATGTAATATAATTGCTTGATTAAAGAATATGATAGCATAACCAATTGAGAATACAGGAGCACTTATATAGCCTATGATACCACGAGTGGGAAAGTGATGAGGGCATTGTGGGAAATTGTCTTGCCAAAGCCTTGCCATGAAATTTGAATTCAAATTTGAGCCTTTTCCCTCTTACCCAAAGACCAATTGTTTGTGGATGACTAGGTATTAGAACAACCACCCTCATAAATATGGAAGTTGGGGTGGTGGCTACAATAATGCTTTAGAATCTAATGGAACAGATGGGCTAAGTACATTCCTTAGATTTTGAAGTTGATCCATGAATTGTTTGGGAAGTTGAGGTAAATGCAACATTATATAGTGGAAAAATTGTCTTAAACATAGATAATTATAGAAGGGGGAAAAGACCCATGAAGGAAAAGAGTGTGTGACATTAATTCACACAAGTATTTTAGCGATTCACACAAAGAACAAAGACACAAGAGTGCGTAAATACTGAAAATCGCAAGTGAAACATCACCAATCCCAAGTGGAAAAATGATTGAGGCATTCTAAATGATTAAACTGTGTTTTGGGTGCTCGAATATGCCCATAAAAGTGCCAATTGTGGATTGGGATGATGTCGATGTGTTTTGGACTTCCTAAAAATGATTTTTTCTTGTAAAACAATTGCAAAAGAGCTCCTTACTCTAATTGGGTACAGTGGGTTGTGATTTGATGTGTGCTAGTTGAGCATGATAAGCAAGAGGTGGGGAGGTCACCAAGGAAATGTAGTGCAGTTAAGGGATTCTCTTATTTTCTTTGCTAACTAGTCGAGAGGCATATGGAGATCATGGAGGCCTACTCTTAGTCGCGAGAGGAGATCCCTAACTCTATCAAGTGTGTGACGGAAAGTTATTTTCACCAAGTTCAATTACCAACGAGTTATCAGTTTTTACCTTGTGATATCATGGCTTGCCAAGGTGGTGGTCAGTTGTAGAATGTTGATGTGTAGCTCAGTCGTTGGTTGGGTGGAGAAGGCTCTTTCCAAATCATTTCAACTTGGAATTTCAAATAAATGCATATATTCATGTGATTGTATTCATTTAAATATGGCATACATACATATTCATATAAAGATCTAAAGTTATGTTTAAGTTTAATATATCTCATCAAGAATGTGTATTAATTTAAGTTCACAAGAACTTTCTCCAAGTAAGTTGAACTTTGAAGTGGAGAAGTTATTGTCGCAAAAGGAATTGCATAGTTTTGGTGGGTAGTAACCAATAGTAAGTCTGCATGTTTTCATTTTCACTCCTGTCTATTTTTGTGCTGAGAAATGCATAAATAATGGTGGGCAATAAAACGTCAATAGGCATCAAAACACTTACCGCACTTAACTAATATAAATTTATTTCAGATTATTGTTGTTATTATTAATTATAAAAGGTATTAAGTTACAAGTTAAACATATATACATTTAAAAAAACATGTAACAAGGTTTTTAACGATGAAGATTCACCTCCACATTCCCATGGAGATTCTTAATCTATAAATAAGCTTTGCTACAAAACCATGGTTTACTAATACCACATGCCTGGAAAATGTAACTCATGTTCATTTGAAGTTTTTTTAATTAATCAATTTAATTAAGAAGGCACAATGGGCATAACCACTTTTGAGATAAATCTCAACCTTTGATTCGTGATTATGACTAAGAGCATCGTAGAATATTCTATTGAGGCTAAATCTCTATCATCCACCTAATAATTATTTATATTTAAATTAAAATTATGGAAGCCTTGTTCCAAAATAGACACCCCTATCACACAATTATGTGGGCAATAATTCTTGGTAAGTATGCTTATTGACATATGAATCCTACATATTTTAGGGCAAAAAATTACTTATATTATGGTGAGGAGTAACTCTTGGTATATATATTTGTTTACATGAATACAAATAATGCTTAAAGTTGTCTTATTCCCCAAAATGAAAATTGAACCTTCAATTATACAAATCCATATGTATTTTGAGGATTGTTTACATAATTTTTAGTATTAATAAATATTGGTAAGAAAATTTGGTTGCTTGATGGAATGTGATCAATTTTAGTAATAATCTATTGCATGAGTGAAATTTCTCTCACTACATTATGCGTACGAGACTATATGTATGAATATAACTACTTACACTCATGAATTTATCATACATGAAATAGAAGATAATTCTTGGCAACGTTCTTACCCAAACAGGAGCTAGATGCAGAGAGTGCCCATTGTAATTTGATTAATTCCCTCACTATAGATAATTCTCTCTAATGCTTAATGCAAATTTTGTTAGCTTTGTTGATTTTCCACGATTATAGTGTCTAGGATAGAATATTAATGACGCTACCAAACCAAGAATCACAACGAAGCTACTTTGCATAGCGGAATACAAACAACACTAAATTTACTAGTGCACAAAATGCAGACAACCTTTTACACAATTTTGTACAATAACCCAACTTTGTTATATTAATCAACTTGAATAATACAACATTTTATGGCTCACGTACTAGGGATAATGACCCTCATACATCCACTGAAACAAGATACAAAAATGGGGTTTGGTGTCAGTTCATTGACAACCAATCTACCCTCAACAAGATACTTTGACCATCTGGTTGTCGCATGCTCTCTTAGCTCCTCTTGGTCATACCCTGTACCTGCCCGGTCCTTCGGCTCCCGATCTGCAGCATTGCATCTATCAACGATCCAAGTCCAATTGAATATTG
This sequence comes from Pinus albicaulis, assembly GCA_034641835.2. NCBI lineage: Eukaryota > Viridiplantae > Streptophyta > Pinopsida > Pinales > Pinaceae > Pinus > Pinus albicaulis. Next base: position 1,468,981,919 of record CM076582.1, read on the forward strand.
AACCTCGGTTATCCAATCTGCTCACTAGTTGTGCCTTAGTCCATCAAGGACACAACATATCGATACTCTTGTTGAGTTGTTCACGCCTCCACTTGTGAACAACTCACAACTACCCAATGTTTCCCCTTAGCTACTCAAGGACTTCAACCCACTATAGTCTTCCTACATTGCTTAATGAAGACTAACATAGGCACGAAGGGTTGTCATCTATCATTGCAAGATGTTCATCTCCCATAATGAGCACGGGCTAGGAGGACTACCCATATTCTATTGTAGATGTCCTTCTCCACAAGCAAGTCTAGGGATACTCAAACTAATCCTGGTTGATAAAACCCTTGAGCTCAACAAATACCACTCGAGAAACCAACTAATTCCATGAAGATGGTGCACACTGGGCTCCAACTTGGGCATCATCATGTTGCCCTCCAACAGACCACGAGTGACCAAACCTTATTGTAGCATCTACTCCTAGTTAGGGCATCCAACTACCTAGGAAACCCTTCCTTTTGGCTGCTAACAGACGTCTAAACTGTCCTCTCCCAGGACACCTCCACTAGCATCAATTCAACCTTAACACATAAATATAATACATACTTGGTCCTTCTCAGCTTCTGCGTCACCGTGGTGTAGTCTGCTACACACTCAACCTACACTCATGTTTCCTACACTTGCACATTCATGCACTTGTGTGTTCCTACATTCACATTCTTGCACTTGTACGTTCCCACACTCATGTGTTATTGCACTCACCACTCCAGCATTCGCATGTTCTTGCACTTGCGTTCCTGCACTCACGCTGTTCGCACTCAAGTTGCCTATGCTCATGTTGTACGCACTTGCGTTGTCCGTCTTGATGTGTAGACTATGAAAGATGCTTCTTGGATGTCTTAAATGAATCTCCTCCACCTTATATTTATCCACAATACAAGGGCTCCATCAAATCACATGTGTGGGTTTGACAACTTGCCTAACCAACCTTCACCAAACCCACACATTAACTTCAAAAATATCTCCTTATATATAACTTGGATTTCAATGATTTTCGATGCGTTTAGTTCATCTCAACGTCCTCTATCATCTCCATCCACCAAATGTCAAATTCTCTCCATGGTTTTGGCCCCAACATCGATGGGTACAAAGTCCCAAGCTTGACCCTTTCAAATCCACAAAATAATTTTGTGTGTTGAATCCTCCCCAACCCTCAAGCTTAGGGTTTTGACTACCTCCCAAGTTACAAGTATCAACACTACCTATTGGCGAGGGAGGTACTTCCAATGCTAGGAAGTCTCCTTATCATAATCACTAGCGACACTAGCCCTTTTAACGTTGATCACTGCATCATACTTTGTAGAATGAACCTTGCAATCTTAGTAGTGATTCTACCTCATCACATCTAAACCTAGAGATCCCAAACCTCGATAAGGTTAATCCCTCTGAGCCTACACGACCTCCACTGGCTCAGTCCTGCAAGCACTGATCCTCCTGGATCAAATACCACTTGTGTAAATCCCTCCAATCTCATATATGCAACATCATGGACCGAGGAAGACTCTAGCCTGCCAATCTCCAGTCCATCACATGAAGAAATCTTGATCATACTGATCTCATCCATGCCAAATAAATATTAGAGTTGTCCCAACCATCCTTGACAAGTCTTGGGAAGTCCACGATCAAAAACTCGTACTACAACAAACTATTGTTCACTAGTCTCTCCACCAAAACTCCCAACCAATATTGTTTCCAAGCCAGTCAAGACCACAACTCCATGTCTTCAACTGAACCCTTTTCTCCATGATATATACAACATCAGCTCCCTCTCAGTTTCTTTGTTGTGCACACTCTAATTTAATATCCCTCAATGTAGCTCAAACACGCTCTGATACCACATACCTTCCCGATCCCTCAACTCCTGATCGACATCACTACCTTTATCAATGATCCAAGTCCACCTGACCACTGAACCTCGGCTATCCAATTTGATCACTAGTTGTGCCTTAGTCCATCAAGGGCACAACACATCGAGACACTTGTCAAGTTATTCACAGCTCCACTTGTGAACAACTCACAACTGCCCACTTCTACTCCTCAGCTACTCAAGGAATTCAACCCACTATAGTCTTCCTACGCTACTCCAATGAAGACTAACATAGGGCACGAAGGGCTGCCACCTATCACTGCAATATGTCCATCTCCCATAATGAACACGAGCTAGGAGAACTGCCCATATTCTGTTGTATATGTCCTTATCCACATGCAAGTCTAGGGCTACTCAAACTGCTCATGGTTGATTGAGCCCTTGAGCTCAACAACTTCCACTCTAGCAACCACCCAATTCCATGAATATGGTGCACACGAGGCTCCAACTTGGGCACTATTACATTGCCCTCCAACATGCAATAAATTCCCAATCCACTATCCACAGTTGGTCCACTCTCACGTTTCCCTCCAACATACCACAAGTGACCAATCCTTGTTTTAACATCTTCTCCTAGTTAGGGAATTCAACCACCTAGGAAACCCTTCCTCTTAGTTTCCAATAGACTTCCAAATTGTCCTCTCCTAAGATGCCATCCACTAGCATCAATACAATACATACCTAGCACTACGCAAATTATGTGTCACCTCGGTGCAGTCTGCTACATTCTCAGCCCTCACTCGTGTTTCCTGCACTCGAGCTACCGACACTCACGTTCTTGCACTCACGCATTCCTGCACTTGCATGTTCCTGCACTCGAGCTACCGACACTCACGTTCTTGCACTCACGCATTCCTGCACTTGCATGTTCCTGCACTCGAGCTATCGACACTCACGTTCTTGCACTCACGCATTCCTGCACTTGCATGTTCCTGCACTTGCGTATTCCTGCACTTGTGCATTCCTGCACTTGATTTCCTACACTTGCACATTCCTTCACTCTCACGTTCCTGAAATAGTGCTACCCGCACTTGCACGTTCCTACACTCGCGCTGCCCTTGCTCGAGTTGCTTGCACTCACGCTGCCTACACTTGCGCTCACGGTACCTGCACTTGCATTTCCTGTCTTAATGTGTAGAATATGAAAGATGCTTATTGGGTGTTTTAAATGACTCTCCTCCACCTTATATGTATACACAATACAAGGGATCCATCAAATTACACGTGTGGGCTTGAAAATTTTCTTTGCCGACCTTGAACAAACCCACACATTAACTTCAAAAATTAATATCTCCTTATAGAAAACTTTGATTTTGATGATTTTTTATGCATCTGGTTTGTCTCGGCTTCCTCTATCATCTCCATCTGCCACATCTCAATTTCTCTCCATGGTTTTGGCCCCAACATTGATGGGTACAAAACACCAATCTTGGGTTTCAAGCTCACAAAATAATTTTGTGTGCCAACTCATCCATAACCATCAAGCCTGGGTTTGGAGTACCTCCCAAGCTACAAATATCTACAAGATTTGATGCAAAAAGTGTAAAACCTTCACTATACAAATTTTTCAAAGGGAAGCTCATTAATTTAGTGCTCTTGTAAATTTGATTAGTTCCCTCACTAGAGATAAACCTCTCAAATGTTTAATGCAAATTCTCTTAGCTTTGATGCAAGAAGTACAATACCTTCACTATCCAAAATATTCAAAGGAAAACTCCTTAAATTTTACCAATCATCAAGTAGTGTATGGCATGGGCTATCCGAGAGTGATTTGGGGGTTTCACAAGATAAAAGTATTAAATTTCATTGATGGCTAATAATGTTAAATTCTCTTAGCTCTGATGTAAGAAATGCAAAACCTTCATTGTCCAAAGTTAAAATCCTTTAATTTTACCAATAATCAACCAGTGTTTGGCATGGGCTACCAACGAATGACTTGAGGGTTTCAAAAAGTAAAAGTATTAAATTTCATCGATGACTAATAATGTTAAATTCTCTTAGCTTTGATAGAAGATAAAGTGCAAAACCTTACTCCTTGGTTTTTAAAAATCATTAGTAAGTGCATGGCCTAGATTATCCATGAATGACTTGAGGGTTTCAAAAGGTAAAAGTATAATGTCTTGAATTTCACCTATGGCCGATGAATCGACAAGTTGGATAAAGTTTCCAAAAGGTAATATTAATAAATTTCACTGTGGATGATAATGTCATGAGTAGTAAACAAAATGTTTGGGGTTTGACCTCATATGGTGGGTGAAAACTTTGGAGTTTTACCCCAAGTTGACCATATATGGTTAGTGAAAAGTTTGGATTTGTATCCCAATTTTGGGGTTTTACCATGGCTGACAATGTCATGAGCGGTGAAAAAAAGGTTTGGGTTTTGACTTCATATGGTTGGTGAAAAGTTTGGAGTACCCCAAGTTTGGGTTTCACCATAGCTTATAATATCATGAGTAGTGAACGAAAGGGTTGGGTTTTGACATCATATGGTCGATGAAAAGTTTGGAGTTTTACCCCATTAGAATATGGGGAAATATTTTGGGTTTTGTTATGGGAAAATTGTGGATTTTTTAATGGGTGGTGAAACCTTCAACACTTTATCAGTTATCATGTGGGTTTTGTTCCCATGTGAGCCTTATTTACATGTGGAATTTATATATTATAACAATGACAAAATATAAATATCTATGTGGAATTAGTGGATTAAGGTTTTATTTAAAATGTCACTTATGTAAATACATGTGAATTAAAGTAATTAGAACCAACAAATGACATGGCAGGGATGAATGGCCTCAGTGAAAACTCAACACCCTAATTGATGTGACATGTGGATTGGGATGCCATGTCATCTACCATGTAGCAGTTGCTTAGTAGCATTTAGAGCCAATAGTGAAAATCTTCAAATGACCTATTTTGATGAGGGATTTTAATAAAAGTTTATATCGCCATAAAGCTCTTAATTAGAAGGTAGCAACCGTAATCCCAAAAATGGCTTTGAGTTGAATAAGAAAATAAAAATTTTGATTCCCCGTATCCTTAGCAAGGTACAAAGGAGGTTGGGTATGTTAAAGATATGATATGAATGCCTGTAAGAAAGAAAACCTACATGCCCAAAAAATCACCACCAAGGATCCCCCAAATGAATGCAAGTTATGTGAGTTATGAAACTTGATAACCCTAAACACAACAAAGGGCTAAACCAACCAAGGAAACAATCCACACTACCTAAAAATGACCACTAAGTGAAACCATGGCAGTATAAGGTAAGAAGACAAAAACCAAAATTAGACTGGAAAGGAATGAGTTCCAAAGGTCCCCTTTCACAAAATAAGATCACATACGACAACCCACTTAAATTTCATCCAAGACTAAAATTCACTAGAACAAGAATGTGTATCACCGAACTAAATACAACAATATCTCTTATTAGACAATGGTCAACCAGCTGAAGTAAATTTCCCACTCACTTGTATCTCATGCCTCTTCGGCCCCATAATTCCACCTTGATAAGGATAAAATCTAATTAATGGTTCAAGATCCTGCCTTGACATGAATTCAACCATGCAAGTGGGGCACATTAGTTTTATCAAGTCATTTGGCTCACCATGAGAATGAGGGTAGGGTAGGCATGAGATATAGAGAGTTAATGATCCAACATGTTCCTTGGACTTCATGGTTGATTGATCAAGGTTTTCAATTTCATGCTTTTGTGATTGGAATTGATTTGAGCTGCATCTTTCTAATCCATCACATTGTGATTTTTTGTACCCTAATTATTTATTTATTTATTTTTATTTAACTTAAATCAATATATATACAAGTTTGCAATCTCGTAAAGAAATTTTCAAAGTCATCTATTTAATACTAAATGCGCTTGAATTACACAAAAATATCAAAAAAATAAATTAAATCCACAACCCTAAAGAAAATTTCAAAATCATCTATTTAATATTGAATATGCTTGAATTACATAAAACTATATAAAAGTAAATTAAATCTACAACCCTACTCAAATATTGTGAAAGGCATATGCTTCACCTTAATGGAAATAATTCTCTAAAATTCCTAAAGTGGGTTCATTTTATACTTTATAATCAATAAGAATCCTTTCCACCTATCATATCCAATCAAAAACCTTTTTTATAATTACAAATTATAAAATATATATATATATATTCTCTGTAATGATATTATTAAATTATAATTATTTCATTTGACATGGTATAATATTATAATTAAAAAAACATATTATAAGCGAGAATGGAAATGCAACCAATTAATTGAGTCCTCGTAAAGTTGATAGGCTCTATGATTATGATCCACACCCACGAAGTTTACCATATTATAAAATTGACATTGAAGTCATTAAACGTCCCTTCATGTTTTTTTATTGGAAACACTTTTATGTATATTTTTCACGTTGGTTTTAATTGATTGGTTTTGGTTCAATGTTCTCAAATTATGTTTATAAGTTAGTTATTAGAATATTTTGTCAAGATTAATGCTTATAGATTATACATTATAAACATTATGAAGTATATATTAAAATTTAAATACAATAATTTTAATGTATAAATCTTTTTAAAGATTAAATTGTATACAAATTAATTATATACATAATTTTTGAATAAAAAAAACAAAAAATTATCATTTTTCGTTTATTCTTCATTATCTCAAAATAAATCTTCCAACACTCCACGTGTGCAATACATATTGAGATTGACATCTTTTTATTTAAGGTTAATTGGACAACGACATAGAAGATTCATGTATCCACCCCCTTTGTGTGCAGATTTGATATATCCAAAGGTCTTGATTGTTCTTTACTTTATTACACAATTTTGTCATTTTTATCATTATAGAGGTAAGTGAGAATAAAATCTAGGTAGGATATCATCCACAAATATAATAAAAAATTAAAATTAGTGGGCATGCAAAATATCATCCACAAATATAATTGGTATTTTGAAAAATGCCAAATGTAATTTACTAATAAATTAATAATAATTAGCAATTGCATCGAAAGGTGTAAAAAAAATGTTGGAAGAGTGAAGATTTTACAATTATTATATATTTATAGTCACGATAGATACTAATTATGGAGAGGAATCAAATTTTTCCAAATGAGAATTTTTCTTCAAATTTTGCACTCAAAATAAAGTTAACATCTTAAGAGATTTGATCCCTCTCTACACTTAGGAAATTCAAACTTAAAAATGATCTCTCCTGATTTATATTTAAAAAATTAAAAAGACAAACATTTTAATTATAAATCTTTCGGGAAATCACATAAGGAATTTTTCGAACCAACGCGTTTCGAACTAACAACTGTAGTTCATCACCAGGATAGTTGATTATCCTGATGATGAACTACAGTTGGTAGTTCGAAACGCGTTGGTTCCAAAAATTCCTTATGTGATTTCTTGGAAGATTTATAATTAAAATATTATGGATCACAGAAGCTTGCACTCTCAAGATAAACATTTTTCTTAAGTTTTGAAAATATATATTATAAAATCTAAATAAATTAAAATTATTATAATTTAAAATAATTATATACAGACTTTCCATTTTAAGAATGAGAATTTAATATGAAGTTGGGTGTTCAAAGATGGATTTAGTTGCTCTCTAGACAAAAATGAAGAGTCCGTTGAGAAGAAACTGACATCCTAAAAACAATTTACGAACTGTGAAATTTGTTTTGGTGCACTAGGAGAAGTTTGATTAGAAATAAAAAACAAATCAATGTGTAAAACACAAGAGAATTTCTTTTAAGTAAATAATACATTTAGAAGATTGTCATATATATATATATATATAGATTAAAATTCATTTAAAAGAAAAAATGGTTTTATTTTTAAAATATAAAATTAAATTGTTAATAATGGATAGATTATTATTAAAGTAACTTAAAATGAAAGGCAATTTTTCAATCAATCAAATTATTTTCTTAATGAAAAGCAACCATTTTCAATCAATCAAATTATTTTCTTAATAAAAATTAGGACCACTTAACTTGTATATAAATTATTAAAAACTTGAATTGAGATTGACAAACCTATGCTACCCTTATTTAATATTTAAGTAAGCCATTATTGTGAACGCCCTCTACAGTAATAATAATTGTGGTCATTCAATGCAAGATGGGCCAGGTCCACTACGTTTTTTGTTATTATTAAGACCAACCACATAGTTCACTTAGAACAAATGTAGTGCACTCTCTTAAAATAAGCCCATAAGTAGCTAATGTGTGGTTATAATTAGGATTCTCTAGCTAGCTATAAACAAAGATTGATTCTTCCTTATAGGACATCATGTATTGGAGTTTAACTCATTGAGAAGTTGGCCCTCAAAAAGACAAGTGAACATAAGTTGATCCTTTCATAAAAGGAACTTTGTATGGTGTTACCTATCTTAAAGATTTTAGATTGAAAAAAGTGTTGAGCATTTCTAATATTTTGTTTCTGATTTGTTGTCACAAAAATATAATTATATTATTTTCATGATATCCATTCACATTTACATACATTTAGGTAAAGCTTATTTTATTTTAATATTGATGAAAATCTACACAAAGCATATATTTTAATTTTTAATTATGATATCATTCCATCGAGAATAAAACATGAGCCTTCTCGTCTAAATTATTTACACTTGATGGTGATTTGATGGTGCGGTCAATAGCAGGTGCATTTTAACAATGCATATTTCCTTTTGAAGGAAGAAGTAATCATTAATTATCATAGTTATCAAACTTTCAAATATCTAATGGTACTCTTTTGGTTAGATCCATGGAGTGTTAATTCATTTCGGAGAATAAATTGAATAGGTGTTAGCATAGCTCTTATGATCCAATTGCGATTCATTTAGGAGCAAAAAAAACATTCAGCCTATATCATATCATTTATGCTTACAAAGTATCCAACAATGGATATGTGCGACAATGGGAGAATCACAATGTTTTTCAAAAGGAAAAGAGCATGGTGGACAACGAAAAAAGGATTTCCTCCAAAATAATCCATAGGTTGATGTGTGTACATAGAATACCTCTTACAACATTTAAAATGGTTTTGGATAGTATGTTGTGAACTCTGAAATCAAGAATATTGTTAGTTTTGAAAGGGAAATTTTGGCATTTATTTCTTACTGTTTTTTACATTAATATTTTATAAATTTAAATTATCAATATTTGCGACGTGGAAAAAGGTGATTTCGCTATCTTTCTTCATTATTGTACTCTAAGGAGCTTAGAGAAGTTTCAAGCTTAGCGAAGAGTAAATTTTGATTTATTGAAAAGTTTGTTAAAATAGGTATATATTGGATATATTGAAAACATTGTTAAAATAGGTAAATTAGTGTATATGTATTATATTATTTTGTTAATTAATGCCATCCCTTGTATGTGCACTTACTTTCTTCATGCTTCAATGCAATGTACAAGGAAATGTAGTGTGTTGGGTATAAGTTACATTTTTAATAATGGGTAGTGGTTTTAATTGCTCCTGGTTGCAACTTTAAAAGTTCCACTCCCAGATTCCATTGATTTCAAATTCCAACTCCCATTTTAGTTAGAACTTTAAAAATTATCTTCTCCTCTCAGATTTTAGTGTTTTCAAATTCCGACACCGATACCTCTCCCTTATCCCATGTGGATGACATAAAATTGTATGATGCAGAAGCCATTGGCTGAAAGCGCAAGTGACACACTGCTGGTTGTCATTGCCCATTTAAAAAAAATAGATGTCAAACATGCTTATCGCATGACATATTTCACAACCAAATATGTCATGGGGATGCATTGATAAGATCAACACATGTTATTATTGCGATAAGTGTATTAACCGGTGGAGCTTTGCATGTTGAATGGGTCATAGGATTTGTATATTAGACTGAATAATTTAGTAGCCCAAAGTAACAGAGAATGGAGGACTTGAAGGGTAGTGTTGCGATGCAAATCACCCTCCTCTGAGCCTAGTCATCTTCATTAAGAGAGCTATTATTGTTAGTGAAGTTTCAAGAGGCAACGAAGAGCAAGGATTTGAGCTTCACCGAATGATTTTCCTCCACAGAAAATTCTTGTTGGTAGACCCTGAGAACATTTAAATATAATTAGAGAAAAAAATAATCCGAAGCTTGTAATCTACAATATTTTATACTTCTTATGTTTTTTGCATAGTAGGAAATGGCAACAACTGCTGCCAGAAGATTTGTACAATGGCAAGTATATTCTCACATTGGTTCCTTCAATGTCGATCTCCTCCCAACATGCATCAAATTTAAGGTTATTTTTGCTGATAAAAGTCATGACATATATTTTCTTATGAGGTTTTCACCTTCAGTAGGCTTGAATGATGGAGCACGCGGGGAGATTTGACACATTGGAGATCTCCCAGCTTGTCAAGGAAAATGGAAAGCGAGCAGTGGACTGCGTAATAATGTTTTTCTGCGGGGGCATTTTTGACTCCAAGAGAGTATTTGATCTCAAAAAAAACGTCTATGTAGTTTGTTTCAGCCCGTGGTAGGGATTGCAAAATGGCGATTATAGTTCCAAGAATGAATATGAGACCATGGGCAGACTAAATGAAGCTTATGAGTATAATTTGGTAGAAGGTGATTACTGCTCATACTAAATGAATCTTATGATTAGAATTTGGCAAAAGGCGAAGACTGATCGAAAAGTAATGTAGAGGAAGTGTTTCAGAGATCTCCAGGTGATGTGGATTGTACTCCAAGGACAACTCGAAATGTGTCTTTGGGTGTTTTTGGATGCTGAGGATGGTGAGGAACCTTCTCTAATAAGCCTTTTTTTTTTTCTCTCCCTGTTTTACTATCAAAAATTCATTTTATTGTTGTGCCTACAATTCAAAGCGGAATCGAAGTTGACATTGAAAATTCATTTGTGAATTCATTTTATTGTTGTGCATATAATTCAAACTAGAATCGGAGTTGATATTGAAAATTCATTTTATTGTTGTGCATACAATTCAAAGTGGAATCAGAGTTGAAATTGCCGTGTAAATTGTTATCTAATGAAAACTACCTCAGTGAAGAATTAGGTTTACTTTATTGAAAACTATCTTAGTGAAGAATTAGGTTTACTTTAATTGTTTTGTTTTTTCCATCCAGTTTCTCAATATTAGTGATAAAACATTACATAAGGAATTTGATCCACCGAAATTTTTGTTATGCCTATCTCAAAATGATATTTGAAATCATCTTCTACTTATTTGAACTGTGATAAATAAATTTGAAGCAAACCTAAACATATCTTTGTCAATTCTGAGTTTCCTAGGAAGGAGAGAGTGTTATAAAATGTATCATCTTTAAACTAATCTCTATAGAAATCAACCTTAGAAGTCTTTTATATAAAGGAATAAAATTATGCGGGTGTTTACAACAATCTTTCTGAAAGACATGCCATTTTCCATTCTTCACATTGAATGGATTATATCTTATACGATGAACATATACCATGGATCGTTTGGTTAGCAATGTCTCGAGGAGAGGAGATCGTATGCTCGCTTTGGATAACTTGGGAACTAATTGCAGAAATCATGGGTTATGTACTATGTGATTATGCAAAGGTTTGAGTATATTTGGAGAGCAGCGGCTTGGGCGATATCGGATCAGGTTTATGGGTTAGTATTTCAGCTTTGTTTGCAATCTATAATATTACCAGAGGAGAAGATTCACATTTGAGTTGTCTTGAGTTTCTTTTTTGCAATGGAAAGAAAAATGAGTTTCTTTTGTAATGGCAGGAAAAGCTACAATTTCCTCCTCAAATTCTACAATCATTGCTATGAGGATACTGTGACAAGTTTTTTGCTTCATGGAGATGGAAATGTAGATCTCCAAAGGCCACAATAAAAACTATTGAATATGCCTTTAAGGAATTGACGAATATACAACATTGTCGATGTGGATAAGGGGCTAATTTGGACTCGAATCAAGGTATCTCTAGGAGTGGTGGGTGTGTGTATGGGCGTGAGTGACATGTGGTAAAAAAGTGGTGGGTGTGTATACGAGCATGAGTGACATGTGGTAAAAAAATAAATTATTCGCTGGAGGATGATGAAAATACAAAGCGGTGATTGGCTGGGACGACGAAAATACAGGGCAGGAATTGGTTGGTACAAACAGTGTTTGTCCAGCCAAACCCGTCAAAGATAACACCTTCGGTGTAAACATGGCGGGTTAAAGTGAAGCTTGCATTTAATCCATTAGCCTCTTAAATAATAAGTTGAGCAGTGACAATGATGTTGAAAAGAAAAGTGGTCTCCACATGTCAAAATAGAATTGGTTAGAAGGGCGACAATAAAACTCTCTGATTGGGTGGGTTGAACAGTGTTTTCCCACCCAATATCACAAAGAGAACGCCTTCGGCGTAATTATTTTGAAAGGTATAAAGATAGGAGAGTAGTCTATCAAGGATACAAATTTGCTCGGAAAATAGTGGAAATTTCGGCATAATATTTGCCAAAGTTTGGCATAACTTTTGGGAAACCTAGGTTACATATGTCAAACTTAAGGATTTTGGGTGCCCAGGGGTTTTTTATGGTGTTGAATCCACTCCCACCATTAAAAAAACAATTCAAACTCTCCTATGATCATATTTTTTGAAAAAAAAAATTGACAGATTTCGGTTAAAAATATTTTTTTGGGCGAATTTGTGGCTTTAGTGGACAACGCCTAAAGATATGTTTGTTTATTTGTTTGTTTTTAATTTCATTGTTTTTCATTACTTCAAATGAAGACTATAAATATTATAAATTCTCTACTATTGGTATGTCCAAAGGGAAATCAAACCAGTAACATAAGTTCAAAGTCTTGAGGTTGCTAGAACCTTGTTTAAATAAAGCATCTTGAAAATAAAAACTTATAAAAGCAGGATAGATGTGTCAAACCTTGACATGTAACGACATGAGAAGACTGATCAGGTGCTCAAAAATATTCTCAAAAATTAAATTTGTCGAAATATCTTGTCGTTCTGAATCTGTCGCAACTCGTTTCGTGGAAAACTGACACCGTATGCTCCCATAAACAAGTTCTGTTCGTTTTCCCAAACAAGAAAATTTTGAAAAAAGGATAGTTGACTAGGAAAATTTTGGGCCATAGCATGCTGTTACGTGGCCTCTTGTGATTGGTCAAAAATAAAAATAAAAATTGGACCTACCACTGCTTGACACGTGACAGGCCCTGAATGGTGTTGATGTGGGCAAATTTCATTGGTTGGAAGGTGGGCAACCACATGTTGCGATGTGGCCCAACCGGAGGCCGCCACATGGTAGCACAAGGGCCACCAAAAATTTGGTTGAAGATCGAATTAACCTCTAGCCGATTGGCGGCTAAACTAACACGCCCACAATTTTGCTAGCATTCTGCCAAAATGACGCTCGGTTAGCAAAATTTGGGGCGAATTTGTAGGACGGTTATGGATTTTGGGGAAATTGTAGAGTGATTTCCAACAAAGCTAGGGAAACTCATAAATTCTTCAGTTTTTAACCAATTTGGGAGCAGAAAGAGGTTATAGATGCATTTTTTACAATTCTGAAGCTAATGAAACAGGTTTTGAAGCCATTGGAGCACAGTAAACTGATGTAACCACCATTTTTTAGCATAAAGATATAGAGTTAAGCCACTGGAAGCTAGACCATGAGACGTAGCCCAGGAGGGGTGAACTCCTTCATCACTTGCTGTGTTGTGGTTATTTTTATGGTATATTTGTCTGCTATTTTCTGTTATTTCAAAGTTTAAATTCATGCTTTATGTGTATAATAAATTAACATAAAGGCTCATAAAAAACTCAATTTTAATACTTGCAATTTAAACTAACTCAAGCACATTTACATATAGATCTCATATAGATCAAAGAAAAAAAAAACTACTAGTGTTGCAAGCAAAAAAAACCATTGAGTCATAACAACCATTAGGCAGAATCTCCATGAATCTGTACTAGTTAGTCACTACCCTCATCTGAGGAGAAGGAGATGTTGCCTGATCTACTTGCTCGAATGGTCAACTTGTGGTCTGTAATGTCAATTTTTACTCCAACTCTACCAATATGATAGAATTATTTTGTTGAGCCCTCCTTTACCTCCCTATGCGACATGTAGCATCCAAATGACGTATAATCTTGTGTCAGCTTCATGCCATGATGAATGAAGTGACGGGGGTGCATGCAATGCGTCAAGTATAATGGGAATCACAACTCCTTGTCATGTAAGCGAGCATCATATCAAGGTGGATGGGAACACTTGCTCCTAGATATCTTCATTGAAAAAGGTGTAAAATTATGTTACTGATTTAATTATATTTTGATGATTTCGAAGGTTCTAAAATATTATATATAAATATTTGTATAAATCAAATATTTTTAATTTTTTTTATGTTTAAATTAATTTATTTTATTTTGTGAAGGTTCGTGAGATAGTTTTTTCATGATTGTGATTGGTATACCGAATTAAATAATATGAAAAAATCCTTAAATGTATTTCCATAAATATATTTATATATCCATAAATCGAATAAATAATTCCCATTTAAGTGACTTCTCTTCACCGAATACCTGCTTTGCTTATTGTTCCTAAAATAAAGGTTGTATTTATAGTGAGGTCTTGGTTGCTTGTATCTTTAATTACCTACATGCCATTCCCAAATGATGATAATAGGATAATCATTTTAGTCAATGGGAGAAAAAAATAAAAGCCATCAAGCTCATGAAGCCATGGTTAAAATGAATTATAGCAAAAATCATTGGAATTGCTAAGAAATTAAAGCCTTTTTACGAAGCGAGTTTTGATCTATAAAAGAAATAGCCTAAGCCATAAAAATTTAATGGAAACATAGTATAAATTCTATAGATGTATACCTCAATATCCAATTTAGAATTTTGGATGAAGGTTGCACACCGTAGCTATGGCAACGAGGGTTTTTGAAATGTCAATTTGCAAACATTTTTCCCCATGGTCGGGGTTTTCATGAATTTTGTTGTTTGCTTCCTCGTCTTGTGATAATCTCTATTTTTATTTGAGGATTGGTATTTCCCCATCCTGGAAATTTGGAGGTTTATTGTCTTGTTTTGGCTACTTGTTTCCTGGTTTCAACTTTGTATCCTCTTATGGTGTTGTATGGAGGTAGACATTATTGACTATGAGCCTGAGCCCTACTTGTGTGCTCGCATTTTTGTGGATTCTGTCAGCGGGATAAAACATTCTCGACTTTCTACAAGAGTTGTGCATTCTTCTACAAGTGTTTGTGGTTCCTCTGTTTATGGCATGGGTGATTTACCGTGTTGATTTTCTTAATGAAATTTGGGTTAGCACAATATTTCTGAAATTATGATAATTAATTTTCATGTCGATCTTCTTGTTCAATGAGAGACACACCTAGACTTATAGTAAAACATGGTCTTCTCCTCCAAGTCAAGTAATCTAATCTATTCTTGCAATTCGCTCTGCTCATCTGACCCAGAATTTCGGCCCTCTTGTAATCGCCAGTTGCCCCAGAAATTTCGGTGCTACAACAATTACCCTAGTAACCTAGAAATTTTGGTCCCCTATAATAATTGCCCGAAAAAATGTGAACTGTAGAGAGAAACAGACTAATCCACATGTGGGAGTTGTAAGAGAGATAAAAAAATAGATATTTTGGACTCCTTCATCCTACTTCATCTTTCTTATCCTTCAATTTCTTGCCCATAAATTGTCTTGTGTGAGAGAATGTGAATGCCCAAATGGAGGAGGTCGAGATGCCTTTATATAGTAGTGTGTCTTAGGTGAATAGACATGTCTCTTGTATAGGCCAACATTGACTTGGAGGGAATTCAACTTATCACTTTTGGAGCCAAAATTTTCATTTCAAAAATTCAAATTTTTATCTTTAAAAACTTGCAATGGGACTTTGACTCAAAATACATCTTCCTTCGACTCAAACATTTATAACTATGCATTAAAGTGATAAATGCAATTACATAAAGTGACCAAATGTACACGATGAAGACCGACCATAGTTACAAATTCAATGCTCCCTCTTAATAAGGGAGGTATTCATAATCATTGTTATAGGTGTTCTAAGATTAAACAAATTTCTCTAAAGAAAATGTCATTCATCATTACCGGCATCATCATCTATCATCAACATCCATTAGTGGCCATATCCGGGGTGGTACCAAACCCATGGCAATGTTATCAACATATTAGGACTCACTCCTCCACAATGATTGGTCCTCAAATCCCATGGCCTCTACCTAGGTCAAAATGTTGAGATCCTCAACTAGCAAGCACTCACTCAACCTTCCTGGTGAGCACTCTGGGCCAAGACCTCACTCAACCCCTTCCTAGTTGGTGATCGAGTCTAGATGTTTAAAGAACCTCACTCCACCCTACCCGGTGTACTTTAAGGGTCCATGACCTCACTCCACCCTTCTCAACGTTTGATTAGGGTCTAGATGTTGAAGGACCTCACTCCACCATGCTTGGTGTGTGATCAGGGTCTAGGACCTCACTCCATAATTCTTGGTGTGTTATCAGGGTCCTCCTCCAAGAGAAACTCACTCAAAATTTCTTATTGATCCCTTTGGGTCTCTTGGACCCATTCTCCCTTTAGGGAGAATGTTCATCTATGCTGCAAACTTATCAACATTGCCTCTCAATGAGACCTGTAATCTCCACGAGCCCAACTTGTCTCTGAAGTACATGAAATTGTCTCTTGGCAATTACTTCATCATAACATCAGTTGTTTGCTCATCGACGAAGATGTACTCAAGCCCTATTACTCTCCTCTGTGTTGAATTGTGTATCTTAAGAGGTACTCCGCGATCCTAGATCTGGGTTTGTGAGGGTTTGGTCACAAAAAGGGGTTTGTGGGCCAAGAACCCAAGAGGAGGGGTTTTAGACCCATGATGGGGTTTAAAATCTAAAGAAGAAGCTAAAAATAAAATTAAAAGGAAAATTTATTTCCAAAGGTCTAGAGGATCAAAATCCCCAAGTTCCAGAGGGTTCAACAGGCCTAAGGAAGAGGTTATTTAATTAGGCCTTAGGATCAAGGCTAGAGACATCGAATGAGAGGGAGATCATTTGATAGTAAGGGTTGTTAGAGATGTAGCCTAGAAGGAGGCCGATCTTGGAGGCCAAGAAGGGCTACAAGGAAGGTCGAGTTATCCATCCAAGGGCAACATGATCAGTGGAGGAACAATTTTATGGAGGCCGCAAAACAAAAGGTGCATAATCCAAATGGGAGAGGAGTCTTCTCAAGATCAGATAAGGGTTGATACTTGTAATCTTTAGGCTAATTTATCGAGAAGAATACTGTGCACAAAATCAGTGCAAATTATATGAGATATAACTGAAGTAAGCTTGTTTGGGAATAGAGGGGAAAAACCCCCACAATGGCTAGGTTGGAGGGTTGTAAGGAATATTATTGAGGGCGGAAATGCCTAGCTAGCTGCTGGAGAAAAACTGCAAGTATCAGAGGTGCAACACATGGATTTTATGGTCTAGAAGTGAGGGTTTGAAGGTCTGTACATGCATATTTAAGGGAAAATCTATGGAGCCCTAAAATAAGGCATAAACCTTCATATTAATATGTGCACAGGGTTGTGAACCCCAAGGATGTTGGAGACATCAAGAGGAGGAGGGTTAACTCTATTCTCATGATGATTGCTTAAAATTAGATGGAGGATTGTCCAAGATTTTTGGACAAAGATGTTAAGCCCTAGTTTAGGGCAACATTCATCACAATAAAGAAGGATGTCTGAGCAAAGGAAGTCACAACCTCTATAGGAGTCTTTCCAAGAGTTGAAGGATAAGTTTCATGGGGTTCCTTATGTGTTGTAGCAGGCTGAGTTAGAGGAGCCTCTTGGAAAAATTAAAGGGCAGTTTTGTGCATGCTTAGGGTTTGTAATTCTCTACGAAGAAGCCGTAGAGACTTTGTGCTATTGGAAGTGTAGCAAAGGCCTAATTTGTGTTGATTTTAGGGTTGGAACAATGAGAAAAGGGGTTGCACTCCCCTAGAGTGATAACACAGAAGAGGGGAATATTAGAGGAGGGTTAGAGCAGGCCTAGAAGGGATTTTTTGCCAAGGATAAGAGCAGGCTTGTAGGATCACAAGGTGACCGAATCAAAGGGCTAAAATTTCTAAGGTAATTGCATAGGATGAAGTGTTATGTAAGGCAGAAAGAAGGTGTATCTATGAGATAATTAAATCCTTCTATGGTTGATGGTCTAGATTTGGGACAGTTGTGTGGACAGTTCATGTACAGTTGGAGGGTTGTTAGGTAGTTGTCGTATTGTTCCCTAAGTGCAGGACTTATGAAGGACAACAAATCTATTAGGAGAAGTAAATTGATTGGAGCTCAGAGCTGAAGGGACAAAAGAAGCATCCAAGAGGGCTAATATACCATCCCAAGTTCATTGTATTACAAAGGGTTGTTCTAGTGAGAAGAAGGGCAACCTACAACCCCTAGACATGGCATCATTTTCGCAACATAGAGTGGCAAAAGTGAGCAGACCTAAGAGTTGTTCAAAAATGCGGTTTTGAACAGTTGAACGAAGGCCTTATGAGTTGGTGGCCTTGAAGGACAAAGGAAGAAATACAAGGAAGATTGACTTGGATCCAAGTTTAGAGCCCTAAAGGAGCATAGCTAACTGATAGAGGTAGATTGATAAGTTGCATATTGGGATCCAAGAGGTCTGACTAGATGTGTTCGGAACACGTGGACTGAGAGGGATGTGGGGCACCAAAACAACAAATAAGTCAAGCGTTTTGTTGTTCAGGGTAGATTCGTTTTCAAAGGACTAACACCATGCCCTAATTTTGTTCTTGTATCAAGATTATTATAAACGGCCATGATCCCTAGTACAAAATCTTGATATTGTTGTATTGTAGTTTGTAATATAACAAAGAAGGGTTTAAAAATTTAAAACTGATCATGTGCACTAGTTGATTCACTTACGTGTGTATATTCTATTATGCAAAGTAGGATGGTTGTGGCATTTGACTGTGTTTGTGTATGATACTTTAAGACCAAACCGAAATTCTCATGTGTTGTGGAAATTCAACATGGTCTTAGGGCTACTTTGAAGGGCCAGTGCATCAAATTGTTCATAGTGGAAGCATATTGAGCCAGTGGATATCGTGTAGATTCAGAGGGAGTCTAGCTTCAAAGGGAGAAACCCTATGGAATTTTGATATCTCTGAGTTATGATGAGGCAAAGACACTAAAAGTACAATGATCCATTCTACAGGGTATTCTACAAAGGTGGATGCCAGATTGGCTAGTGTCAATAATGATGATGGATACTTCGAAGAAGTGGAAGTACCTCCATCGCTAAGAGGGAGTGCTGAATTATGTAGCTTGGGAGGTACTCTGCAAGCCTAGATCTAGGTTTGCGAGGGTTTGGTAAAAAAAAAGGGTTTGTGGACTAACAACCTAATTGAAGGGGTATTAGACCCATGATGGGGTTTAAAAGCTTAAAAAAAAAGGGAAAAATTAATTCCTAAGGTCTAGAGGATTAAAACCCCTTAGTTGTAGAGGGTTAATAAGAGGCCTAAGGAAGAGGTTATTTAAGTAGGCCTTAGGATCAAGGCTAGAGACATAAAATGAGAGGGAGCTCATTTGATAGTAAGGGTTGCTAGAGATGTATCCTAGAAGTAGATTGAGCTTGGAGGCGAAGAAGGGCTACAAGGGAGGCTGAGTTATCCATCCAAGGGAAATGTGATTAGTGTAAGATAAAGTCTATGGAGGCTGCGGAACAAAAGGTTCCTAGTATGAACGAGGGATCAGGAGTCTTCTCAATATCAGATCAGGGCCAAGACTTGCAGATATGTATGTCGAGTTTTTGGCCAAAATTTCGTGTATACAATCAATGCAAATTCTCTGAGATCTAGTCAAAATAGTTTGTTTAGGAATAGAGGGTCGATACTCCTATAGTGGCTTAGTTGGAGGGTCTTAAGGAGTATTCTTGAGTGTTGAAATCAATGGCTGGTAGTTGGAGCAAGGCCGCAAGTCTTGGATTTGTATTGCATGGAGTTTATAGTCTAGAAGTGAGAGTTTGAAGGTATATATAGGAAAAATTTAAGGTAAATATGTGGAGCCTTAAAACAAGGCCTAAACCTTCATATTAGTATGTGCATAGGGCCATGGACCTCAAGGAAGTTTGGGACATCAAGATGAGGAGGGTTGACTTGATTCTCATGATGATTGCTTGTAATTATATGGAGGATTGTCCAAGGGTTTTGGACAAAGATGTTAAGCCCTAGTTTAGGGCAACATTCATCATAAGAAAGAAGGGAGTAAGCTACAACCTCTATAGCAGTCTTTCCAAGAGGTGAAGGATGATTTTTAAGGGGTTCCTTCTATGTTTGAGTAGGCTGAGTTGGAGGATCTCGTTGGAAGAATTAAAGGGTAATTCTTTGCATGCTTAGGGTTGGTAATTCTCTATGAACAAGCCACAAAGACTTATGTGTTATTGTAGGTGGAGAAAACACCTAATTTGTGTTGATTTGAAGGTTGGAAAAACATGACAAGGGGTAGATTTCTCATGGAGAGATAGCGTAGAAGAGGGGATTGTTAAAGGGGGGTTAAAGTAGGCCTAAGGGTATTTTCAACCAAGGATAGGAGCAGGCCTATAGGATCACAAGGTGACTTAACCAAAGGGCCAAAATTCCTAAGGTAAGTGCATAGGATGAAGTGTTTTGGAAGGCAAAAAGAAGTTGTCTTTCTAAGTTAAGTGCATCATTTTATGGTTCATGGTCTTGTAGGTTGATGGTCTAAATTTGGGGCAGTTGTTTGGAAAACTCATGTATAGTCGAAGGGTTGTTAGGTAGTTTTCTTATTGTGTCGTAAGTTCAGGACTTGTGAAGGACAACAATTCTACTAGGAGAAGCAGATTGATTGGAGGTTAGGGTTGATATTTGAAGGGACAAAAAACAATGTTACCGATGAAATAGGTAACCGCAATGTTACCTACTTTTTCTTGGTAGCATAAAAAGCACCCGATTTTGAAAAGTGGTGATGCAGAATCACCATTTTTTTTTTTGGTGCTCATTTTTGACACTCTAATATTTTTATTTATGAAGTATTAATATTTGTTTTAAAATGTTAGTGAATTTCATGTTAATTTTGAAATGTATTGATGCAGCATCAACTCAGCGTCAACCTTTTTTTTTTAGAGTGGTGATTTTCATGCTAATTTTGAAACATATTGATGCTGCATCAACATTTTTTTTTAGAGCGGTGATTTTCATGCTAATTTTGAAACGTATTGATGCTACATCAACCTTTTTTTTTTAGAGTGGTGATTTTCATGCTAATTTTGAAACGTATTGATGCTGCATCAACCTTTTTTTTTAGAGTGGTGATTTTCATGTTGGTAATAAAACACAAAACTTAGATAAAAAATATATATATAAAAACAATAAAAAAAACCCAATAAAAATGTAAAAAAAACAAAAATAGCTCGTAAAAATAAAAAATTTAAACAAAAATAAATAAATAAAAACAAAAATATTTGAAAATTATATCAAAGGAAATGACAAAATTTGAAAAACAAAACACATAATTTAAAGAAAAAAAACAAAAATTGACCAAAAAAATAAAAAAAATAAACATAAAAAAAACATTTTTTTTAAACTTATTAAAAAAACCATATTAAAAAGTTAAAAAAAAAAATTTAAAAATAAATAAAATTACAAAATTAAAATTTAGATTAAAAAAAAAATTAAAAAATTAAATTTAAAAAAATTAAATTTAAAAATTTAAATTAAAAAAAAAATAATAATAAGAAAAAAAATACAAATTTTAAAATTAACAAAAAAAACAAATTAAAAAAAAAAAATTTAAAATTGAAAAAGAATATAAAAATTAAAAATTAAAAATTAAAAAACTATCATTAAAAAACAAAAAAAAAAACAAAAAAAACACATTCAAATAATTAAAAAACAAATACACATAAATTTAGTGTTTTTTTTAATGAAACAATTTATAGATTTTAAAAATGAAACACCAAATAAACTAAAAAAATAAAAAAAAAAACAATTAAATTAAATTAAAATTTAAAAAATTTAATAAATAAATTTTAAATTTTAAATTTTAAAATATAAGTAATCTATAATAGTAAATATAAAAATAAAAGAAAATTAAAAAAAAAAATTAAACAAATTGAATAAAAAAAAAATTAAATTTTTTGAAATTAAAAAAAAATTTAAAAAAAATCAAATTATGATAAAAATATTAAAAATTAAAAAAAAAAATTAAAAAAAAAAAATTAAAATCAAATCAAATAAAAAGTATACATATGTATAAAAAATTTAAAACAACAAAAAATAAAATAATAAAATTAAAAAAAAATAAAAACAAAATAAAAAAAAATAAAAACAAAACCAATTGTATTTTAAATAAAAAAAAAATTAAATTTTTTGAAAAAAATTTAAAAAAATCAAAATAAAAAAAATCAATTTAAAAAAATTTAAAAAATTTAAAAAAAACCAATTTAAAAAAAAAAAAAAATTTAAAAAAAAATTTAAGAAAAAAAATTTAGGGCGGCGGCGGTGTGCAGCCCCCCGCCCGCCCACGGGCCGGCCTCCGCCGCCGCCCGGGCGCGGAGGGCCGGGTGGCGCCGCCCCCGCCACCACCACCGCCGCCCCACCACCGCCGCCGCCCTAGATTTTTTTTTTATATTTTTTTTTTTATAAATTGGTTTTTTTTTTAATTTTTTTAATTTTTTTTTTTAAATTGATTTTTTTTTTAAATTTTTTTAATTTTTTTTTCAAAAAATTTAATTCTTTTTTTAATTTTTTTTTTATATATAAAATACAATTTGTTTTGGTTTTTTTTTTTAATATTGTTTTAATTTTTTTGTAAATTTTATTATTTTTTTTGTTTTAAATTTTTTTTTTTATTTATTTTGTTAGTAATTTTTATTAAATTTTGCCCCTTTTTTTTTTTATTTAATCGATTTTTTTTTTTTAATTTCATAAATTTTCTTTCTTATTTTATAGAATTTAATAAATTTTGTATTTTTTTTAAATTTATTTGAATTTAATATTGTTTTTTAAATGTTTTACTTTTTTATTAATTTTTTTTTTGTTAATAACATAAAATTTTTATATTTTTATATTTCAATTAAAAATTTTGTATTTAAAATTAGATTTTTTTTTTTTTTTTTATAATTAAACTTAATTTTTTTTAAATTAATTTGTTTTTAAATTTTTTTTATTTAATATTATTTAATATTTTTATATTTTTTTCAATTTTCAATTTTTAATTGATTTTTAAAGTTTTTATTTTTTTTCTTTTATATTTAAAATTTATTTGTTTATTTGTTTATTTATTAAAATTTAATATTTTTGTTTTTAAATTTAATTAGTTATTTTAATATATATATATTTTTTTAAATTTAATAAAATCTGATCTATATACATATTTTAATTTAAGTTCATATATATATTTTATTTTTTGTAATTTAAATTTAATTTATTTTCTATAGTTTATTTGTGTTTCTAATATATACTGTTTTAAATTTAATATTTTCATTGTATTTTATTTTTATTTTTTATTTTTTTTACTTTTAATTTAAATAATGTTTTCTTTTTTTTAATATTTTTATTTTAAATTTTTAAATTTATTAAAATTTAATATATTTCCTTAAATTTAATTTTTTGTTTTAAATTATTTTATTTTTTAAAAATTTAATAAGCATTTTCTTTTTCTTTTTTAAATTTAATTTCTATATTTTATTTTTTATAATTTCCTTCTTTTTTTAACTTTTTTTTTTTTAATTTAATATTTTTATTTTGCTTTTATTTTTATTTTTTAATTTCTATATTTTTTAAAATTTCAATCTTAGTTTTTTTTTGTTTATTGTTTTATTTTTTTTTCCTTAAATTTTAGGTTTTTTTTAGTGTTTGAATTAAAATTTTTATTTTGTTTTATCTTCATATATTTTTAAATTTTAAGCTTTTAAATGTTTTTATTTTTTAAATTTATTTTTTTCTTAAATTTTAGGTTTTTTTTAATGTTTGAATTTTAAAAATTAAAAAATGTTATTTCTATTATTAAAAATGCGAAAAGTGTGACACAATTTTTTTTTTGTTATTCCAACATCAACTTGTTTTGTTTTGAGGGTGTTTTTTCAATCATTTTTTCAAGAAACAATTTTGTTTTTACCATAATTTTATAAAATGTTGAAATTTGACCTTAAAAAAAAACAAAGTGCGTTCTGGAAGACACTTTTTTTTTTGGGGGTGTTTTTTCAATCCTTTTTTCAACAAACAATTTTGTTTTTAGCATAATTTTAGAAAATGTTGAAATTTGACCTTCAAAAAAAAATAAGTGCGTTCTGGAAGACACACTTTTTTTTTTGGGGGTGTTTTTTCATGTTTTTTGAGAGTTTTTGGGCTAGAGTTCCCGTTTTGAGGTCAGGTTACCTATTTCATCGGTAACAGTGTTAAAAGAAGTAGCCAAGAAAAATAATATACCATCCCTAGTTCATTGTATTGAAGAGGGTTGTTTCAATGGTAATAAAGGCAACATCTAATCCCTAGACATGCCATCATTATAGCAACAGAGAGTGGAAAAAGTGGGCAGACCTAAGAGTTGTTCATAAACGGAGTTGCGAACAACTGAACAAAGACCCTATGAGTTGGTTGCCTTAAAGGAAAAATGAGAAGCAAGAGGGTAGATTGACTTGGAGCCAAGTTTAGTGACCTAAAGGAGCAAATATCACTGATATAGGTAGATTTAGAAGCCAAATATTAGGAAGAAAAAGGACCCACTAGATGTGTTATGGACATGTGGACTAAAAGGGCTACAGGGCACCACATCAGCAAGTAGTTCAAGAGTGTTAGTTTTGTAGCATAGGAGGTGTTCTAGTCTCAAAACTTTATGGAGAGGCTAAAACACAGGAGTTCCACAAAACCCAAAAATCATTTTTGAAAATTCCAACTAGAAGTGTCTCAATTATATTATTATCTAATTTTCAAATATTTCCTAAGTATAAACTTAGAATTTTTTTTAATTAATCAGTATTAATTGAGAAAGGTGAGAATTCTCTAGAAACTCACACAGATTGACTAGGAAAACATCTCACTCATTGATTAAGTTTTAATCTTGGTCGTTGGATTCCCATAGTGACATTATAAGACAAAGTCAACGGGTAGATGGAGGAACACACTTGAGATTGGTTTCCCTGGGTAGTTCAATTTCTCCCTAGAACATCCGTAGTTTCCAGAAGAGTTTGATCTAGAGAGGGGAAGCAGAGATAGAGAGGGGCAGAGATAGTGAGTCCAAAGGAAGTTCTCCAGTTATGGAGAGTCAACAATTTGATCCAGTTGAAGAGGAAGGCAATTTCATTTCCAGAGGTCGGTAAGTTTTCCCGAGGGTTAGAGAAGCACTTTCCCAGTTAGCAGCAGGCAGGATGGTTAGATTGGCAACCGATTTAGGCAGATCATGTGATGGTTTGTGCTAGGGTCATGCAGGGCCTGGGCAGAGTTGGTTGGAAGACTATATTTTCATAGGTAATCAAGTGTCGTGATTGCTCAGAGAGAGGGTAAAATCCCTCATACAATTTTTTCCAATATCTATCTTGGATAGATTCGCCAGTTTGATGATATTTATTACACTCGATATTTCTCATTGTTGCTTAATAATAAAACCCTCAATTGTTGCACCTATTTTCCCAAGTTGCATATTTCTGGGGAATTTTGTTAAAAAATAATTGTGTCATGTATTTTTTTATGTGTGTGTTATCATTTCTCAACTTGTAGCGCTTTTATTTTATGCAATATTTTATTTGTGAATATTCTAGTGTGATTAATTCATTTTTGATGTAGCAATAAACTGCTAAATTAATGTTGTTAGAATTAATTACTTCCAGTTGTTTCAATAACATTCTAATGGTGAAATTTTTACTTGGTATTAGAGCAAGGTTGAGAGACAATGAGCTCATAAATGAAGGGAAAAATTAGCGGCTCAGAGGGATTTGAAGAAAATGATTTTTCTAAGGGTCATGAGGGTTCGCTTAGTTGAGCTGCAAGATTCACACGAGATCACCTAGAAAAACCACACAAGAAGCTCGAGAATTCTTTGTACAGTTGCAAGGCATGCAATTACATACATAAAAGTCGCAAGTGCACACACAGGTAGAGGTGGGAAGATCAGATTTTTGCAGAGCAGATTCCTAGTTTGGGCATAGAGGGTTTTGCAGGTGTTTGCAGTAGCATAACAATATCGTGTGGTAGAGAAAGTGCACACACAAATGTAAATTTCCCTCAGAGGGTTTATAGCCTAAAAATCCAAATTTCCAATTGCAGTCAGCAGTAGCTATAAGTAGATTTTCTCACTCTAGAAGGGAGTGAGAATAACATATTCAATAGCCAAGTAGGTGAAAGGGAAAGTTTTCCATTTTAGTTTAAGAGATGGTCACAACTAGGCTTATAGATAAGGGTAGGTTGAAAGAGGGCATCCAACTATATCATTTGGAAGGCCAAGATTTCCTTCCCACTCAATAATTTTGTGTAAGTATGAAATGATGCAGATCAAATGAAGGAATACACGAAAGAGATGGAAAAGGCGAAGTGAATGATCCTAGATGGAGTTTGGGACCATATAGTTTGACATATATCTAGAAAGAATACTGCCAAGGAGGTGTGGAATGTTGTTGCTCAACTATATCAGAATCCTTTCGAGCAATGGAAGCTGTTCCTAAAATAGAAGTTGAGAACCTTAAGATGTATAAGGGTGAAGGCAGTGATCCCTTTGTCACAAAAGTTAAGGAAATCTGAGATCATCTTGGAGCAGTTAGGGAGGATCCTCACGACACAGATCTTGTACATTTAGCATTGAACAATGCCTCATAGGACTAGGAGATCTTTGTTCAAGGAATTTTGGGACAAGATACCCTACTTAGGTGGGACAGGATGTGGTTAGACTTGCAACAGGAGGAAATGAGGTGAGCGCTTATGAAGACCTCCATCAGTGGAAGCATTAGTAAGGGTTCGAAGGGTGAGAAGGAGGAGGAGAATGTGGCTCTTATATCAAAGGGTCCTAGTCAAGGGCAGGGAGAGAATAAGAAGAAGAAGGACCTATCTATGGTCAAGTGCTTCAGGTGTGGGAAGTTTGGCCACTATAATACTCAATGTCCTCAAAGAAGAAATGACAATAGGAGAAGTAGGACTAGGCGACAACTTCCATGGAGATAGACAAATTGTCCTCCAAGTTGGATGAATATTTTAACATGTTTGCAGCTATACATCCAAGAGTGAGGTGGAGTGATATGGATTTATAGTCTCGGAGTTGTGTAGATTTGGGCAGAGTTCATAGAGGTATATTCTTCCTCATGTATCATTACCTGACTACAAGGGCCCACAATATTCAATAGTAGGATGGATTAATGTCAGTTGATACAGTCAAAATCTAGAGTGATAGTTGCAAACTAGTAATAATCAGTTGTAGAGGATCACAAATCAATGTTGGCACAGCGTAAGTTTGCACAGTGCAAAGTCAACAACACAAATTCCCAAGTGGACAGTGCAGAAGGTAGTAGCAGTTAGATACTCATGAGACAAATGCAACAAAAAGACATAGTTGGTTCAATATTTCCAATGCTTCTTAGTTGCAGTAGTTGTAGGAGCAAAAAAAATAGATGAGAGGGAGTTGTAGTGTAGATGCATAGTTGGCAGCAGTATGACAATGTTAGTAGCAACAAAGATGTAACATCAGAGTTTCCCAGTGGTTGGTGGGTAGTGGTAGGCAGTCAGAGTGGCCAAACATCAACATCGTATATAAAGGGTGATGCAAATACATGGTGTTGTAGTAGCACCACACTAAAACACCTTTCTCGCTAAGAGGGAGTGTTATTTTTTATAGCATCGAAGGTTTTCTAGCCTCAAAAATTTGTGGAGAGGCTAAAACAAGGGAGTTCTCGAAAACCCATAAATAGTTTTTGGAAATTCCACCTAGAAGTATCTCAATTAGATTATTAACCAAATCTTAAATATTTCCTAAGTCTAAACTTAAGAAAACTAGTTAATTAATCAATATTAATTGGCAAAGGTAAGAATTATCTAAAAACTCACACAGATAGACAAGGAAATAATCTCAGCCATTGATTAAGTTTTAATCTTGGCCGTTGGATTCCCAAAGTGATATTATAAGAAGAAGTCAATGGGTAGATGGAGGAACGCACTTGAGATCGATTTCCTTGGATAGTTCGATTTATCCTTAGAGCAACACAAATTTATGGAAGAGTTCGAGCCAAAGAGGGGAAGAAAATATAGAGAGGGGCAGAGGCAGTGAGTCTGGAGGAAGTTCTCTAGTTTCGGAGAGTCATTAAGAGAAGGCCAAAAAATTTCTCCACGGGGATGCGCAGAGGCAATGTAGAGCCTCAGAAGAGCAATTCGATCCAGTTGAAAAGGAAGAAATTTCAGTTCCAAAGGTCGAGAAAGTTTTCCAAATGGATGAAGAAGCACTTTCGTAGTTAAAAACAGGTAGGACGACTTGTTTGGCAGTTGATTCAAGAAGAGCGTGTGAGGGTCTGCGCTAGGGTGATGTAGGGTCTATGCATAGCTGGTTGGATGACAAGCTTTCAGAGGAAGTTAAGTGTCGGGATTACTCGGAGAGAGGTTAAAATCCCTTCGATAATTTTTGTGAGTATTTCTCTTGGATAGATTATCACTATTGCTTAATAATAAAACCCTCAGTTGATGCACCAGTTTTCCTGGGGAATTTTGTCCAAAAATAATGGTGTCATATTTTTTATGTGTGTTGTAGCATTTCTCAGTTTCCAACGCTTTTATTTTCTGTAGTATTTTATTTGTGCATATTTCAGTGTGATTAATTCGTTCTTGTTGTAGAGATAAATATCTAAATCAATTATCAGTTAGAAGAATTAATTCTAGTTGCTACAATAAAAATTTCAGTGGTAAAATTTTCACAAAGAGTTGTCTTGTTCATGGTAGATTAACTCTCAAAGTATTGACACAACCACCTAGTTTTTTACTTGTATCAGGATGATTGTAAAGGGACATTATCCTTGATATGGGTGCCCTATAATATTGTATTATAGTTTTTAATATAACAAAGAAGGGTTTAAAAAGCTAAAAATTGTCATGTGCACTAGCTCATTCACTAGTGTGTGTAGATTCCATTGTTTAAAGTAGGATGGTTGTGGCATTTGAGTGTGTTTGTGTTAGAGACTTTAGTACCAAACCCAAATTCTCACGTGTCATGTAAATTCAACATTATGCACCATGTCAAGGATGTAGTGGTACTTGATCTCAATATGTTTCAACCTAGCATGGAACATGGGATTCTTTGGTTATCATAGTGTATCACCATCCGTTCCAAATATTGGTAGAAAAATCTTGTAAACAACCTCCAGAGCCATAAAGCTTCGATACAAGCCTCTTTGGCTTTGATGTACTCTGCTTTATAATTGCTAAGTGCAATCAACCTCTATTTCATGGTCATCCACGATATTATAGAAGATCCAAAAATGAAGCATACTGTCGACTTACTCTTCAAATATTCAACACTTTCTGCCCAATCAACATTTGCATGTCCCTAAAGTTGTACATCCTTGTTTGCAACACATATCAATCCATAATTCACTGTACCACACAAATATCTCAAAATGTGCTTTGTTGCAATCCAATGCTAATGTCTGAGTTCAACTTGCAACTGGATCATTGTGTTCACAGTAAAGCATATGTCCAACCAGGTGTTAAATAAATACATCAACAAACCAATCAATCATCGATACATAGATGGATCTACCAATCTAGAGTTAGAGACTCTTAACTTATTCAAGTTAGTCACCATGGGTGTCACTAGGGATTTTCAATCCATTAGACTAAATATCTGAAAGATATTTAACACATAGTTTCTTTGACCAAGAAAGGATTCACCAGGTTTCTGCCATAATTATAATCCCAAGTAATAATGCATCAACCCAATATCCTTCATATCAAACTCATAAGCCAATTGCTTCTTGCACTAAATGATAAGATGCTCGACACCTATTAGAAATAAGTGATCAACATATAATAATAATATCACAGGTGCATTCTTCACAACCTTAAATTAAAGGTTTGGATCGACTTCACTCTTAGTAAATCCCAGTCTCGTCAGATATTCTCGATATGAGTATAACAAGCTCTTTGATATTCCTTGAGTCCATACAAGGCCTTCTTCAACGTGAAAACATGAGATTTATTTCCGAATACCTCAAAGCCTTGATGTTTCTCTATATACACCTTTTCCTCGATCACACCATTGAGGAAAGTAGTCTTCACATCTATCTAGTGTTGCAATTTCCATCCCAACGAAGCAACAAGAAAAATTATTGGACTGATGGAGGTGTCTTTGAAAAATGGAGCAAAGGTCTTTTTTTTTTCCCAAGAAAACAATTTTCCATTATAAATAAGAAAAATTACATGTTATATTTTTGCAACTGCTCTGTGCAATATCAAAGCAAGCAACTATGTTCAGAATATATCATCTAGCATAAGCTAGTCAATCTATCAGCTAATGCTAACTAAGTACATATAATAATATAATCACATAATAATACTAAGTAAATATAAGCATATAATAATATCCGCCTAAAAAAATAAGTACAAAATAGGACCAAAAATGTGCAATCATCCAGATTGCCGCAGGATCCTCCAGGTATTCTATAAATGGTCGATGATAGTACTGATAGGTTTGAGCCCCTGTATGTTCTGCTATGTGCCATCTGCCCCATGCTAATTGTGTGGCTTCCTTGGATAATCTATCAGCCACCTGGTTCCTCTGTCTGAAAATGTGAGAGACAGTATGAGCTCAAAAAATTCTTTAAGTAAATAAACCTCTTCCAGTAATGCTCTAAGAAAGTGTGTATGACATCGAGCTTTCAGATTGAACAAATCAATAATAATTTTGGAGTCTCCAAATATCTGTATCCTGCTGCACTCATGTTCCCTGGAAAATTGTAGTAGAAGTTTAAGGCTGATTAGCTGAGCATAATTGTTTGTTCCAGGGCCAAGGTCCATTTTGAGATGGAAGTGGTGATTAGAGTTGATATGAAGAACAACACCCCCTCCGCATCCCTGATTATTTGCAGCTCCATCGAAATATGCCCAAGGTATGCTATGGTCTATCTGTTCTGATATAATATTCCTGATGTTGGGAGTAGGGGCATCATTAGGGATCAATTGATAAATGGAGACAACACACCTACAGACCTGCAACAAATCCACAACCATCTATCTGAAAATGATCTGGTTCAGACTCATCCAGATGCCCCAATTAATTAGCAATGGAAGATTCCTGAGCCTGTAAGGGCAGGCCTCCTTCCACAAAAGCTCCAAAGCCTCATGAATGGTATTCCCCACCCAGGAAGTAGTACACCCCACAACATCACAAGTATACTGCCAAATCAACTTGCTAGCCGCACACTTAAGGAAGAGATGGTTAACATCTTCCGTGTGCCAGAGACAGAGATCGCACCAGGAAGGACCCTGATAAGATCGCTGGGATAAATTGGCTTCTGTCGAAATGTAATTAGTCAATGTGCACCACATCGGAAGTCTCGATTTGGGAGGCACTTGTAGCTTCTGTAGTGCGAACCACCACCATATAGGGGCCTGTGGTTCCAAAGTACAACATAGCAACTTATAACCATCTTTTGGAGTATAAAGGCAATTGGGTGCGACTGTCCAAATTATCTCATCATCCTTGATGGTCAATCGGATATTTGAAGCCTTGAGAGCGCGGATATATCTATTCCACTCAGTCCTCCATGGCGCAGGGATATTCAACGAGTGTGCAGAGAGCCAGGCTTGTGATTCTCAAGTAGTAAGGAGAGGGTCAGCAATATGAGATAAAAAGAGGATACCAGACGAGGCCAAGTGCTATTTGATACCATCCTATAGTCTGTAATTTGTACCACATCTCGACCAGACATCCAAACTAATCTGAATCTTTTCCCCAGATCCAACATGCCAGGCCAGCCCCTGTTTAATGAGAGATATATATCTTAAAATAGCCTTCCATATAATAAAAGCGTTTTGTTGATACAATGGACACCCCTTGATCCAATCCAAAGTGGACAGAGGAGCAATATATTTGGAGTAGGTCACCCTCTTCCACAAGCTATTTCTAACTAGTAGATGCCAACCCAGCTTTGCCACAAGAGCCGTAGCGAAACTGTTTAAATCCTTGAGTCCCTAGCCTCCCCCGACCTTTGGTTTAGTGATCTTATTCTAAGCAATCCAAGCAAAAGGTCGACCTTCTCTGCAACCTCTCCATAAGAACCTCTGACAAATAATTTGAATTATGGAAGTCACCCCTTTGGGTCTCCATGCCAGTGCCATCCAGTAGACAGGTATGGCTTCCTGGACTGATTTAATAAGAACTAGTTTGCTAGCTTTGGAAAGCCAACGCTGTTGCCAGATGTTTATTCTGTGATTAACCTTAGCCACTAGCCAATTCCAGTCTTGTATACAGTAGTCATCTGGAAGGAGATGGAAACCAAGGTACTGCAATCCATCCTCCAGTCTCCTACAGTCAAAATGGTATAACCCCAGGGCCTGCCTGCGCTCGGTAGCAGAACAACGAACCATAATGATGGTGGCTTTGTGTTGATTGGGGCTCATACCTATTGCCAAACTGAATAATTTGAGGATCTTGTGAAAATGGGAGTTATCCTGACAAGAGCCATTCAAGAAAATGTTGAGATTTATAATAATCATTTAGAGAAAATCTCATAAATATGACAACAATGGGATTTGTTGCTAAATTGACTACATCTAATCCTGATGTGGAGTTATTGCATCCTATTTTGTTGTGATTGAATTTGTGATTCAGTTTCTACTCCCAGCTATAAAATGTAAGTCCGTAGAGGCAAATGAGCATGAGGGATGTGAGGTGAGTGGAAGAGAAGTGCAGATGAGAAAATCTGTTGTTGTAATTCTTCTGTTGATGAATGAGATTGCCGATGCCTCTGTTTGGTGGACGTAGCCCAGATTGGTTGGGTGAACCACGTTAAATCTGCTGTCTTCATGTTTGAATGATGTGTGTGTTTGATTGTTTATTTAGTTTCCGTTGTGTTAACTTAACAATTGGTATCGGAGTTGCAAAAACGTGGGGTCTGTATACGTTTTATTCATGGACTGCACGCAGAGAGAAAGACTGTGTGGAGCTCGAAATTAATGGCATAGAACATTCATTCGTTGAAGCCGTGAGTTGAATCCATAACCCATAGTAAATAACGTGGAAGATTGATGGCATGCGTAGATCGAACTGTGTGAAATTGTGATCTTCAACGAGTGGAGGTCTGTGCAAATGCTCGCAGCGTTAAGAGGTAGAAGATTCGATTTTTTTCAGAGATTCAATTTTCTTGACCGACGTGCTAAATAGGAGCAGTGAACCATTTTTCTGAGACCCTGCATGTAAAACGGTGGGTCCATATTTTATGTGTAATCTGTTTACAGTGGGAGAATCAGTTCCCCATTACGTTGACCTGCGTTAACCAGAGTCTGTGTGGAGTCTGTCTGCCATGAGAATCCGCAGAGAAGCCGTGTTGCTTAGTTGTAGAGCCATGGGATGGGGTCTAATTGATTCCTGAACAACGATTTAGAATGGAAAGGTAAAGCTTATGTTTGTTTTTCTTGCACAAATGTATTGAATACTGCGTAATTGCAGTGGAAATCAGAAATTGTTGAGGGGATCGAAGTCTGTAGCAACATAGTATTGCGTAATTGCTGTGTTAACGCTGAGCAACGAAGCCGTGGAGCATTTTCTATTTACCATGACTGTGAGTTGGTTTAGAGATTCATTCCGCTACGACAAAAGGTTCAAAGTTTTGAATAATATTTAGTTGCAGAAGGTTCATAAAAACGAGTGAAATGCCATTTAAAAATCAGTTCAACGGTTCATAAAGTAAATGCCATTTTATAAATTGATTTTTTTTTTTGAAATGCCAATATATATCGATTTATTGTTTCATATACCGTGAGTGCTGGTGCCAATATATCAATTTATATATTTTTTGATATATGGTGGCACTTTAATAAATCAATATAGTGTTTATAAGGTGGCACTTTATTGACTTAAAAGTTTATGAAATATGCATTTTTTGTAGGCGAAGGGAAATTTTATTTTATTATTATTATTTTTAATTTTTATTTATTTATTTATTTATTTTTTAAATAAAGTGCATTTTGAATCAAAATTAATATTTTTGATTAAAAAAAAAATAAAAAATCTTGATTTATTAAGATTTGCGATTGGAGATTTTGTGACACGAGCTACTCAACATGGCAAAAACACAAAGTGCTCGATTTGAGATCAAGAAGTTCAATGGGAAAAACAACTTCGAGATCTGGAAAGTTAAAATGCATGATCTACTCGTGCAACAAGGCGTGGCGAAGGCACTTTTGGGCAAATCCAAACAACCTCTCGCCATGACAGATGATGAATGGAGTGGCATGGATGACAGAGCACTGGGTGGCATATGGTTGTGTTTGGCGGATGATGTTTTGTTTAACATCGTGTCAGAGAAAACTGCTGCTAGTTTTTGGACAAAGCTTGAAAAGTTGTATATGAAAAAATCCTTAACCAATAGGATTATTCTGAAGAGACAGTTGTACAGCTTGCGCATGAAGGAAGGTACGAAGATAATTGATCATATGAATACCTTTAATACTCTCTTGGTGCAGTTAGAAAGTATAGATGTAAAATTTGATTCAGATGATAAAGCTGTAACTTTATTATGCTTGTTGCCCGAGTCATGGGATCATTTTGTTACTTCTATAAGTCTTAATTCATCATAAACCCTTGAGTTTGATGATGTTTTTGGAGCTTTGCTATTTGAAGAAATAAGGAAAAGGTCAAATTTAGAAACCTCTACATCAGAAGCAATGATGGTTAAAGGTCGTTCTAAAGAAAGATGCTTCAGTAAGCAGAACAATTTGCGATCAAAATCGAAAGGGAAGAAGAGTAAGGTAAAGTGATGGTTTTTTGGCAAATCGGGACATTTGAAGAAGGACTGTTGGAAGAGACAGCAAACATCCAAAGGAGACTCTTCGACAGAGAAGAAAGAAGCAAACACGACAGATATAGTTTCAGCATCCATTTCAGGTATGAGTGATGAAGTGTTATTAGTTAGTTTGTCTAATCATGATCAACATTGGTTGTTAGATTCTGGTGCGTCAAATCACATGTGCATTCATAAAGAGTGGTTTAAATCTTATAAATCAATCAATGATGGAGTGGTTTACATGGGAAATGATGTCTCATGTAATATTGTGGGAATTGGAAGCATCCAGATTAAAATGTTTGATGGGACAAATAAAATATTAACTGATGTAAGACACGTACCTGAACTTAGAAAAAACCTCATTTCTCTAGGATTGCTAGACACAAATGGATATAAAACCTTTATTCAAGGTGGAGTAATGAAAGTTTATAAAGGAATTTTACTAGTAATGAAAGCAAGGAAGGTTGGAAATCTTTTTTAGTTAGAAGGAAGAACAGAGTTAAATCATGCTTCTATAGTATCTGAAAACGACAGTAATTCTATTCGTCTATGGCATCAACAGTTGGGCCATATGAGGGAAAGAGGATTAAAAATTTTATCTGATCGTAAGTTACTTCCTAGTTTAAAATCTTCTAAGTTAGGTTCTTGCAAACATTGTATATATGGAAAACAAAGCAAGCAGAAGTTTAAAACTGGAAAACATACTAGTAAGGGAATCTTTGATTATATCCATTCTGATGTTTGGGGTCCATCTCCTACAATCTCATATGGATGATCGTCATATTTTGTATCTTTTATTGATGATTTCTCTAGAAAAGTGTGGGTCTATATGTTAAAGAAATTTTTTGATGTACTCACAGTTTTCAAACAGTTTAGAGCATTAGTAGAAATCATCACTGGAAGGACCATTAAATGTTTAAGAGCTAACAATGGTAGTGAGTTTACTTCAAAGGAAATTGATAATTATTGCAAGGAGGCTGGGATCGAAATACATAGAACTACTGCTTATACTCCTCAGCAAAATGGAGTTGCTGAACGCATGAACAAGACTCTCTTAGAGAGAGTGAGAAGTATGCTTAGTAACGCCAATTTGTAGAA
This sequence comes from Pinus albicaulis, assembly GCA_034641835.2. Classification (NCBI taxonomy): domain Eukaryota; kingdom Viridiplantae; phylum Streptophyta; class Pinopsida; order Pinales; family Pinaceae; genus Pinus; species Pinus albicaulis. Next base: position 1,469,017,949 of record CM076582.1, read on the forward strand.
GGAACTATGGACAGAAGCGGTTTCTACGGCTTGTTACTTGATAAATCGATCACCATCAACTGCAATAGGATGAAAATTTCCTCAAGAGGTATGGAAAGGTCATCCTTGTGATTATTCTAAACTGAATTTTTTTGGTTGTGATGCATATGCTCTAATTCCGAAACATCAGCGTTCTAAATTAGATCCTAAATCAAAAAGATATATCTTTGTTGGACATGGTGACGGGACTAAGGGATACAGGTTGTGGGATCCTACTACTCACAAGATCATCAATAACAGAGATGTTAGATTCAATGCATCTTCACTCGATAATCCAGATGTAGATGATAAATTGAAACAGGATAATGTACCTAAGTTTCAACATATTCAGTTTGAAACTAGTTCAAATACTGATGATAGTCCAGATGAACAAGTTTCACATGCAGATCACGAGGAAGTTCCTACAAATAATAATCAGCAAATTGTGGAAGTACCAGAAATATCTTTAAGGAGGTCCACGAGAATCAGACGTCCTCCTAAAAGGTATGATGATTATGTTACTTCAGTTGCTTTAATCGCTAATGATGATGAACCTTTGTGCTATCAGAAGCTGTAGAAGGTTCTAACAGTAACAAGTGGAAAGAAGCTATGAAGGATGAGATGAAGGCATTAGAAAAGAATGCCACATGGGATCTGGTAGAACTTCCTAAAGATAGGAAAATTGTGGTATGTAAATGAGTTTACAAATTGAAAAGGGGTGTTGATGATACAGAAGACAAGTACAAAGCAAGGCTGGTCGCAAAAGGTTTTTCTCAGAAATCTGGAATTGAATTTCATGAGATATTTTCACCAGTTGTTAAAATTGTTTCATTTCAGATTATCTTAGCATTAGTTGCTTTACTTGATTTATAATTACAACAATTAGATGTTAAAACTGCATTTTTACATGGAGATTTAGATGAGGAGATTTACATGGAACAATCGGAAGGGTTCGTTCAAAATTGCAACAAGAAATTTGTTTGCAGGCTCAAGAAATCATTGTATGGTCTGAAGCAGTCATCTCGACAATGGTACAAGAAATTTGATTCTTTCATGATGAGTCAAAATTATATAAGTGAATATGATCATTGTGTTTACTTTAAGAAATTGAGTAATGTCAAGTTCATTATATTAGTGTTATATGTTGACGATATGATTTTAGCAAGCAAAAGCATAACATAGATCAACAGGTTAAAGGCTTAGATGGCTAGGATGTTTGATATGAAAGATCTAGGAGCAGCAAGACAGATTTTGGGCATGGAGATTTTCAAAGACAGGAGCAATGGTAAGCTATGGTTATCACAATAGAAGTATATTGAGAAAATACTTTTGAGGTTTGGTATGAACAATGTGAAACCAATTTCAGTCCCTTTAGCTTCCCATTTTAAGATTTCTTCAAGTTTATGTCCTAACACAAATGAAGAAAAGGAATATATGTCGCAAATTCCATATGCCAATGTAGTAGGTTGTTTGATGTATGTGATGGTTTGTACACGACCAGATATTTCACATGCAAATGGACTTGTTAGCAGGTATATGGAAAATCCAGGAAAAGAACACTGGTCAAGAGTGAAATGGGTGCTTCAGTATTTGAGAGGCACAAGTGATTATTGTATCACTTATAACAAAAGTAGTGAATTTGTTTGCGGATGTGTTGATTTCGATTTTGCAGGTGATTTGGATAAGAGAAGGTCAACTTCAGGATATGTCTTCACTCTTACAAGTGGAGCTATAAGCTAGATGTCAAAGCTACAAAACATTGTTGCTTTATCCACTATAGAAGTAGAATACATAGCTGCTTCACATGCTTGCAAAGAAGCGGTTTGGTTAAAAGGTTTATTTAGTGAGTTTGGTAGGCTGCAGGACAACATCAAGTTATTTTGTGATAGTCAAAGTGCAATTCACTTCGCTAAAAATCCGGCCTATAATAGTAAATCAAAGCATATACATATCAAATACCATTTTGTAAGACAGGTTATCACTGAACGGGGAGTCTCTCTTGAAAAAGTGCATACAAAGGAAAACTGTGCAGACATGTTCATGAAACCAATTTTATTAGAGAAGCTACGATGGTGTCTTGCTTCTCTCGGCTTGCAGAAAATAAAATAAAAATAATAATGGAACAGGGTATTAGGCTAATTGTTGTCAAGGTGGAGATTGTTGAGATTTCTAATAATAAGTTAGAGAAAATCTCATAAATATGACAACAATAGGATTTGTTGCTAAATTGACTGCATCTAATCCTGATGTGGAGTTATTGCATCCTATTTTGTTGTGATTGAATTTATGATTCAGTTTCTACTCCCAACTATAAAATGTAAGCCCGTAGAGGCAAATGTGCATGAGGGATGTGAGGTGAGTGGAAGAGAAGTGCAGATGAGAAACTCTGCTGTTGTAATTATTCTGTTGATGAATGAGATTGCCGATGCCTCTGTTTGGTGGGCGTAGCCCATATTGGTTGGGTGAACCACGTTAAATCTGCTGTCTTCATGTTTGAATACTGTGTGTGTTTGATTGTTTATTTAGTTTCCGCTGTGTTAACTTAACATAAAATAATAACGTCATTGACAAATAATAAATGGGTCAGTTGTATAATATCGTTTAAAAATATTCCACGAATGGAGCCTTCCTCCCTGGCCTTGGTTAATAAGGATGATAATACTTCCATGACCAAGAGGAACAACAATGGCAAGAGTGGAAATCCTTGTCTAAGTCCTCTCCTCTCATGAAATAGATCTGAAGCAACCCCATTGATCAGAATGCTAAAAGAGGAATTGGTAATGCACCCCATGATACATTTAGTGAAAGAGTGAGGGAAACCTATATGAATCAATATGAGATGTAAATAATCCCAGTTGACACAGTCAAATGCTTTGGCCAAGTCAATCTTGAGTATGGTATATTTTAAGTTCTTGAGCTTGATGGAGTGGAGGGCCTCTTGAGATGTACCAATGGCGTCATGGATTTGTCTTTGATGAAGGAAAGAAAATAGTTCTTGACCAATATGGGTGGAGATAATAGGCATGATATGGTTGGAAATAACCTTGGAAATAATCTTGTATATGCAGTTACAGAGAGAGATGGGTCGGTAGTCATTAAAAGTGATGGGCTTCTTAGCTTTGGGTATAAGGGAAATGAAGGTGGCATTGAAACCATCATAAATCTGGCCGGAGGTACGGCTATGCTCTATAACCAGTAGTAGATCCTTGCCCAGAAGTTCAAAGAAGGAGAGATAAAATTCAATATGCCACCCATCAGGTCCGAGACTTTTGTCTTTCTTGAACCATCTTAAGATCCCTTCAATTTCACCCAAAGTGATCGGTGCATTAAGATCCTCCCTTTGGTCGTCCTCCACAAATTTGTGTAGAGATCTAGCGATCTCCATGATTTCTATTATATTGGCATTCCCAAGAGCCCGATAAAGTCTAGAGAAATGATCAATGCCCATTTCTGCCAATTGAGCATGGGAGTTTTCCACCCTGCCAGCAATGTCCGAAAGGTCCCATATGGTGTTTAAAGTCCTGCGCCCCTTCGCACATTGCTAAAATAATTTTGTGTTCTCGTCCCCCACCTTTAGCCAAATTTCCCTGCTTTTGAGACGCCAAGTCTCCTCCTGAACCTTGAGAATTTTGGCTCGTCCAAATTCTAATGCCACCAATTTGTCTTTTGCTTCTGATGAGCTGAAACCCTTTAGGTCTGGACCAGTTAACTCACCAATCTCTTTTTCAATGTTCTCAAGAGATTCCTTCTCTCTGATTTTCTTACTTCTGGCCCAGGTAATGGTTGAAGCCTTGAGTTTGGCTAGATTATCATAGAAAAAACTTGGCGGATTTTGATCAGGGAGTAGTTCACAATGAACCCACTCTTTTGTAACCAAAGACCGGAATTCCAGATCCTCCAACTAGACTTTTTTGAATTTGAATGGTGATTTGGGCTTTTGATAACCCTTTCGAAATTCAAAATATATAGGAGAATGATCTGAGCTCCCCCCAGTTCCCACCCATTGCCTAACAAAATCAAGATGATCCACTAATGCAGATTTGATGAGGAATCAATCAAGTCGCCTGGCCAGGGCCGCATTGCCTGTCCTCCTATTCCTCCAAGTCGGGAGCTTCTTGGCCATAGCCAAGTCCAAAAGCTCAGTGTCATTAATTAAATTGTGAAAAAAGTCAGATAGGGTATCTGGAATGGCATTTGGACCCCAAGAATTAGATAGCCCAATAGAGAAATTAAGGTCACCTCCCATAATGATTTTCTCCCGATGCATGATGGAGCTTTGCATCCAATTTTGCCAAAAAATCTCATGGTGGAGGCAAGGACCATAAATGTTAATGAGAGTAAGAAAATTTTTAGAGTTCAAGGTGTATATATTAGTGCCAAGAATGCCTTCCCTGGCCCACCAAATGTGAATTCGAATATTTTTTTGTTGATTCCAATAGCACAACCACCAGATCTGCCTTTGGCATCAATCGTTTGGAAGGTCCAGTCTGGAAAAATTACCTGCAAAGTTTGAGAGACAGTGGCACCAGGCCCAAATGTTTCTTGTAGAAATAATACATCAATCCTCACATGCTCCAGTAGATCTCTAAGGGCAAATTTTTTCTCAGGGCTGGCTAACCCCCTACAATTATAGGAGAGGCAGATCATTAATCATTGCATACCCAGGTGTTCTTTGCTCTAAGAACCCACTTAATTGAAAATTGAGTCCCTGCCAAAAATTCCATGCCAGCTTTCTTGATAACCTTATTCATATGAGAGGGTCTCCCCCTTGCTGATCGCAGGCAATAGCCCGAGGAAAACTCTCCCAGCCCCAAGGACAAGAATGCAAGGTTACGAGAGGACGATCTGAGGTTGTAGGAGTGCCCCCTAGAATAATCCTCACATAAATGAGCTGAAAGAGGAGATGATACATTAGTCGAGGAGATGGGGCAAGGGCTCGGGACAGAAAGGGGGGCTGATACAACCGGGCAATTTATGTCTTGTATAAAACCACACATAGATAATGTGCCGAGCGGTGCATCAGAACAAACAATACAAACAAATAAAGAAATAGATGAAATATGTGAAATGCGGCAGGAGATAGGAATACCCGGAGGCGTACTCATGAGTGTGGAGGTAGAAGTACTGACAATATGAGTCCACGAGCCAGTTGCAAGGTGATCCAAGTGATCAACATCCGAAATATTATATGCTGATTTGTCCGGGTCGCCTCGACCCTTTGATGCACCCCTGTCTTCAGTATGTGTATCCATATGAACAAGAGTCTTGGGAGGAGCCCCCACCGCATCCATAAGAGGTTATTATTTGTACAAATGCCCCACAACATGGCATATCCGATATCTGAAGGGCACTCCTTCATAATCCAACAATTTCTCCCACACCTCATTGTTGAAATGAATATTATAGGCTTCATGAAGTCCATCCCTAGTGTCTAAGAAAACCGGAATTCTGGCCATCGAAATGTTCCCAGTATCCAGAAAATACCTATCATGATCTAAGTAGGTACCCAGATCATCCTCAATGGCATTGAAGAGCGCACCGGTCCAGAAATGAAGATGGAAACCAGGTAGTCTAACCTAGATAGGACTCGCCCCTGCCTTCTCCTTGTCAGGGTCAAAAAGGGGCGTCCACCGTTTCAACAGGACGAGATTCATTTCAATGTGCCAATATCTGGATAGTACCCACTCCACCATCTCGGCCTGAGAAAAAATCAGTGAGAACCATCCCCTGTTCATAATGAGCACACCAGGGATAAATGGCATAAATTTGCCCCAAATCTCAGCTGTCCATAACTTAATCCTCGCACTGGTATATCTACGCCAAGACTCTGCCTACCAGGACAGTCTGAGATTTATGTAAGACCTCTTCCATACTTACTTCGTGCTTGAAAAAAAATTCCTTCTGATTCCAGTTTCTCGTACACTCTTCCCACACTTAGGTCTAGTCGAAGCGTCTCGGACTAGTTCCCCTGCTTCATCAGAGTTCGATGCCCTTATGACCTCAGAAGGATGGGTCGATGTCGGAATTCCCTCGAAACAGCCTGAGGTGACTGTCGAGACAGGAATCTCTAGGGTGGTCTGAAGAGAGGGGGTCAGATTCCCTGCCAGCTGAGTGCATTTATAGAAACTCTGAGATTCTCCTTGAATGAGGGAACATCCCCCAATCGCTTCCAAATAAGCAGGTATGAAATAAGGATCCTTTCTATCCTGCGCTTGATGCTCCCAGACACTTAAGATAGAGGGTGAAGGAATAGAGAAAACCAGAGAGAACGCATTTTGAAGGAGAGGTTCTGAGACCAAATTATCTTTAAACCCCAAAGATGGAGAGGGTATACCTACCGACCCACCAAAACCATCCACCTCGACAAATAGGTTAGAGTCCGTTGTGTCCTCTAGTATGGTGCCACCTGGGCTAGGGCCCTGTGGGTGAGAATGAACATGTTCAACATGTATATCCGAACCGACCGCTTTAAACTCTGCCATACAGCCTAATCACCAGAGCAAAATGGAAGAGAGGGTACCCCATACAAACTCCCAAATACTTTTATATTCTCTCGCTCAGTCCTGAGACCGATGTGGAAAAGAAACGACAATGCAATAAGTGTCGCTGCCACCATGACGACTGTGGATAATCCGAGTTTTACATCTGAAAAACTACACCATAGAAACCTCCAATCCAACACAATAAGTGTCGCTTCCACCATTTAATCGCTAAAAAATCCCGGAGGGACCATTCTTTCTGAAAAGAAATAATGGACCCCGCAAATGTCGGACGGGCGATGTATACTTGCCACATAGAGTTGCAATCTATCCAAATCCAAAGCAGTATATAAAAAAAATTAAAAAAAAACCCCAATACCCGATAGAGATGGTGATACCGAGCCCGAAAAACCTGCAAAGCACTGAAGATCAGAGGGAGTCGCGAAGCATGTATCCCGTGAATCGACTAGCACCCGCTTCGATAAAATAAGAGTAGTGATTGTTTCGAGACAATGTGTGCATGTTCCATGGCAAGGGTTCCTCCAAAGCTAGGGTTCTTCCGCTCCGCTCCGTCCTTCTTCCTCTCCCTCAGAGTAAAGGTCTTGTCATAGTCTTCTCCCTCTTTTTGGGAGAACCCTCTAGCGATGAACCACACCTTGTATTTTTCAATGCACCATCTGTAGCATTCTTAATCGTGTATATCCACTTGGAAGTCACCACTGACTTCCCTTCAAGTCTTGGCACAATCTCCCAGAAATAATTCTTCATGATTGATCAATACTCTTCATTCATCGATTCCTTCCATACTTGTTGGCTAGCTGATTCTTCATATTTGGAAGGTTATTCATCAATTAATTTTTCGTGAGAGCTGCATATCTTGATAAAATCTTAGGTTTCTTCAACTCTCTAGATGTTCCATCAGGAGTTGCATGTCTTTCTGTCTCTTCTACTGTGGATCTAAGCCATGTTGGTCTCTTCTTGATCCCTGGAACAATGACTAGTTATGTTGGATATTGAGGCCCTTCAGGCCTTCTGGTACATTCTATAGAACTTGAATTCTCCTCCCTTGAGGCCTCTTAGTTCACTTCATCTAATAAATATATTAATACTTCCTTAGACTTCCAGTATTCCACTTTCTCATCGAAGGTGACATCTCGTCTGACCTCAATATGTCGTTGCTCTGGAATGTATGCTTTGTAAGCCTTAGATAATTTATTCTATCCAAAAGATATGCATTTCTTTCCTGAAGGCTCAAGCTTGTTCCCCTTATCCTTAGGAATATGAATATATACAAGACAACTAAAGATCCTCGTGTGACCAAATTTTGGCATCCTTTTAGAGAAACCTTCTTCATGATTCATACCTTCCAGAACTTTATGAGTGCTTATATTTTAAATGTACATAACTTTTTGTGTTTCTTCCCCCCATAAGAACAATGGAAAGTAAAAATCATCCAACATGGCCTTGATAGATTCTTCAATGGGCCTATTATTTTGTTTTTCTACACCATTATGTTGTGGATTATATGGGACAATTAGATCCCTCTTAATCCTAGCCTGTTTGTAGAATGCAACAAGGTCCTTTGAGGTGTATTCTCCTTTGTTGTCAGATCTTAGTATCTTGATATTTTTTCATGTCAAGTTTTCCATTTAATATTTGAATTATTAGAGCTTGTTGAATACCTCATCCTTAGTCTTCAATAGATATATTCATGTCTTTCTAGAAAATTAATAAATACATGTCATATAGTACAATGAACCACCAAGCAAATCATACCAAATACTTCAGAATGAATCATGTCCAAATCTTCCTTATATTTGTTGTCACTACTAGGAAATGGTTTTTTGATGTTCTTCCCAAGAGCACAACCGTTGCATACACCATTGTTCTTTATTTGTAGTTCAGGAACCATTAACATTATTTGACTCAACTCAGCCAATGTTCTAAAATGAATATGTCCATACCTTCTATGCCATAACTCACTTGGATTTATTTCGTATGTACTAGTGCATGATTTGGTTGACTTACAATTCTATACAGTCTTCGATCACAGATCCCAATAACCCTAACATCATCTATACTAGAGCCCTTGGACCAAATGAGTACTTTTCCATCCACAAAATCAACTATATCTCCTTTATATTCTAGATAAGAAACAAATACAAGATTATTTTTCAAACCAAATACATAAATAACATTTCCAATATCTACATTGTTACCAAATTCCAACTCTATGGATGCCTTTCCAACTCCTTTGACTGCATATTTTTTATAATATAATAGTTCAGCCCTTTCAAACAACTTCTTTTATGTCATGCTTGAAGAATACCCATGCTCTCCGGTCATGAGCCTTGATGCTCCAATATCTACCAGCCACATGTCATCATCATTTGCAAAGGAACCTGTCAAAGCACAATAGTAAAATAAATCCTTTTCACCTTTGACCTTCTTTGGTTTTTCGTCTTCAACATATGTTGTGGATGCATGTTGCTTCCCTTTTCTCTTCTTGTTATTAGCCATGTTAGAAAAATCTCTCTTGACATGTCAATATTACTGATAGCCATAATATTGGATCTTTGATAAGTCCTTCTTAAAGGAAGAAGATCCTTTTATTGACTTCTTGTGTTGAGGTCCAAACTTTTTCTTTCCTGTTCTCTTGAAACAAGCTAAAAGGGCTTGAACTTCCTCATACTAATGGTCTCCAATCATCAAATTTGCTTCTTCTTGAGCACAAAATGTCCATAGTTGTTAAAATATAGGAGATTCATTCCAACTACTTATTCCTACTGCAAAATCATCCCATGATCTAGGAAGACCATTGAGTGTTGTAATCACTTGTTCTTAATCAGGAATGAATTCTCCAATTGCTTGGACCTCATATATTATTTGAGAAATCCTTATGAAGTAAGAAACCATAATATCATCATTAGTCATCCTTGTATCTCGAAGTTCATTCTTGAAGCTCATTGATTGACCAATGTTCTTGATAGTGTAGAGATTTATTAGGGCATCATATATCTTCTTTGAGGTTTCAAGTATTACAATGTAGGGAACCAAATTATCCCTAATGTAATACAATATAATTCCCATAGAATTTATGTCATCTTCCCTGAACTTGTATTTTCCCGCACCATCTTCTAGTTCAACAACCTTTCCTTTCACAATATCCAAAACCTTGTTCTTGGCAAGAAGAATATCTATTCTAACTTTCCAAGCTCTGAAATTAGATGCTCCCTCTAGCTCGTTTTCAGATTTCATGGAAGAAGCCATAGAAACCATTCTGCAAGAAGAAATTGAATAAAAATATCTCTCTGGTTTTGTCAAGGTGATCTCAATGTTCCCTTCTTCGTTCATCAAAGCTTTGATTCCATATTGATTTTTTTAGTGCAATTAGGGTTAAGAAAATATTTCTGAAATCCTAATAATTACTATCGATGTAGATCTTATTTTAACTTATTACAAATATCATTCAACAATTGTAATTCATAAATTAAACCATAAAGAATAGTGGAATAGTAGAGATCACAACATGCAAAAGAAGACAATATTTACCCTGAGAAAACCCATAAAGGAGAAAAACCTATCAGCCTTCTTCAATAGAGAATTCTCCTTGTTAAATGAAAGACACACATAGGCCTATGGTCAAACCTAGTCTTCTCATCCAAGTCAAGTCACCTAATATTATCATGCAATTTTATTTTCCTATCTGACTCAGAATTTTGACCCTCCTACAATAGTCAGTTGCCCCAGAAATTTCAGCCCCGCAACGGTTGCCCCAATAACCTAGAAATTTTGCCCCTACAATAGTTTCCATAAAAAAACGTGAACCACAGAGAGAGAGACTAATCCACACATGTGATTTTCAAGAGAGAGAGAAAAGGGATATTTCGGCCTCCGTTTTTGTCCTGCTTCATCCTTCTTGTCCTTCACTTGCTTTCCAAGAAATTGTCTTGTGTGAGAGAATGAAAGTGCCCAAATGGAGGAGGTTGAGTTGCCTTTATATAATAGTTTTTCTTGGGTGATTGGACATGTCGCTTGGCTAGGGCTTACTTGACTTAGAGGGAAGTTGACTTGTCACTTTTGGAGCAAAAAATTTCATTACAAGTGTTCAAATATTCAAATTTTCATCTTTAAAAAGTCACAATGGGACTTTGACTCAAAAGATATTTTCATTTTGACTCAAGCATTTATAAATATGCTTTACAATGATGAATACAATTACATCAAGGGACCAAATGTACATTATGAATTCCGACCATAGTTACAAATTCAACATACCGAGTATGTCGGTCTCCAGTGGTTAAAATGATGGCCATAAACACCGATTACCTTCCAATTTTGGATTGGACACACAATGATTTGTGAGGGATAAAGCCTCATATTTTTAGTTCCATTTTGGGGGGGCAGGTCTATCTCATTTGATATCCCTCTTAGATTTCATGCTCAGTAACCATAACCTAGTAGGCTCCAGTCACATGTTTTCATCAACTCTTCCAAAGGTGGCAAGTTATTCTTAAGGGTTTTGTGTTATTGGAAAATCTAATGTTTTGAATCCCTTTCTTGAGGTCAACAACTCTCAACAATAAAACCCTATTTTTTTTGGGTTGAAAATTCAAGTTGTGGGAAATAATAATATCCCTTTGGCTTTGTCATTCTCCTTGAGAGGTTTAATTCCAGGTCTTCAAGGGTTCGTTTGAACAAAATTTCTAACCAAATATGGGTTGGTTCATTGAAGAAGCCACATTGTTTTAAGAAATCCAACCACACAAAACTTTCATTGGTTATGGGGGGTGACATTAAAATGGACAAGGTTGTGGAAATAACAAAAAAATATATGGTTGGACATGTTCAAGGTCCGTGTTTCTATGTCCAGACTCTTACAGAATCGGTGGCAATGAATGTCTCCCCTCATGTTAAGTTTCCTCTAAGTGTTAAACGAATATCAAAGGGTGTATTCATGTTAAATTTGAAGCAATGGATGATGCACAAGCTACTGTGAATAAGGTCTAGCAAATTGACTCATCTCACGACCTGTCTAAATTTTGGATTCTTTTATTCAATGCTAGGTGGGAGTGTTCTGATGTTGTTCCCATTTGGGTACATCTTCCTAGGTTACCTTTGGAATTTTGGGCGACTAATATTTTTCAAGATATCAAAAATTCTATTGCCTCTTATCTTGCCCATGATTCTTCCTTTCTTGTATTTAGGGAGATGATAAATATTTAGGATCTCATTTTGGCGGATTTGAGAGACAATTTTCCAAAGCAGATGGGCCTTGGTGGGGATGAGGATTTCATATAATACCTTGATTACGAAGGGGTTCCATTTTGATGTTTTCAGTGCCAAAAATATGGGCATTTAGTTAAAAATTTCCCTGTTAATTATATTTCGAAGGACGGGGATGAAGATTTCATATGGGAAGATTCTAGTCCAAATATAAAAATTCCTTCATTAGGTGGACTTCCTATGCGTTCGAAGGAGCTTATGTCTACAATTGTTTCACTTCCTTGGACCCTATGATGGCGGTTTCACGAACCCACTCAAATCCAATGTGTCAGATACTAATCATATATATCCCTCATGTTCATATTTTAAAGAAAATAATTGTGTGGACTTTACATCCTCTGCTCCCTTTGGGTCATCTATTTCTTGCTCGTCTTATGTTCCTATCTTTGTTTCCTTGAGCCTTCCTGGCCTACACTCTCTTGTCCATTGCTCCTTTTTCCCATGAGATCATAGACATTTCTTCTCTGATAATTTTTCTTTGCTGATCTGAAAATGATTTTTAGTTTTGCTGTGCTAATATCACTTTCATATTTAAATAAACTTTTCATGGGTTTTCTTATCCATTAAGAGTTTATCCATGAGCATGTGATTGTTTAATCATTAAAATTGGTGAACTTTAGTGTTTTTAATGAAGTCAAAAGCATAAACTATTAGCTGAACAACAACAAATAAGTACACAACAAACACAAATAACAGAGCTCAATACATAAGTTTTTAATGAAGGAGTTCACCCCTCCTGGGCTACATCTCCTTGGTCCAAATTCATAGTGTGGGCCTTTTTATTAGCTTCAAATGTGAAAAATGTTTTTGTTTTGTTTTGTTTTTTGTTTTTTGTTTTACAATCTCATGTTTCTTCTACAACCTACTCCAATGGATTCAAAACATCAAAATCTACCAGAAACGACTCTTATTGAACTCATTTTGGTCGAAAATTGCATGAGTTATTAAGAAAACAAGTTTTCCTAGCTTTTCTCCTCTAAAACTGGAGTTTCGCCAAATAAAATTCTATTTTTGGCAATTCTGCCTAGAAAGGCACCTCCACTATCTCTGCCGCCGAAATAATTAGTCTTTAAATTAAGGATAAGCAAATTTTAAACATAAGATAAGCGCAGTTAATGGTATAAGTTAATTTTAGCGCTGATTACATATTAATGTGGCTTAACCAGAATAATCCACAGATTAACATAATAAATTAAGGCTTAACGCTAATTGAATTTCTGTCGGATTGTATGGATAATGTTTGGTTTTCGTGCTTGAGCACATGGGAGGGGGATGGCCCCCTTTGGACCCTGACCTTTGGCG